>OZ005654.1:127537086-128137086 GCA_963930645.1 Salticus scenicus
TAAATACTATAATTAATAAAATCATACTATGCATTTTTAAATTTTGTTATTTGTATTTTCATGTTGTAAAATTTACAATTTTTATTTAAACTACAAATCGTTTGTAGTTTATAAAAATATTTTATCATTACAACAAATTATTTATAATATATTATATACTTTAGTGTATATTTATAATTTTCTTAGTACTAAAAACAATAAATATGTCTGAGTAAATAAATACGATAATGATAAATGATTAATGTCTGTTTCAATTTTAAATTATTTAAAAGATCTTCATTAAAAAAAAAAAGGCATATGTATGTATGTAAAAAATTTTTGTACATTCCTCTATTATATATTCTCGACTTTTTTCCCCCCTACATATTTTTGATAAATTTAACAGATAAAAAATACTTTAAAAAATACTGCATAACACAGAACTCTGCATAACATGGAATTGCACTGAAAAGCGTTTTAAACTTTTCAGCAAACAGTTGTAATAGAAAGACGGATTAAAAAAAAAAAAAAAAAAAAAAAAAAAAAAAAACCTTGAAAAAACCAATAACATTAAAAATAAATAGAAAATTATGATAAGATAAGTGCATCGATATGGAGAACGGGTGTGGGAGTTTTTGTCTTCAAAAAGAACATAGAAACAAAATTACATCATTCTTTAAAAAGCATAAAATGAAAATAACAGAAGCTTTCATTGGAAAAATCAAATTCAGTTTGGTCACGAGCATTAGAGTACGAAGGTATGTAAAAATGATATTCTAGTGGTAGTATTTAAGCAGTGGTGGATTTCAAGTCATGGTTAGCTAGAAATAGAAAAGAAGGAAGTTCCCATTTTTCAAGCTACGTCTTAACCAAAGCAATATATTTTTTCTTTTTTCGTGAAATCACATCAGTTACACGTAAAATGGATATTCTAGCTATTTCACAACAATCTCAACTAATGACTATTTGTAATATTTAAAACAAAAATGTAGCGAGTAATAATTACCCCAAAATCTAGGTATAATAAATCAAAATTTGATTTTAGATTAAACTTTTTACATGAAGCACTTTCATTTCAGGCTTTGAGTATCTTCAAAATGACTGTTGCTCTTAAAAATTACTCTTTTATGGACTTGATGTAACATATAGCAAGCACTATTTGAAATTAATTACGGTTAAGTCCATACCTTGGAAGTTTGTTGCTAAGTGCTTTCACGGATTAATTTTTAAGAGTATAGTTGAGATTTTCATAATATTTTAACTTCTACTGATTCCCAAAGCAAATTATTAGGTTTCCTTAGTGGTTTTCCTGAAAAAATGAACAATATGTCCTTAAATGTGAAGCAGAAATTTTTATCAATAAGCAGGCTTGCAATGACCTGGACCCAATTAGAATTGTTGCCAGATTGCGCTTTTTGTTAGATCAAGTCAGTAAGCTGATGATCCCTGAGAGAGACAGTTACACTAAAGATGCTCCAGGCTTGGAGTGAGAATGCTCACTGTAAACAAATTTCAAACGTGTTAATTTATCTTAAAATATGAATTTTCACTCCATCATTATTATAAATGGAAAAACTAAAGTTGTGTGCTAATTCCATATGCACTGTAAATAAGTTTATTTAATGAAAAACATTGCTTTTAATAAAAGTCGAATGAGAAATTTGTAATTTCTGGAAAATTTATTTGTTAGTTCAAAACATTATGTAATGCATACTGTTTATATACCCATACTTCTGTGAATCCAACTTTGGGACGTTGTTAGGAAATATTTTTAGTTGATACTATAGTAATTTTTGCATTTTTAGGAGTATGATTTTCGCACACGAAATTATTTTCATCATTATAAACTTACAATTTTGGTATTGTCATTCGTATTGTTGTAATTTCTGAATATATAAATTAAATAATTCGTGTTTGGTAGAAACTTCTGTTTTAGATTCATTTACAGAATAATGGCAAGTTAGACATATGTATTTTAGATATATTCTTTCTTTCTTTCTTCCTTTCTTCCTTTTTTTAACTTTAAAGGTTTTGAAGATATCACTAACAAGGAAACATTCAAAATGCGTCGTCTTCAAAAAAATATTGAAAAATCTGGAGTGACTCCACTCGACTTTCCGAACATTGAGTAACTAACAGTTTTGTAGATAAAATAAAGAAAGAGGAGTTGCTAAACAAACAAAAGCGAGAAAACCATAATAGAGTGCCTGAGTATTTTTCTCCATATATCACACGAGGTTTTATTTAACGCTACTGAACTTTGAGCCCATAGATCATAATGATAAAGAATTTTTCGTTGTGTGCCTGTAAAAATCTATAAATGCTAGATTCACCAAAATGCTTATAGTTAGTGCAACAGTGATTTATAATATTCATACAAATTTTCAGCTCAATTGAATGAGGCGTTTAGATGTAAAAATTTGGTCTCATAGGCCATAATGATAAAGAATTTTTCTTTGTGTCCCTGTAAAAAAAAACTATAACTGCTAGATTCTCCAAAATCTATACAGATTGAGTATCTGTGACCTATAATATGTGTATAAAGTTTTTGCTCAATTGAATAAGGCGTTTAGATGCTATCGCACTTTTAAGATTTTGGTCCCATAGGCCATAATGATAAAGAATTTTTCTTTGTGTCCCTGTAAAAAAACTATAAGTGCTAGATTCACCAAAATCTATAGGGTTCGTACTATGGTGACTTACAATATACGTACCAACTTTCAGCTTATTCGAACAAAGCGTTTAGACGCTAGCGTGTTCACTCACAGACATACACATATACACACATACACACACATACATACATCATCTCAAAAATAGTGGAAACGGACTCAGGGGACCTCGAAACGTATAGAAACATCAAAATCTCCAATTCGGATTTTTGACATGATTACAATACTTTCCTCACTATAGTGTTCGGAAAGTAAAAAAAAAATGCGTGTGATTCTACACTTCATAGAACACGAGAAAGTGAAAAAAATATCGGCTGAAATTAATTAAAGCAACCACAGAAAATTATCAAAATTAAGCATTTTTGGCAATTTAGCGCTGTTAGTCGATTTGGTGGAGATTGCCGTGTACGAACAGAACCGTGTTCTGCTTTTCCGCCAAGTACTCAAAATCAATCGCCTAACAGTGTGAAATTGCCAAATGTGCTTAATTTTGATATTTTTTTGTGGTCGCTGTAATTCATTTCAGCCGATATTTTTTTTTTCATTTTCTGATGTTTTATGTAGAGTAGAATCACATACATTTTTTCAATATTTTTTGAAGACGACACCTTTTGAATGTTTCCTTGTAAGTACAATTTTCTGTTTCCCATCTAGACTGTCTTATGTAATTCAATTTTGGTTTTAGAAATGCTAAATAAACTCTATATCGTATTAACAGGATTTTAGAAATAAAACAACGAGTAATATAGTTATTCCTCCCTGCGACTAATATGAATTTTTTCGTTCATTAAGTTTTTGTGTTTTCCTTAATAAACTTAAAATTATAGTCGTATTTATAATTTAAAGTTATAATAAATATAATTTAAATTAATTATAAATATAATATAGTTTTATTATCATTATAGTATAATTTAAAGTTATAGTCGCATTTTTATTTCAAATTGATATACTTATTGTTTTAGTGCATTTAAGCACCTTGCAGTGAAAACAACATTACAATTTTGTTTGTCGGTCAATAAGGTAAAATGATAGATGTTTTAAAAGTTTATTTATTTATTTATTTATTTATTTAGTATTATGCTATTTATTTAACTTTCGAAATAGTGTACGAAAAAAAAAAAAAAAAATTAGTATTAGTTAAGTATAAGAAATTTATTGAAAAACATTTTGTACTTTTATTTATTTGTGATATGATTTTTTTTAAGCTTTGGTTCTTATTATTATTATTAGTATTAAAATACAGAAAGCATTTATTTTTATTGTTATTATTTATTTATATATTTATTATTTTATTTATTATTATTATTATTATTATTATTTTACTTTGACATTAATATTTCGATTTTAAACCTTTTTTTTTTTTTTTTAAATATCATATGTTTGCAAAATATTTTTTAAATATTTTTCGTTAAATAATCTTACAAAAAAAAAATGATATTAATTTCGCTGTCCTTTTTTTATTATGGATAAATTAATATATATAGAAAAATAAAGTAAAATTTTATGTTTTAATTTTTATTCTAATTTGTTTTCAATATTTAAAGATTATTTGTAATTAGAAATATTTTTATTTTACAGAATCTCGTCTCATAAATATTTGAGTTATAATGTAATTCACTCAATGTAAAATTTCAATGTAAAATTTTGCACGATTCATAGGATTTATATATATGTATATATCTTTTCTCTTATATTTAAAGTATTTTTCTTAAAAATATTCAAATGTATAGTTTTGTAATTAATTCTTGCACGAAATATAATAATCGAGTTTTATTTTTTAAAGTATTAACGTAATTTAAAATGTCCATAAACAAATATTTGATGAGCATGAATGATTAACTCAGTTCCATTAGCTCCAAGATTAACATAAAATCTCAATTCATTAAGCGTTTTTTGTCAAAAGAAATAAGATAGCTTCAATAAAAGCCAAGAGAAATATAAGGGGAAAAAAAAGTCTGTGAAAAAGAGAGTTGAAGCACATCCGAATTACCAGATCAAATATTTGACTCTGAAAGAGAAGCAAGATAAACAAACGGATGTGATTTTTTTATTTTGGCATCTTGAAAACTTTCAAATATCCTAATGTTGAATGTTCTTGAATTTATTGCTGCCTTTGTATTTTAGGATATGGTAAATTTAATGTAATCTTAGAAGTTTTAAATAAATTATTATATTGGTTGGGATATAATAATGTACGTAAACTGTTAGAGAGAAGATAAGAAAAACGTTATATTAATAGTGTCATATTTCCTAGGTAAACGAATTTAATTTTTTATCAATAAAAGTGCATGGTTAACTTTAAAATGATAGTAGGTTTTGTAAAGTTTTAACCACTGGAAACAAAACTTATGTCTTTTTCTTTATTTTTACTTTCTCTTACCCATAAGGTACAGGAAAGTATTGTTTTTGGGTCAAATTTTCGAACACGAGATTTTGTTATATTTACACGTTTTGAGGTGACCCTGAATACAAAAATCATGTTTTTATCAAATGGTCTGTGTGTCTGTGTGTCTGTATGTCTGTGTGTGTGTCTGTCTGTTATCAGCATATCTCAAAAACAAATTATCGCAGAAAGTTCAAACTTGGTATTCTAAATGTGTATCATATACGGATGCTACAGTAAGCTTTTCGTTAAGATCAAGCAAATGGTTCGTGTACAGGGACAATCAAGAGAATTCTAATACATTACGTCTGTGGGGGAAATTGCAGGTAAGTAGAGTTTAACGTCTATAGACTGCACAAAACCAAATGAAACGAATATATATTTTTTGTAATAGAGATAGTCAACTGGGAATTTTTTTTTTTTTTTTTTTTTTTGTGTATGTAGGAGCCTCGCCTCCCCCCCCCCTGGGGGGGAGTCCCCGTCGAGGGGAGTAAATTTTCATGATGGGTATCGTTCAAAAGAGCTCGCTAATACCTTTAAAACGAATGGTTGAACCATCGATCTGCGATAATTTAAAACAAAGTTATCGATTTTTTTTTTTTTTTTACGAAAAAAAACTTAGAAAAAAATCGTATTTTCTTTTTTAAATATTGAGAATAAAATGGACTTTTTTTTATATATATTTGGTGTTATAATACTTCTCTAAGATGGAAATCGTCTGCATTATCATAAAAGATAATTTTTTAAAATATTAATTTTAATAAATTATTTTTGAAAAACAGAATTATTTTTTAATAACCGAATTAAATTCTATATAAATGTAGGTGCATTAATGAAACGGGGGGTTGAGGGGGGCGGTAGCCCCCCTCATACAGAACTAATTATGATATAAAACTCTTCAGAAGCCTAATATGAATTGTTTACCACACGTTTACATAACAGTACTCGTTATTTTACCTTTTGATCTGCAACTTGTATTTATAGTATTAAATTTCAGGGTAAGAGAAAGTCGTGTGAGTGACACACCAGGTTATTTATTTTCTTATTATTTTTTCTATATAACATCTACTTAATGAATATCCTACATAAAAAAAACTCTAAAATTAAAAAAATATGAAACCATATGTCACATATATTCTTTATTGTATAATAAACATAATAGGATATATATATGTGTGTGTGTGTGTGTGCGTGTATGTGCGCGTATGCTGTGTGCGTGTATGTGCGTATCCGTGTTTCGAAGAACTATGAGTAAAAGAAAATTTAAATGAAAATGTAATGTAAAGAATGAATTTATTTAAAATAAAAAATAGTAGTCTGAAAGCAAAATTTTAATAAAGTTTAAAGCCCAGTCTTGTATGAATTTTTTTTAGATATTGCTTTTTAATTTTCTTGTTTATAGTTCGATTGTTATTATGTTAAAAAATAAAACCTATATCTTCCAATTATTCTTAAATTTCTGATTACTCTTCCTGTTATTCTTTAAATAAATACTAATGATTTAGTATTAAATTTTTATTTAGAGAATACAATCTCAAATTTCTATAAATAACATTTAGATGGTTTTATTCGCGTGTATGTTAAGGATGATTGTTTATCTAAAACACGTAGACCTAGATGGGATGACCTTCCTGGAAGTTAACCGAAGCTTATCTGATTAGAAGTATATTCGGAGTTTGGACTTTTTTTTTTTTTTTTTTTGTCCCTACTTATTGAAACCACGAAAGAAAATTAAAGAATTTTAACATTTTTAAATCGTTTTGTTTTTACTTGATGTTTTTGTTTCTCTCAGTTTGTTTTCTTTATAATTTTAGTTTTGCTGTCAAAAGTAAAGTCCTTTTTGTATCTGAAAAAATAAATATTCTTTTTTAAAAGGCTAGTGTTACTTAAATTATTTTACCGACATTATAAACATATAATGATTAAAGTTTTGCTACAATTTTGCTACAATTTTAATCAGTAGAACATGTTATCTCCCTATAAAAACATTGCAACTGACCATGGAGGAACTCGCTTTAGCTGATTTTATAAGAAAACAATTTGCATTTGTATAATGATGCAAAGCGCTATACGTCACATTATCAGATAAACAGTTTAATCTGCATCAGTCATCGACATTTTATTTTGAATTTTTATTTATTTTTTTATTTTGTGTAAAGCTCAGCGTTATGATCTAATTAATACACATTTCATATTTTGATCGGTTCCAAATAATAAACCAAAACGGCATTGTCAATTTAATTTTAGTCGACACCACAGTTTTCCATAACCGAAAGAAAATGAAAAAAGAGAGAGGACATAATCACAGGTTAAGAAAAGAGTGTAAGTTCCACGAGACAGAAAATGCATTAAATTTTATGCAAAGAAAGATACTGTGAAGCTGGAAGGGAAGACTCGGGCCCTAAAACTCTCGCAGCAGTAGAGTTTCAAATGGGAAAAAAAATAATAATATAACAAAAACGCAAAGAAAAATGTGCATACTCCAGTGGCGTATGGAAGGGGGGGTGTTTAAACCCCCCCCCCTTGACAAAATGTATGATAAGAAAAAATAGGCTGTTCCTTACATTTTTTTCACATTTCAGGCGGAAAAAATGTATGGCAAGCGTAGAATATTTTTTTCTCTGAAGTGGTTTAAAATTATGACTAATTTTTTTTTTCATTACTCTGCGATAAACACTCCTGAAAATAACTAAACCACTTCATTTGCGCGGCGCGAAACATGTTTCCCCTGAAAACAATTCTCTGAAAGGATCTCCCCTTTACGAGTTCATACTTAAGGACAAGAGGGGTCGACCATATGGGGAAGGGGTCACCATTGAAGTAGTGACCTTGAAGGAGTGGCCCGAACAATACCCCAACAGTAGAAGACATTTTAAATGAACTAGCGAAAACTTCTCGTCGATTAGACTTCGCTCTGTAGATAAGAAAATTCAATGAAATATTTTGTGTAACTATGTATTGAATTTTATGTTTTGTGTAGCAGTTTGTACAGGCTCTACGTTATTTGTCGCTAATTAAAGATTTTTTTAGTTTGATCTTCTAATTGGTGAGTTTGTTTTACTGTTTTTCATTTTCTTTCACTTATTTTCGGCAAGTAATTGTGATATTTTAAAAGATTGTTAAACTTAATTAAAAATAAACTTAATTAAACTTAATTAAACCTAAATAAACTTAAATAAGCTTAATTAAACTTAATTAAACCTAATTAAATTTAAGTAAACTTAATTAAACTTAATTAAAAATTCGGAAGGATGAACCCCCCCCTTGGAATAATCCTGGATACGCCACTGGCATACTCCAAGTAAAAAGTAAAAAAAAATGATCTGGTGCCCACATGAACTATTTATACACACCATGCAAATTTTATATCTTAAATATATATATATATATATATATATATATATATATATACATTTCTGTATGTGGTAAGCGGTTTGTAAATAAACAGGCACATTTCCGGAAACAATTGCGCTTCATTTCACGAATATGCCTAGTTGGTTGACTAGTTGAGATTTGCGTCGCACTAGTGCTGCGAAATGGGCAATTGGCGACGGTCTGGGACTCACCCCTAGAGGTGGTCTAGAGACATGCCATCACAATTTTGACCCTCCACGGAAGGGATGGTTCTCCCGCTTCGGTGACCCCCACAGGTATAATCACAAATATACCTGAAGCAATCAATAAAACTATTATTTGCACCAAGAAAAAACTAGTATGTTGTAGCCACCCCATGATTTTCTTCTATATTTTCCTATACAAATTCACTCAGTAAAAATAATTTATTAAAATTATTATTTTTAAAAAAATTTTTTGATAATGCAGACGATTTCCATATTATAGAAGTTGTATAACACTAAATATATATATATTAAAAAAAAAAAAAAAGTCAATTTTATTCTCAATATTGCATTAATTAATTAATTATCTTATTTATTAATTTCTTTATTTTTTGTTAAAAATGTAAAAAATGATAACTTTATCTTAAATTATCACAAATCGATGGTTTAATCATTTGTTTTAACGTTTTTGAAAGATACCCTTCATGAAAATTTACTCACCTCCAGGAAGGACTTCCCCCCAGGAGGGAAACGAGGCTCCTGCATACACAATTATTTTTCCCAGCTGACTATCTATATTAGAAATAATTCTTTTAAATTTCATGATGATTATTAAAAAATAACTCTTTTTATGCACATTTATACAAAATTTTCTCCTGTAAATTCCTACTTAAACTTTAAAAATTGAATAGTTCAGACAGCTTTCAGACTTAGAGACGAGCGGTCGTTTTTGAGAGATTGTGTTTAAGACGGAAATTCTTTTTTTGTGGTGTATTTATTGCCTTTTACTTAACTTGTGGTACGAATGGTTGTTTTATTGGGATATTTTGGGGATATTCGTTAAATAAAGCACATTCTTTGTTTAGAACATCTCTGTTTCTTTACAAACTACTTTCTATATGCGCAAAAGTACGACATTTTTTCACAAAAGCGCATTACGAGCTCCATCATTAACTTCTGTAGAAATATGTATACTGATAAATCGCATAATGACAAAACGTTTTGTTCGTTTTTATCATTACCGATATCATTGTCATAAATAACCCTGAAACTCTAAGTCGTATACAGACTAAACAAGAACAAAAAAAAAACATGCGGTTCACAAAATTTATTAGCACTTTCGAACTATACATACACGTTGCGTCGTTTAAACTTGAAAACACTTTGCCAACCAGAAGGACAGCGAATAGAAAAAAGGTCAGGAAGATAGACATATAGATTAATTGAATTCATCAATCTTAAACATTATTGTAGAATACTAAAAATCTTTGAACAGAAACGGAATGCAATTCTAGCACTTTCTAATTATAGCCTTTAAGGCATCTGAATAATTCTGTGTAGTCCAGTAAAGATAAACGCTCAACATATCATATTATATCGAAAACATTCATTCTTTAGCGTGTATTTGTACACAAACCAGTTGTTCTTTTAAGGCTTTAAATACGAAGCATGGCATAGTACACTTAGATAACATAAATCATTTTTAAGATATTCAAAAAATAGTTACGAGCATTAAACGTGGGCAGGCATGCAAGTAGACAAACTGGCAGACAGATAGAAAGACAGTCAGATGGAGTAGTTAAAATCATAATTACATTTAAACATTGTTGGAAACTAATGAAAATTTTTAATAAGAGAGAAATCTCAATTCAATAATTTCTAGTTATAGCCTTAATATAACTGAATTTTTTTTTTTTTTGTAAATACTAATGCTAATCGTACTATATTCTATAGAAAATACTTTTGTGTGTATAAATAATAAATGCCAATCTTATTATGATTTGAACAAAATAAAGTTATTAAAAATACCGTTTATGTAATAGTTCTCATAAAACGCAATCTTTTTTTTTTCCAGGTGTCTCTGCACAAAAATTCCTGGAGTAGTTACAAGAAATTACACCATTTTCAATGGGGAACGTACCATACTAAATTTGAATAATACACCCCGCGACAAAAATATAGGTACAAAGGGTTTTTTCTTTGATTTTTCATAAAATAACATTATCTAAATTGTGCTTATCATTTATTATTATCATAAAATAACACTATTCACGGACTAATTTTTGTTTTAAGACTAATTTTTAAAAATTTTAAGACTAAAATTTTTCTAATTTAAGACTACACACCACAACAAAAAGATAGGAACAAAGTTTTTTTTTTGTTGTTGTTTTTTTTTTTAATTTTTTAATATGGTTATTTTGAATATTTTAAATATGATTCTAATATTTAATATGTTTTTGATATGATAATATTTTATTATAATAATAAATGATCAGCACAATTTAGATAATGTTATTTTATGAAAAATTTAAAAAAAAACCCTTTGTTCCTATCTTTTTGTCACGGAGTGTAGTCTTAAATTAGAAAAATTTTAGTCTTAAAACTTTTCTAAATTAGTCTTAAAACAAAAATTAAACCGGGAGTAGTGTTATTTTATGATAATAACAAATGATAAGCACAATTTAGATAATGTTATTTTAAGAAAAATCAAAGAACCCCCCCCTCCCTATCTTTTTGTCGTGGGGTGTATATATAGTTTTGATGAAATTCCATTAGTATTAACGGAAGGTTGATTGCAGATTAACAGACAAACCGAAGACGTAGTACTTTTTAACTTTATTGGAAAGTATTAAAACGTGGGTATATTACAAGATGATTCTAACAAACGTATATACAAGTTTGCAACATGTTACGTCAAACTGTTCTTAAATAATACGAGAAACATACATATCCACATACGTACACGTGTACATACAAACATAAAAAAATCTTGTAAAATCGTAAATATCTTCGAAGCGAAAATTTAATCATAACCAAAATTGTAGAAATGCTATTGGATGTCATGAACGTTTTAACTACAAATTTTAAATATTCTATGGATTTTATAGCTATGTGAGATAAGATCCTATTTGTAAATCAGTGTCAAATACTTCCTTAAACTTTATAAAATGAAATAAAATCACACACAGTCAAAAGTATGAGAAAGCAATTAAACTGGTACTAGATGTTTGCACTGGTACCAGCCATTTATACTAATCACCAAGAATCATACGTACCACACGTTTAGTAAACACCAAATACATACATCATAAAACATGAATGTCACTAATTCAGGAACAGGGATCACTTTCTACAGCACTATCTTTCAGAGACCACCGCCCAGATTAAAGTCTGAATGAAAATTAGCCTCTTAATTTTTTATAGTTTCTTTAGTCATTTATAGAACTTTCTATGTAGCTTTGTAGTAGAATTTAATGAATGATTTAACAAAAAAAATAAATTAAATAAAAATAGACGATAAAAAATAGCGAAAAGCGGTAAGATAGGTACGGTGCCTTTAAATCATCACATGCGTTGGCTTACTTTAGACTCTATTACTCTTTATAAGGCCACCACCTCAGTTCTGAATGGAAAACAAGTCAAAAATTCGTAAAAAAAATATGTAAAAAATAACATATACACGTGCCAGAGAAGTCATCAGAAGTAGTTCATAAACTCTAAAAATAGAAGAATATCGAATAAACGATCTTACTTAAAAGAATATAAAAATCAGGGATGAAACACGGGCGCAGATTTCATACCGGAATCTGTTTAAGAAATTTCTCGACCTATAATATCGTTGATTTAAGAAGTAGAAAAATTTCTTACATTGATAGTGGTATGAATTCTGCGCCCGTGTTCCATCCCTGAAAAATATATTTTATACAATTTTATATTTAATAGACATAACATTATAAGAGAGTTTACCAATTATTTAATTATTTCTGCAGAAGTTAATTAAACTAATAACTATAATTTTAAAAAATTCAACACTTGTAAAAATGCAATAATAAACTTAATATATACTTTTGAATTTAACGAAACTTTTTCAATATTAAAAGTTCGTAATCTAAAAGCTTATCAATGACATTTTCATTTGATAAATATTGACAGAATTAATTATAATATTTATTTATTTTTCCTTATTTAGAAAACTGGTCTTGTTATAAACATTTTTCCCAAACAAAAAGTTTCTTAAAAAGTTTCACTTGGAAATGATTTAACTTTAATGACATTTAACGTTTATAGTCAGACATGCTATCGAATAATTTTGGAATGAATTCCATCTTCTAATGCTGTAATCTAAGCATTTGTTTTGTGTAACAGCTCTTAGCTTGTTGCAAGTATTTATAGTTAGGGCCACACAATCTCCAGATAATTGGAGAAACTGCATTCAAGCATCTAATAGTTCTCCGTGCAGTTGTACAAGTAATGCATTATTTAAACTACTGTGATTTTTCAGAAATGATATGCATAGTTTATTTGTTACCGAATGAATGAATGTAGTCTCAAGCATTCTATTGTAATTCGGATAAGGAAATACATTTCAGTTGTTCTTTATAATTTAGCATGTTAGCGAAAAGCGACAATGGATTATTCAGTTGAATACTTAAGTGCCCTTGTGTAAATTTCAAAGAGTTTACTTGCTAATTATTTTATTTAATATATGAAGCAGTGTGTTGAAAATTGTAATTACTTAAGTCTTGTTATGTAAATTTAAATTAATTTATATGGTAAATATTTTTATGAAAATATTTATCAAAGTAATACATAAGATTATTAAATAAATATTGCATGAAAAATTAGGCTAATATATCTTACTAGTTCAATTTTAAAAATAAGATTTTCTTTTAAAAACTATTGCGTATAGAAATGTGTTGCTCTTGAACTACTTAGAAAGAATACGAAATATTTTTTTGGAAAATTATTTGTTTTAATATTATAATTAAAACATTTAAATTAGATTTTCATCTAAGTGATATGATTTATTTCATACACATTTGCTTAAATGCAGAGACAGCATTTAACTGTTACATGTTAAAATGTAAAGTGCGACTAGATATTAGGATAAATGTATTTGGAAAATAAATGATTGTATTATTCATATTTTACGATTAAATAAAACTTGAACCACATGGTTTGATCAGCATAAACAATTTTATGTAAATCTGCCAAAATAATATATATTTTTAAAGTATTTTATTTTCAAAGATCCAGAAAACATAATTGTTTTAGACGTTAAATATATGTGATATCAAATGCTTCAAAAGTTTTGTTTAAAAAATATTTTTAAATCGCATAAGCAAAGAAACAGGGGCGAATCAAGGGGTGTGCGAAGTGTGCGGCCGCACGAAGCACTCGCTCGATATACAAATGAATGGGCGCCACAGTTGATCGAAGTATAGGCAGTGGCGAACATAGGAAGGTTATGGTATTATTATTATCTATGTATGATGTTTTTTGTCACATTTCGATTTAAATATGTATATATGTATGATACTAAAAGCAATTCTATGTTTTTTTTTTAACCCTTTATAAGGCCAAAGGAATATTTTCCCAACCAAATTCGTTATCTTTTTATTCAACTGGCACCAGTTTTTTTTTAAATAATGTTTCCTGTGTATCATTTCTCTAGAAAAAAATCAGTATAAATATTATTACTTTCTTCTATATGTAATATAGAGAAAGTATTGGATTCGCGAAAATTTTCGACCTCCGTTTTTTGACGGATCTACACGTTTTGGGATGTCCTGAACACGAATTGATAGTTTTTAAAAAATGTCTGTCTGTCTGTCTGTCTGTGTGTCTGTATCATTTTTTTGTGGACGCTGTATCTCACGAACATATGAATGAAATTTAACCAAACTTGGTATTTAGTTGCACCCTGACATGAACTGGTGCCCATTAGATTTGGGGATCAATAGCTCAACAGGTGGCGCTGTAATCGCATTTTATGCAAATTTTTAACATGGCAGCATAGGACAAAATTCCGTATAAATGGGCATAATGAGAGTTATTTTAAACTTGTGATTGTAAAATTAATTTGAATTATTGATGATAGTAGTAGTTAACTAGGAAAAAAAAATTGTGCATGGGGGGGCATCGGTTCCCCCCCTGGGGGGGAAGTACCCCCCGGGGGGGTTAAATTTTGAAGATGGGTATCATTCGAAAGATCTCGTCAATACCTTTAAAACGAATGGTTGAACCATAAATCTGTGATAATTTAAAACAAAGTTATCGATTTTTTTTACTTTTACCAAAAAAAAAAAAAAAAAAAAAACTTTCGATTTTTTTTTTTTTTTTTTATTATTGTTAGTGATTGAATATGTATTAATTTTCACAAAAAAAAAAAAGAAAGAAAAAGAAAAAGAAAAAGAAAAAAAAAATCTTTTTTTTTTTTTTTTTTTTTTTTTTTTTTTAAATATTGTTACTGATTGAATATGTATAGGAAAATATAGAAGAAAGTCTTGTGGTGGCCACAACATACTAGTTTTTATAATATTGGTGCGGAAAAAAAAAAAAAAAAAAGTCATTTGTGGCGATTCCGCTTATGTTAATATAATGGGTTGTGAGAAGTTTGTGATTAACTAAGAGAATAATGTGTCAAAATTAAAATTAATTATCTCTAATAAGTTGAATGATTTTTTTTCTTTACCTCAATTTTTATTCGTGGAATTAGTTTAATGTGCCATTTGAGGAAAAATTGGCATTATAAAGGGGTTAAACGGTATCATTTTTTTCTGCTGCAATTAGGTATTTAGAAACATACATGATAAATAAACAAATATTGCAAAAAAGAAGAAAATAAAAGCAAATAAATAAAACTTTCGTGAAGAAAATCTATATTTATAACACAATTAATTTAGCACACAATGTTAAATATATCATCACATTACTGCTTTTTACCTTCTTTTTTTTTTTTATGCAGTATTTAATAGAAACTCATGCGAGCATTTATTGACAAACTCTATGAAAAATTCACATTTGTCTTTATTTTTATTGCACAGAAACTTTTACTTCAAATCGAAATATGGGATTATAATATTTAATTTTAACATTTAGTAATTTTACATTAAACATTTATTTAATTTTAACATTTTATGTCATATCACAGCAACCATTTATATTCCCCCCTTTTTTGGGGTCCAATGGTACTTTTCAGTACCTTTAAAGTAAATTTAATTATTTTATTAAATATTTTTAAAAATAAGAAATAATTTCAGATTTATTAAATCTATTTTAATCATCTATTTTCTATAATATTTTCACCATAAAAATTTTAATATATTTTCTGTCATTAATGAATACAGTTATTCACATAAATTTCTCGATTGATAATTTGGGGGTAAACAGAATAAAAATTTATTTTTCTCTAAAAGTGGCGATTTGTGGCGAAAATCCTTTTCACAGATTAAAATGTATACTTTTGGAAGTAGTAAAATGTGTTTGAATGTTTGGACAATTTTGGACAAAAAAAGTTACACAACTTATAAATTTAATTTTGTTGTTAATTTTGTATTCACATTTCATGCGCGAATCAGCAACATAAAAAAACAACAAAATGTTGGCAAAGTACCTTAAACTTTTATTAGGACATTATTAAAAGTATTTTTATTTCGTATGTTTTCATAGTTATCTTAAGTGCCACTTGATGGCTGTTCAAACAAAGTCACTGAAATTCATCGAAAAATCTCATTTCTGAAAGTTTTCGTTTTGAACTTATTTATATATAATAAAACTTCGTGTAATTTAAGAAATAACCATATATTTCTATTTTTTAGACACTGCTTTAAATTATGTCACTGAAAAATATTAGTTGTTTAGAGCTTGATTTTTGGGCCTATGTTCGTATTTTAACATTGTTCGATCCACTGTGGGGCGCCAAATGACGAAAATTTTCTCTGACTGTTTTATTTATAATTTTAAGAAACTTCTTTTTTTTTTTTTTTTTTTTCCTTTCAAAGCAATACCAATGTTTGCCTACAAATCTTAATGAAAGCCTTCTCTCTCATTTTCACAGCAAAGAGATGAAACAGGAATACCTACTACACCGCCCTCTCCCGATTCCTTATCTTCGTCTCTTTCTTCGAAACTCTCATGGATTTTCTCTTTGACAGTTATACGACTGAGAGGACCACCACCAATTGGTACATTGTGAGGTCACAGTCATTCTGTCACTTTCATTGTCGTGTTGCTTCTTCATAGAAGAGAATGCAGTAAAATACCACAAAAGCGCCCTCCCCCCGCCCGCTTTCCATTAAACGCCCCCTCTCAATTTCACCTGAATTTAGCTTGTTCTGAACAACTCTTCTGTTCAGCCTCGCATGAAACCGGCAAAAGACTCTATCCGAATAGGAGAAAGTTTTCAGGCTATTTATTTCTTTGTTTAAAATTCGCCTTTATAAATATGAACATTGATTTGTTTTATGATAAATTGGACACTGATTATTTGAAAATAAAAAACGTGAGCTTCCTAAAACAGTGGAAAATTTTAAAACAATGTTTTGGAAGTAGGAAAAAAGAATGTCCCGAATTTTTCCAATTTTGTGGCAGATAACCAAAAGTTAAACTGTATTTATTTATTTATATATTTATTTATTTTTATCGCTGCAACTTTAAAAATATTTTTTTTTTTTTTTTTTTCAAATCATTTTTTATGCTAGTTAATTTTAGCAAGAAAATACATGTTAATTTCTATATTTTTGCCAATTTTTACCGCCTCAACAAATATATCCCGATTTTCCATGAAAAATGTAGGGGCACTTGAACAGTATTTTACGGTATTTTCTTTATTTTTGTATTAAAAAATAAATAAAATTCACCATATAAATAATTTTACAAACTTAACAGATAAGTGGAAACAATCAGGGACATGCTAGAGTAAAAGAAAGGCGTAAGAAAAATGTGACAAAGTAAAACAAACTGCTGCGCGAAAAAAAGTTTCTAGCAGTGCAAGTCACAAAAAACTGAACTTTCTGCAAATTGACGATGAAATTTAAAAAAATCATAGGAGTAAATACTAAATATTATTAACTATTTATGTTCTATTTTTTAAATTTGAAATAGAAACCAACGCAAAAAAAAAATACAGCAAAGGAAAAGCAAGCTGCTTTATTAATTTTTTTTTTCTCTAAACGCGAAAAATTGAACAGTATTGTAATTTTAAAGAACGGCAAAAAATAAAATGCCGAAGAAAGAAGTCATAAATTACGGTGATTTATACTAGTTCTAATTTTAATATTCTGCGATTCACAAACGGGAAGCATTAAAGCATACTTGCTAACATACTAATTAATATTCCGTAGTATTGTTAGCCCCGCCTTCTTTTCTACACCAGTATCTTTTTAGAGTATTTTTATTCTTATTTAATCATAACTGAATTTGGAGAATTGCCGTCCCGATTTCAGGTAGAGGCCTGCATCGAGTCGGGTAACCCGATTTTCGATTTGAACCTCGGGTTGGGTTTCGTTTTCAACGAATCGGGTCGACTTGAGAACATCTTTAAAAAAAAAAATGTTAATAAAGCAGAAATTTGTTTTCTCAATATTTAATTACTCATTTCTATGTCCATGATGAATATACGCTTGCCCAAATTGTCATAGTAAAATAAACATCCATTTCTAATTAAAGCAATGAACCAAAAAAAAAAAAAAAAAGCAATTATTATTTAGAATCTAAGCTATCGAAAACTAGCTACTTCTCCCACGGTCATCTATTTTGACTACTCACATCCTTTTAAAATAGATTGTGAATTTAAGCCGATAATTGATATTTTCTCTGTTGCAGACGTTTTTAAGAAATTATAGGAATGTTTATTTAGATGAGTTTAGCGAGCGTTTAGTTGGCGTCTGTAACATTGTAACTATTTTAATATTATTCTGTGTGTGATAAGCATTAAACAATAAAACTACAAACACTAAGCTTGAAACTCATTTTTGTACACTTGAAGTTCACCACACACATAAATAGTTAAAAACTATTATTAATCCATTTTTCAGATTTTTTAACTCAGTGTATAATTATATTTTTAAATGGTTCGTACGGCCACGCCTTTTTTCAAGGACTCTCCCACCAGTATATTTATAAGACATATTTCCTTTTAAGCTTTAAGGATTTTTTAATATCCCAAACTGCTATAAAATAAAAGTGGTGCAGAAAAAAAAAAAAAAAAAAATTCAAGGACTGTACGAAGTACAAACTATGTTTTAATTCTTTTTAACACTTTCGCGACCGCTGACGTAGACTCACGTCATTTGAGAATTTGTAACTCCTTCAGAGGGCTTTTCTTTCGCGATTTGTATGTTACATTTTCCTTAAGAATGTACCCAATATTCAAACTTGTACAATCAAATATAATATGGATACAAATATTTTGATTAGGAAGAAATTAATTATAATGTATATCCATTTGTAATATAGTAAATATTAATATAGAAAATTTTATTTCGAAATATTGTAATTTGGAAGAATAACGCCCACATGCGGACCTTACCATCAAAGAGATATCGGGTCTACTCGGGTTCGGGTCGGATAAAACTCGACCCGTGCAGAGCTCTAACCACATCAATTGGAAATTCACCTGAATTTTTTGAAATAAAATTTAAGGTTAAAAATTTTAAGTAATATATTGATTGACACCAGTGTAGTTTTCTAAAATTTGTCATATATAAAAAATAAGTTTTTGTGGCATCTTAGCTTCTGTTATGATTATGTTGACTTCCTCAAGTAAAGCAGAACTAGCCAAGAGAAGGGTAGGGTCTGCTAGTTGTGAAATAATAAGTTCGTGTCGACGCCCTGTGAGAATGTTTTGAGTCAGGCAATTATAGTGTTCTGCAACACGGAATTCAGAATCAAAGCTGATAGCCGAAAGCGCAGAGTACTTGATAACATTCAGAGCCGTCACTTACATAGAAGCTAATGGTAAAAATTTAACATGCAAATTTCGCATAGACACTATCGCCCCTGACGAGGGACCGAAGTATTACTCATACGTCACGGATTACGTATGCGATTTCGTAATCCGTTTTATGGGTATAAAGATTTGGCTGGTTATTGCTCTTTTGGCATTTTTTTTTATGAAAAAGAAAATGAGGTTTGGAAGGTTATGCACTTTTTATTTTTAGTTTTTTAAATATACGCATGCTAATATTTTCGTTATACATATTTCATTTGAAAAATTAATTAATTATATATAAAATCTCATTTATTTTTTACTTTTTACATGTTTTGAATAAGTTTATATTGGTAAACCAATTTTAATGTCTTTTTCAATATTGTTATGAAGATAAATGAGCTTTAAAAGAATATATTAATTTTGTATTAGGTAGTATTTAATAAAAATAAATTTTTGCATTCTAAAGAAAAAAAAAAGAAAAGCAAAATTTTTTTATTAATAAATAAATGTCACACTACCATCTTTTTTATTTATTTATTTTTTTAAATCCATATTAGAAATAGTATTGTTTTTGAGTCAAATTTTTGAAATTGAGTTTTTGTTTCATTTACACATTTTCAGGTTTCCTGAATCTGAAAAACATGTTTTTATCAGTTGGTCTGTGTTTTTTCTCAACAACAAATTATAGAAGGAATTCCAAACTCGGTATTCTAAATTTGTACAATGTAGTGATGCTACATTAAACTTTTCGTTGAGATGAAGCAGATGATTTATGTACAGGGATATCCAAAAGAATTCAAATACATTACGTCTACGGGGAAAAGTTCATTAAGTAAAGTGTAACATATATAGGTTGCCCTAAACAAAATGGAATGAACATATTTTTTTCAATGCATAAAGCATGTTTTGTGTAGAATATGGAACAGAAATCATTTATCATTTGTTTACAGGGCTATCCAAAGTATTTGAATATATCGGGAATATATACTTGGAAATTGCTGGCAGTCTATTTCATTTTGTGTTCGGTGTTCTTTAAATACAACTAAATTTAAGCGCACAATGTGATATGCATACAATTTACAGACAACATACAAGGTTAACCAAAATTAGGCAAAACTTTTTTTTCTATTGAATGTAGCAGGTGTAAGTGTTTTGTTACATTTTACTATATCAACAAACACTGCTCAGGACGAAAAATTAAATTTTAACAGTCATACTGTAAAGAAAATATATAGTAACAGACTTCTGGCTTTTTTGTCCTAACGTCAGTACAAGGGCGCAGCCAGAAAAAAGTTTTGGATGTTCAAGCTCTAGTACATAATGTTGAATGCTAAAAATGCTGATAAAGAACTCTAAAATTTTTGACAAATCTGCAAAATTTCAAGAACGGGGTTGTATTTTAACTCCCCTCCTTGGCTATGGCTTTGAATGTGTGTGACAAAAATTCGATGCACCCTGAGATCAATAACATATGCTTGAAATTTTACATTTAGATGCAACTTGACATAATTTTTTGTCTATCAACTTTTGATGCATATTGCTCAACAGATTATGCTATCATCTTGTCTTTTCATAATACAGTGAAACTTGAATAATTCGAACTTGTTTAATTCGAAATTCTGGATAATTCGAACTTTTTACTCGGTCTCTTGAATTTTGTATTAAAATAATGTTAAAAAATCGTGGATAATTCGAATTCTATTTTGGAAAATTTGAATTTTTCGTACGATTACCTTTAAAATATTACTGTAAAATTTGTTCCTGAGATTTTTCTCAGCCAATATATTTTAACAGTCTTTCAAAAGAAGGATAAGGAAATGCAAGAGAAGCCCCTAACTAGTGCATCAGAAGATATAGTGCATATACATGAACTTTGAGGGTTTTTTTTAATTGAAAGTCATGTCTAATGAAGAAGATTCTATTTTTGTATCAAGTTATATGCTATGACACAAAGATTGTACTTAAAGAAGAAATAAAAAATATCTGACTATTTTTTAAAAAGTGTTGAATAATTAATCTCGTAAAAAATATTGATTTAATGGGGGGAGGGGGGGGGGTAGCAGTATTCTTAGATATAAAGTTCATGTGTTAAATCATTGATCGTAGAGTTTTAATTTTTTAATTTTTCTCTTTTTTTTTTTTTTTTTTGACAAAATAGTATATGTAACTCGAATTTTTGGATATTTCGAAATTTTTTCTGGTCCCTTCAACTTCGAATTATCCAAGTTCTACTGTAATTGGTTCATATGACAGCATAAGTCAAAATTTCATAGAAATGAATACAATGGGGAGTATTTTTAAACAAGCATAAAATTAAAAATATTTTAATTAATAGTAGTATTCAAACATTATAAAATGTATATGTAAAAATATTGCTTTCTCCAAGGAATGTAATTTTCAATATTTTTTTCTAAAAGAACTGATCAATACTTTTAACACGAGTGTTTCAATCATATATCTGTTCTAATTTAAAACAACATAATCAATTTTCTTCACTTGTAATAATTTAAAAAAAATCTTAAAAATATTTTCTTGGGAGGTAAAGAAAATTTCATGTCAGTTGCACAAAATTTCGTGTGACTGCACAAAGTCAATTTTGTGCAATCTGTAAAGCACAAAATTGACTTTCTTTAATACTCATGTTATACTTTTCCGAGATGAAAGAATCTGCACTGACCATCTAAAATAATTTTGAGATTTCACATCCTGCAAATTGCTATAAAATTTTTCACTCTTTGTATTGTAAAGAAAAAATTTTGCAATGGGGATAAATGCTATTCAGTTTATCTATTTAAGGGATTATTTATATAGTAATGTAATTAAAAAAAATAGTTTTGTTTTTGCAAATCAGTTGTGAAATACTGAAGAAAATGTAGAATGTAGAACATGAGCATGGAAAAACAGAAAATTCTAAGAATTCTTCAGTGTTAAATAAAAAAAAAAAAAGATATCTATGTATAGAGATATATCAATAAACTGATGATAGGATTTTAATGCCACTACTGAACTAATAAAGAAAAATAAATAAACATTTGGTTAACATTTCTTAAAATTTAACTGTATCCAAAATATGTACAAATAGAATAGTATTTGATATAACATAAATGATTATATTTTAAAAACTTTCTCAAATAATTAACATTTGTTTACCATGTTTCAATTAGGTTTTTCAAATCTTATTTGAAAAATAAAAATAAACAGGAAATATTATCAGTTGATTTTATAAAAAAGAAAAGAGAATTTTTGCCAACTTTGTGCTTTAAAATGCAGCTACTTTAAAAAACAAAAATACTATTACTTTCAATATCAAGGATGAAAAAATATCTTGAAAACTATGAGCATAAATTTATTTAATTATAAAATTTAGCAAGGATTTACAAACCTGCTTTTAATTTCACTTACCACGACTTCTGAAACTTGCACTTATTGCACTTGAACCTGAAAACAGTTTTCATATAAACAAATGTTTATATTAAAATATTTACCTGTATATGTTTCATAACTTTCACTGATTCTCCTTTATCAAGCAAAAAATATCAATCTCTAAAACTTATATAAACATAGATAAGAATAACTAAAGCATACATTTGGGTTGCGGTACGCCGCTCCGTTTATTACAATTGTACATCACAATCAAAAAGCAGACTTCTATTTAACAGTCTTTAAATACAGAAAAGAAGTTCATTGTATAGAAAATTTGTTAAATACAGATTTACATTTTTTAATACTTTGAACTACACATAAAGTTAATTTTTCAATTCATAAGACAAGAATCATATAAATAACCATACTTAATAAATATAATTCATTTGACACAGTAATTCTATTTTTCAATTATTAAAAAAAAAAAAAAAAAAAACTGTACAATCCAAAAAAATTTACCACTTCATTACTTTTAGATATAAATTTATTATTTTTAATTTATAATTTATTATTGTTGCGAGTTTAGGGAATTAGTTTTACAGGCTTAGAAATTAATAAGTTACCTTTAAGATTTGATATTATTTCCGTAGTTGCTAATGAGCCAGAATCTGAACTCTCTTTTGGCGACAAATATTTGGAAACTTCTGAAACATTTATAAGAAAAGGTACAACAAATTTTGGAAATCTGCTCTTTAGTTCTGCTTTTTCTCAAAGTGAAATAATTACATGTCCTTTGTAGACACCTTGACCATCCACACTGCTGATTAAGTTGGAGAGATGCTGCAACAGTAAAAGTAAATGATTATCAAACACTTATTTTAACAAGGGATTTTAACAATATATTCTTCTTTTCAGTTGCAAAATGTTTAATATTTATATTCACACAAAGTTATTGAAGGATATTCAAAATGCTGATTAGCAACCATAGATCTCATGTATCATAATAAATAACATCTTCTCGAGCAAGTTACTCAAATTATATATCTGATAAATTTCTAAATGATGTATTTAAATCAAAAACTTTTGTTTTTCACACTATATCTCACATTACTGTTACTGATACTATGATTAATAAAAGAAAAGTTTAAATATGTCATGTAAAAAATTTACTAAAAAAATTGACTTTTTTGGATTTGAAAAATTTCTTGAAAAACATAATAGAAAATTTTCCAACTCATATCACTTATGAAAATCTGTACAGCATTTGTGCCGCACTCGCTACCACTCATGCAAGCATCCTTCGTGTGCATTAAAATAAATAAATAAATAAAAATCAGGAACATTTTTTAAAATACAAAAATAACAGTTACACTATATTACAATTACACGACGACAAATTTTCCTTCCAACAAGAAATAGTAAAAATAATTATAATAATAATAAAAACTTAATGTTTTTTTTTATAAACCATACATAAGTTTTCAGTGCTCCCCCCCCCCCCCCCCCAATTCCTCATATTTACAACACGTTAAAATAAACACTTTTAGCTCCTAGTCTCATATTATGGTAGTGATGATGTAAAGTACAGTAAAACGTTGAGTCTGCTTTTAAAATGATGAAAGATTGCCATAATTGCTGGGGACATTCTGACACTATTTAAAAAATCCTGAGATTTATTGCAGGGTTGTTTGCAAGCCTCGTAAAAAAACAATCCTAAAATAGTAGAGGAAGAAAGGGGGAAAAAAAAAGTATAAAAAAACTTGGTTGAAACTAAAAATGTTCATAGTTATCTTTCTGAAAGTTACAAAATGCATCATGTGCTGTAATAAGTTAAAAAATAAAACATGTTACAAGTATATTGCAAATTCTGACTAACAAGGAAACATTCAAAAGGTGTCGTCTTCAAAAAACATTGAAAAAAATACATGTGATTCTACTCTTCCTAAAACACCAGAAAGCGAAAAAAATATCGGCTGCAATGAATTACAGCGACCACAAAAAATTATCAAAATTAAGCAAATTTGGCGATTTCATATTGTTAGGCGATTGATTTAACTGTAATTCATTTCAGCCCCAAATACCTCCACAGATTTCATTGCCGACGATCACCCTTATGTTCATGCGGTGAGGAGGGGACTGCACAGCATTACTACTTTCACTGTCAACTTACAATACCTTACCATTTAAGGAACCCTTATCCTAGACCAGCAACCTGGCTGAACAATATAATAACTAGAAAGCCCCTACGGCTCAAATTAAAGCGCATCTATGCCTTCCTTCAAGATTTATCAAATTCAACAAACTAAATTCCTTCTCTATCTTTCCTTAATTTTTCCTCCTCTCCTACATGGCGAATACTGGTCATGTCTGATGCTACAGAATTCCACTGAAGTGCTCTCGGAAAGCAATCATCCTGCGCATGATGTTGCTAACCAACATTGTTCTTAGGGTGTTTGGGCTTGATATAAAGACTGCGAGAACATTATATAAAGACTGTGAAATTTGTACATTACCTGAATGAACTTTGTAATTAGACTTCCACTTGGCACCGGTCCTCTTCACTTTCATGCAACTTTGTCGCCTTTTGTCGCGGGAGAGCTCTGCTCTGGCGACCTTTGTAATTTTTTTTTTTCTTTTCTTTTCTTTTCTTTTTTTTTTTTTTTTTTTTTTTTTGTTATTTGCTATGCAATAAACAACGGGGGAGGCTTAACCTTTGGAGACGGGCTCTTCTGAATCTCCACAGTGGCTTTGGAGCCCCTCTCTAAAGGTTAAAAACGCTCAAAACCACTGCATAGTGGTGAGCGGCTTCTTTCCGTCTTAGAATCTTAGAATCTTAGAATTCATTTCAGCCGGTACTTTTTTCACTTCCTGGTGTTTTATGAAGAGTAGAATCACATATTTTTTTCAATATTTTTTGAAGACGACACCTTTTGAATGCTTCCCTGAAAGTTATATTTTGAATTTTACTGATAGAAAATAAAATATTAAATACCTTACAAAATCAATTTTTTGAAACAAGATTCACAAATTATGAAATACCAGCACTGGGCTGACCTTAAATTTAATTAATTTAAGAACAGAAGGAATAAAAGGCAAACTTAAAATGCTTAATAAAATCAAAAATGCAATTCTAGCAATTTCCAGTTATAGCTGTTAATGCATGTGAATATTTTTGAGTGACCCTGTAAATCTCATACTGTATTCAACAAAAAACTTTTTTTGCACACATGAATAATAATAAATCTAAATTTCATTATTATATGTGCATATGTGATTAAAAATAAAATGATACTTTTACAATATTAAAGAATAAGCTTTTATAGACATGTGAACTAAAAAGCACAAAATATCTATCTTAGCATTAAAATGCAGGGTAAGAGAAAATCATGTGAGTGACACACCATAATATTTACATACACTTAAATCTTTAATTAAATAATTTAGAATTTAAAAAAAAAAAAAAATCTCCCCTGACTGGGCTCGAACGTTAGACCTTTAGGTTCGTAGCCCGGAGCTTTACCTCAGAGCCACAGCGTTCATATAGGGAAAGTTTTTTTTTACAATATAGATTTTTTGTTTGCTCCCAGAGAGGTTACAAACATACATACAGGTGAAGCTAATAAAAGCGTGTTAAAAAAAAAGCACCACAGCACTGGCGTTAAAAAGAAATAAGTATAAAACTTTGAATAAAAACCATAAAATGCAAGAATTCACAAGAATTGTTTTGGGTGAAAGAGCAATTTTATTGTAATTTAAAACTAAATTGCAACACATTTTTCTAAACAGCTCTTCTTCAGGTAAAGTAAGCATGAGTGCTGCGAACAGTTTTATATTTATTATCTGTGCAAATAATTGGAGACCATATACCTCAATGTATAATAATTCTACTTTGTATCCTAAAAAATAAAAAGTTATATGTCCTTAACTCATCAAACTCTATGTAGTTTGTGTGACAGTGAGGTATAATACACTAATATACTTTGAAGAAACTTTTAGACCAACTGAATATGACGTTTGAATGCTATCACACTTTAAATAATTTGAGTTCACAGCCATAATGATAAGGAATTTTTTTTTTATCTCTTCAGTTAAAAAAAAAAAAAAAAAAAACCTGAAAGCTACATTTATTTAAAATCTGTATAGTTTGTGTGACAGTGACCTATAACATACCTATTCTCTTTCAGCCATCAACATTCAAAGGGTATAGAGGCTAACATGTTAACTCGCACACATATCTACATACACTGTTGTAAAAATAACAAAATTAATTCAGAAGCCCTTAATCTGTATAGATACACCAAAATCTCACTTTTGAAATTTTTTATGATAAAATTACTTTCTTACATAGTATATTTTCGGAAAATAAAAATCTTTAATGTACCACATATAACTTGTACTTTATTGTGCTTACACATTATTATTATCATCACTAATTTCTGTAAAATCTAAGTATTTTCCAGATACTGGTGGATGAAATATTATGCTTAAAAGAAAAAAGATTACTTTATAACCACTATTTTATGCATATGCATAGATTATCAAACTTGCACTACGCTACGATATCAAACTGTGCTACAAAGCATTTAACTTTGAAAAACAAAAACTAAGACCCTCAGGCTCTTTTAAATTTATAACTGATCCCTTGCATTTTACAAATCTAAAATAGAGACATTTTATGCCTCCAAAAAGTCATAGGTAAATTCCGAACAAACGTTGGTCTGAAATATACCTACACTCTTTGTGGCATAATCATTCTACCTTGAAAACTTCTTTTTTAATTACTCCTAACAAAAAATAACATTTTATACTCTACATACTGAAAGGAAAAGAGGAAATGAACTTTTCAAATTTGATTATAAATTATGGTCTTAAATAACCCTGTTACACAATTAAAAATTTTAGTAGTTTAACTAATAAATTTTCATATTAGTTAAACTACTAAATACTAATATTTTACATATTATGAATTTACATAAATCATTTTTTTTTGGGGGGCGGGGGGGGGGGTCTTCCTCGACAACTTTAGATAGGTATCTAACTTCAAACACTCAATAAAAAGTACATTTTTATTTTCAAATATTGTAGAAAATGACATAAATTACCTGGTTTTCCTTTTCAATGCTTTACTTGCAGAAAAAAAAAATTGCTTCTGCGTCTTTGGACATCTACATAACGATCTTACATTGCGTATGAAAGGCTTGTCTTCGTTCTTCATCTTCATTGTAATTTCATTCTAACAAAATACAATACAGTCATTTAAATAGTACAGTATTCTTAATTGCATCCCCCCCCCTAGAATTATACCATGTCATTATCAGTTATTTTCTTAAAATTATTAAACGACTAGAACCGAGAAAAATATTAGGTTCTTATTAAATATTAAGATAATAAAGTATGGCAGAAAGTTAATCTCTTCCAAAACTTAGAAATGTATATTTAATTATTTTTATTTATTTACTTTAAAAAAATTTATTTTAGCATCTTAAACAAGTATTCCAATACTAAGATTATAATTTTTTACTATTATTTTAATTCATAAATTCTCAAGTTATACACATTTATTTATTCAATGCAGAGTTGGCAAGTTTTTGACAACAATTGTGAAAAGCCTAAAATTCTGTACAAAGAGCATTCTGAAACTATTTTTTTGCAACGAATTTATATCTACACTTTATTACATTTTCCTAATTTTTGGTTTTAGTCCCTTGAATAAATTTTAAAACATTTTTAGATACTAAAAGCCACATGTCCCATCAAAAATTTCAAGTTTGATTTTTATCAGTAAGCTTCTTTGAAAACAGAAAGTAATTTCAGGATACTATAAAATATAGAATGAAAAATTATAAACAGAAATATACATTAATAAAATAACCAATGCACTAATTTCTTTTAACTTAAAAAAAAAAAAAAAAAAAAAGTATTTTAATCTCATACTGTTACTTTTAGCATTTCACATCATTCTAGTTGTTTTCCTCTTTTGAGTAATTTCAATGGGATTACATTTATGCGTTATAAATTTTAATAATTAGCTAGTTATAGTGTAAAACAGTAATTCTGAATTTAGGGGGGAAATTCTGTTATTGATTTCATAATTGATGTGTCTGCTTTTGAAAATACTATAATTTTACTGTAATCGAAAACCCATTGTTACGTTGACGACACCTTCACTCTTATTAACATATCTCGTCACAATATTGACCATGTCTTAGAAACTTTAAATTCAATTGACAGTAATATCCAGTTTCCATATGAAATTGAAAATAATGGCTCCCTTCCATTTCTTGATACTCTCGTCTCTCGCACTGTAAATGGATTTTCAACCACAGTCTATCGTAAAAATTTTGCAGTCTCCCTTCCTCCCCATGCGCGTTCATGTCACCCACCTAACCAAAAAATGGCAGCTTTCTATATTTTTGTAAATCGTGCTCTTAATATTTGTTCCAATCCTATTTTATTAAAATCTGAAATTAAATACCTGAAAGCCATTGCAATTGACAGAGGTTATGACCCTTCCATTATAGACAAAGCTATCCAAAAATTACAACTACCTCGTATTTCGTCTACTAAATCAGTCTCTTCTAATATCAGTACTGTTTTACCCTATTTTCCTAAAACCAGTCAAACCATAGCTAAAATTCTCAAACATTATGATTTTAAAATAATATTTTCGCCTTCTAATAAACTCACCTTTTCTCAGTTAAAAGATCCCATTGATATGAATAATTCTTGGGGCATTTATAGTATTTCCTGTCAGTGTGGTTTATCATATATTGGCCAAACTAAACGCAGTCTTAAATTTCGTCTAAAAGAACATATAAATTACGTCCGCAAACAAGAAACCAATAAATCGGCTATTTCTAAACATTGCTGGGAAAAAAAATCATAATTTTAAATTTAATTCAGCTAAAATAATTTGCAGACCTAAATCCATTCATGTACTCGATTTCTTTGAAGCTTTTCATATTTATAAAAAATTTAAAAGCCTTGTAAATTGTGATTTCGCTGTTCCTTATTTGTCTGATTGTTGGAAATTTTACATGCAGTCCACATTTTCTTAATTTTTCTACTGTTTACACAGCTACACATTCCTAAATTCCTATTGGCCGCACTCCCCACCTTTTCCGTAAACCTATTGGTTGAACTAAATTAGGTCCCTCTCCTATATATATGAGTACTTCTCAAGATTCAGAATTCTTTTTGCACTGAAGACGGTACGTTTTAGGCTACCGAAACAGCTGTTTGCATCTCAAATATTTTTCTTTGGCATTTCTGACGTAGTAGTTTATTCGGGTTTTAATATTCCAACGCCAAGCCTCCTGTTATTAATGTGAGTAATTAGTAAAAAGGGAGCAAAATTGCAGGTGAATCTTTTGAAAAGTGTTAAAATTACTTTTCAACAATTCTGAAAATTATTTTTAAATTAAAAAAAAAAAATTTTAAGTGTTTATAACTTCGATTTGTCTGTCTGTCCGTCTGTTTGCGCTCTAACTCTCGTAAATATTTATGGAAATTTTTGAAACTGATATATGCTACTCAAGTTCATTATGGGTTGTTCTCTGTTGAAAATGGGGGAAATACTGCCTCTGATTTATACACAGGGACACTGAAAGAAAACCAAAGCATTTAGTTCTATGGGAGATATTTCTATAAACTACTTCTTAATACCTTCTTTTTGCGCAGATCATAATGAAACAAACATTGATTTTACTTATACACAAAAAATGTTTTCTAAGGAATACAGTATAATTAGAATTAAGATTTACAGGGCCACACAAACATATTCAGATACTTTAAGGACTGCAACTAAAAATTGCTGGAATTGCCTTTTGGATTTTATTGAGCTTTTTTAACTCTTTTTAACAATGTTTATGAGAGATTATGAGTTGGATTAGCCCATCTGCCTGTTTGACTCTACGTCAGTCTGTCTGACCGCTATTTAATTTCTGTAAATATTCATGGAATTCCTTGTAATGGATAAATATTATTTATGTTTAGTAAGCAATGCCCCCTATGGAAAATGGAGTAAATACTACCTGTGGTTTTTGTACAGGGGCAGACTGAAAGCACTGCGTTATATGAGATCGATTTTTTAAACTGCACTTATTTTGTACAGATTATAATGAAATTTACATTTATTAAATATATGCACGGAAAAAAGAAAAAAAAATGTTTTATATAAATACAGTTTTATTAGCAATAAGATTTACAGGGCTACTCAAAAAGATTCACATAGATTCAAAACTATAACCAGAAATTGCTGAAAATGGATTTTCAGTTTTATTAAGCGTTTTTAATACTTTTCAATAATGTTTAAGAGTGATTACGAATTCTGTCAGTCTACCTGTATGTCTTTTTATACTTTTGACTCTCCGTCTGTCTGTCCCCGTTCTAACCAGAACCTGATTATCGCTGGGGCACGCGGAGCACATGCCCCGAGCCCAGAGCAGAAGAGGGCTATAAAACTCATTTTTCGTATACTTGATTCAACAAATTCTGCTTTTAATGCATAAATACCGTAATAGAAACTTTTGTTTAAGTACGAAGAGGGGAATGGTGAGAGCCCAAGAAAGTATGTGCCCCGGGCCTCACTTGAAGTTAATTGTTTCTTCTTTCTAACTCCTTTAAATATTCATTAAATTCTTTGAAAATAATATATACTATTTAAGTTTACAATGAGATGTTCCTGATTAATTCCATAATTAAATTAAATAAATTACTCAAGAGAGAGTTTTTTTAAAGCTTTCATTGATATGCGTTAAAAAGTGGTGCACAAAGATGAAAAAATTTTGCAAACACCATAAATTACAGAAACACGCAGCAATTGTTTTGGGGTAAACTTTAAAGCACAACCCTTCGAAAGATAAAACACTTATAGACGCCACAAATGTAATGTAAAAGAAATTCGTACTGTAGCAGCAGGAAAGCAGCCCTAGTGCATAACCATAAAACCTATTGATATATTAACAATATTTAAAATAAATAGATGTCAATTTCTAAAAGGATTACTTTACAGCCATTTTGTGATTATCAATATATATTTTCCATATTTTTAAAAGTATAAATTCAAAATAGATTACAGAAAAAGATTTTGGTGACATATTTTTCGTAAATATAAGCGATTTTGTTTATGAATTGGCGACAATAATCACTTTCTTGCCATGCTGGCTTAAAACCCGGTAATGGTTATCTTAAATTTATTTTTTTTACTTGTAACTTTTAAATAAATTAAAAAGCAGTGTGTTCTAATAAAATATCATCCCCCTACTTTTCAGCATTCCAAATTAATTTATTAATTTAAATATTTTGATTAATATGCAGGATCTATATTTTTCTTATGAAGCTGTTACATACATATCTGTTTATAAAAAAAATTCTAAAGCTTTCCATTCACTTCAATTTTCCCATTATGACAGTTTTCGTGAGAATGATCCATATAATTCCTTACTAATTAGCCACTTGCTAGTTAAGCCTAATGCTATACCCACTTTACCTCACATGATAAAATAAATACGAAATACTATAAATTTAACTAAACTTTAGGTGAGTATCTGTTCTTAGATATTCTATGCTTCTTATTCTTTGGTAAATATTTTACAATTTTGCTATAACAAAGAGGAAAAGAGAAGTTTGGAAGAGTAACATATACCATATGTTGTACGTAGATCAACGATTTCAAATAAAAACGACCATTTCTATGTTGTCATAATTTCTTTTTGCAGCAGAAATACTTTATAGCCATATAATAAATAAAAAACAAAAGGAAAAAAATTAAAAAACTGCATTATTTTAAATATGTAGAATTTTTTTTAAGTATACTCACTTTACCCCATATACTCACTTTAACCCACCTAACCCTACATAGTGTATAAAGTATGATATTATCATTATTTAACTTTTAAATTATAAATCTGTGAAACATGTCACTTCTATTACTTTAATTTAAATTTTTCTTTTGCATAATATCTGTTACACATTCCCAATGTTACCTTCCCAAATCTATACATATAAAAGAGTATTTCCACTCACTCACTCACTGACTCATCAACGCACAGCAAAATCTACTGGTGCCACTGACTCGAAACTGGGTCAGATTATAGAACATATAGTGGAAGCACCCCTAAGAAGCGATTTTACGAAATTCGCCCCCCAAGGGGGTGTAGGGGGCAAAATGTGATTTCACAAAAACCTTCATATCTCTAAAGAAAAAAACAGATATCCGTAAATTTTTTTCTTTAAAATATAGCTAATTTAATTATCTAAAAACTGATTTCTGAAATTGTAGAAGTTCGGTCCCCAAGGGGTGAAAGGGGGCAAAACGTGATTTCACATGCGCAAAACGTGGTTTCACATACTCCTATATATCTTAAACAGAAAAACAGATATATGTTAAATTTTTGTTCTAATATATAGCTAATACAAATACCTAAAAACAAATTTCTGGAATTTTCGAAATTCAGCCCCCAAGAGGGGAGGAGAGGGGACAAAACGTGATTTGAAATAATCCTTTATATTGCAAACAGAAAAAAATATATGTGTAAGATATTTTTGCTCTAAAATATAACTCCAATAAATACATAAAAACTAATTTTTTTAATTTTTGAAATTTGTCCCAGGTGGGGCGGGAAAGGGGGGCTATGGGGTAAAAAATATAGAAATATAGTTAGACCGTTCAAAATTGGTACAGATAGGTTTTACAGATCTGCAAGTCAAATGTGGATATTTTCGAAAGTGTAAAGTTATTAGGAGGGTCAGAAAGGTGTGGGGGGGGCGGAGGGGCAAAAAAATAAAAATAGAGTTAGACCGTTCAAAATTGGTACATAAAGTTTTTAATACCTACAAATCGATTGCGGATATTTTCGAATTTGTAGGAGGGGCGGAAGGAGGGGCGGAGGGGCAAAAAATAAAAATAGAGTTACGTCGTTCAAAATTGGTACATAGAGGTTTTTGATACTTACAAATCGATTGCGGATATTTTCGAATTTGTAAAGTTATTAAATTGGTACATGGAGGTTTTTGATACCTACAAATCGATTGCGTATATTTTCGAATTTGTAAAATAATTAGGATAGACGGGAAGGTGAGGTGAAAGGGCAAAAAATATAAATAAGAGTTAGAGCGCTGAAAATTAGTGTTGTTAGGTTTTGAGGCCCGATAAATCGATTGCGGATATTTTCCAAAGTACAGAATTATTACGAAGGGCGGGAAGGGATCGGGCGCAGGGGTAAAAACAAAGAAATTCAGATAAAATGTTGGAAATTAGTATTATTAGGTTTAAGGACCGAGAGAACAAATGCGAGTATTTTTTTAAGTCTAAAATAATTAGCAGGGGCGGGAACGGTAGGTGAAGAAGCATGCGAGACTTGCGCGCCTGTATGCGAGCCGCAGGCAGTGGTGGCCCGAACCGATTATTCCACTGATGGGAGATTTTTATTTATTTATTTATTTATTTATTTATTTATGTTTTTCCCTTACGACAATATAGTGATTCATTAAGAGTGTTGAACATAAATGCGCGCGCTTAGCGCACAATTGCCTGCGCTGCCAAGGGCAGTGGGGACCCGTTGCGACATTTTTTCCAATCACTTTTTTTTTCGCATGATAAAAATTGGTGTAATTTTGAGAATTCATTAACTATAGTGATTCATTTAAGAATAGTGACCAGCGAAGCGGGCGTAGCCTGCTAGTTAACTTTAAATTTGGTAATTATTACGTAAGTAAGTCAAAAGTATTCTATTAATAGAAAGAAAAACTGAAATACTTAGAGTATTTTTTTTTTTTTTTTTTTTGCATACTTATGATATATATATATATATTAATTCATTTAATATTGTTTCTGTCATTTTTATATTTTGTATTACAGTGCGAAGCAAAACTTTAGAGAATGAAGAAATTCGTGCAGATTTTGAAAAATATTTAATCAATTTTCCTAACATAGCTTGAATGTAATGTGCTGTGCATATAAACAATATTTATAACAATGAAAGGTAGTACTGTACAGTCAGCCAAAAAAAAAAAAAAAAAAAAAAAAGCCACTCCTCCCACCTAATTTCGCCGTAAATTATCGTAGAAGCATGCAGCTAGTACCTATCGATCTGCATCAACGTGTAGTTTTTAATGGTGTAGTTCGATTTTACTTAAGGGGTCATCTACATAGTAAAACAATTATAAACTTCATTTTTTTCAATGACGACCCCTATGTTTGACCTCATATTCCGATTTTTGAGATCAAGGCAGTTCGGAAAACATACCTATTTATGTACTTTATATCAATTCTGAACAGAGTTATACGTGAAAATGTGTTAGGGGATCGTCCGTATATTTAGAAAAATTAAATTTTGATCTACCACGCAATATACTTTATTTATTAAACTTCACACCGGAAACAAAATTCAGAAATATTTATTATAAAATAAAAAAACGATTCTAATTCTCAAAATTTTCTGTGTTAATTTATGAATTAAAACATTTTTATTGGTTTCTATTTATTAAACATTGAATAGTAAAATACATCACTTCATACGAAGAAAATTAAATAGCTTGAATCATATGAACCCTACAATACAATGTTGAATTACAAAAATCTAGGAACCAAGGTAAAAGAATAATAGTAATAATATTAATAATATTAATAGCGGTTGAAAGAAAAAAAAAAAGGGTTTAATATTTAAGAAAAAGAATTATCTACATCTTGTTGGGTATATTTTTATTTTATACAGTAAGCCCCGCACGAAAGTGTTACTATAAAGTTTTACATTTAATTTTAGCCGTACAAACCAGCAATAGATAATATACAAAAATATAGATAACAAGATTTAAACTAAAATCTGAGAAATGATATTTAATATTTTCGCGACTGCTGATGTAGTTTCACGTCATTTGGAAATCTGTAACTCCTCCAGTGGGAGTTTCTTTCACACTTTGTGTGTTACGATATTTTTTAAGAATATTCCTTATATTCATATTTATATAAACAAAATAGTATGAAACAAATACTTTCACTAGAAAGAGTATAATTATTGTGTATATTCATATGAAAATAAATATGGATATAGAAAAAACGGTTTCCTATTGCCTAGAACGAATATTCCCCGTTCTGCAGTCGTCTACTGTACTTGAAATCTTAATTTTAAATGCGTAAAATCTATATCTTTAAAAGTTATAAGACATATTACTTAGTTTTAAATTCTTTTTCCGTGATAAATGTGTCGCCAGTTTTACGCCGTGATTAGAATAATCGAAAATAAATAATATTGCGCTTTGTTTCAATAATAGATTTTAAAAACTTAAAAAAAAAAAAAAAAAAAAAAATCCACTATATTATTCGGTATTAAAAAAAAAAAAAAAAAAAAAACATTTAACCATTTGAGTACTGAATTATTTAAAGATTTTTATGCCCATGGGACGGATTTAATTTGTCGCTATATGGAATGATTTTGAATTTTTGACAGTAAGGTCCGCCTGTGGGCGTTATTCTCCCAGTTACAATATTTCAGAACAAAATTTTCTGTCTTCACATTTATATTACAAATGGATATACATTATAATTTTATTCTTTCTAATCAAAATATTTGTATCCATAGTATATTTCATCGTAAAATTGTGAATATTAATTATATATCTAAGAAAAAAATAGCATACAAATTGCAATAGAAACGCCCACTGGTGGAGTTGCAGATTTTAAAATGAAGTGAATCTACGTCAGCGGTCGCGAAAGGGTTAATATGCAAAAGTAATACATTTTATTTGGAATATACTTATATTGATGATATAAGCATGGTTGTAAGATATCATAAAAAACGCCAGGAAAGTGTTTGCGATCAACGCCCACTGGCGGGGGTGCCGCAAACATTAACGCCTACTTCTTAAATTCAGATGACGAGTCAGACTCGTCCAGCGTAACTTCGCCCAAGTAAGCAGATGACGAGTCTCATTTACCCAAAGGGTTAATGTAAAGTTTATATTTTATTATGTTACGTCATGCGATAAAATTTAAATAGCATAAACGGTAGAGTAAACGAATGCGAAAATGTCACAACAAGATTAAAACAGAAAATATGTTTTAAAAAATCTGATAAAAAATAATCATATTAATTTAAAAGAAAGCAAAAACAAAAGTATTTTTCACTGCATATTGCTCTTTCAAATAATAATTCTCGTCCTACCGCATTTTCTAAATCATGATATATAACTTGAGATGCAAGAATCCTAGAATATTCAAGTTAAAAACAAAAGACAAAAGGGATAAAATAGAATTTTAGCAGTGAGAAACTAGAAAAAGTTATGTAATATTTAAGAACAAAGACTTAACATTTCAGAATCGAGTAAACTCTTTTTTGCAACGAAAGCCACGCCTTTACAGAATTTTTCTAAAACTTTACATTATAAAACAAAATTATTTTACAAACTTCCAATTAAATCATTTAAATTTTGCATTCAGCATTCAATGTAGTAAATGCCATTGACATTTATACATACCAGCGTCACATATAGAGTGATATACGAGTATGCAAACTAGTTTTTTTAATACTGTTTCCGCAATATAGAGGCGGGGCTACATTTCTTTTGGAATTCTTTCCCAATCTCTTGCCTGCATTGCGATAATTTTAGAAAAAATAAGCCAATTTGTATAATAAACATCGAAATGTTCCTTAGAAAACAATTATAATAACATAAAGGTAATTTAAAATAGTTTTTCATCAAAATGTATAGAAATATTGACTCACAGAGGATAAAAATTATAACAAGTGACGCCCCCCTAACAGCAGTAAAAAATGAAATATCACTGTAACTCAAAAAATAATGTTAGGAACGAACTGTAAATTTGGAAACCCATGTTTTTGATGATGCCCGTTCTATTCGTGCAAAAATTAACATCGGTCAATATTCATAATTTTTTCAAATATGAATTTATTAATAATTTTCATAATTCAAAAAATGTTTTTTTAGCAAAACTTTGCATGGAATATGTTTGGGTCACTTCACTCTAACGAATAAAAGAAACAGAATGTAAATATTATAATTATTTCGGAAGATATGATTTAATGTTTGTCACATTCATTTAACATTAGCATCCCCAAACTTTGACAGCTTATAACGCTATGAAAAATTGAGTGAAATATATAAACTATACCATTTTCCGTGATGATTTGATCCAAAGAATTAAAATAAATTATAAAAAAGGAGGGTTACTATTGAAAAAAATGAAGTTGATGTCAGTTTTAATATGTAGACGACCCCCTAAGTAAAATCTAACAATAATATTATAAACTAGACGTTATTACAAACTGATCGGTACCAGTCGCATGTTTCTACGATAATTTACGGCGAAATTAGGTGGGGGGTGGCGTTTTTTTTTTTGGCTGATTGTACATATTGCAAGAAATTAAATGGTAACAAAAATATAATACTGTCTCAAAAGTTTAAACAAAAATTAAATAAAATCTAAATAAACAACTTTTAAAACCTAATTGTGCATCCGTGCTTCTGTATTACTTCATAAATACTAGATTCCATCGAAGAAACTAAATTTTGCATAGTTTGGGGACCGATGTTGTACTATGCATCCTCAATAGATGGGTTGAGTTCCTGTACAGAAATGTATTGTCTACCATTGCTATAAACTTTGCGAGACATGATGCCCTACAGATTCTCTGTAGGGTTAAGATCTGTGTTACATGCTGGCCTGTCGAGAACTCTTATATTATGAGAATTAAACCAATATTTCGTATTGTTTGCAGTTTGAATCGAAACATTGTCTTGTTGAAATTGCCACTGAGGGCCACCTAGAAGCTCAGCAAACGGCATTAAGTTCTTTTCTAATATCTTTGTATAATGATGCGATATTTGATGACCACTGGTAAAGGTCAGAGATACTTGTCCATTATACCAAGTGGCTGCCCAAATCATCACCGAGCCCCCTCCTTATCTGCGACTGAAAAAACCTAGAGGTTCATTCCGAAATCATGCCAGTACGATGACCAGACATCTGGACCATCTAGATTCTACTTTTTTTCATCGCTAAATATGACTGACTGCCATTTCTGTCCATATGACATATGCTTTCGAGCCCACAACATTCTTTGTAACTTATGATGTGGCTTCAGATCTGCTTTCTTTGACATTTTGCTATAAACAATTGTTCATTTTTCCACAATTCGTCTACGAATCGTATCCTTTGACACAGAGAGTCCCGATGACCTTTGAACTCCAGGTACACTCATTTGTTGGGTACTCGCTAGTCTTTGTATCAGGCGATCCTCTTGTATATTTCTTACACGTGGCCTCCCAGATCTACATTTTACTTTGTATTCACAACCACGCGAAAAAACTCGATGAATAGATATCTTAGATCTATTAATAATAGCCAAAATTTCTGAAACGCGCTTCCCTTCAGCTTCCAACTGCCAAATCATTGAAACCTCATTCCCTTGAATTTTTTTAGCTTGCGGCATGTCGACTACAAAGCGTTATAGTTTGCAGAACTTAAGTACTCAAAATCTATGACATCATCGATTTTAAATTTGCATATGCCAGCAAATATTCACAGAAACTCATAATCGTGTCTAAACTTTTGCGACAAGCAAATTTTTATTTTTATCATAAAAATTAAAATTATAGCAAATCAAACGACTGTCTTGATTTGATTATAGCATTTTAAAATATATTTTAAATATATATATATATAGGTTTTTGTAATTCTGACGTCATAATTCTAAATTTTAAAGATGAATGATGTCATTGTCCAAACTTTTGCGTCGTACTGTAACTGCGATATTAAAACATCGATATGTCATTAGGCATTTTAATGTATTAGTATACTTTGAAAGAATAAAGAATCATCTAATGACTTGATCTACCTGGCAACACATTTGAAACTATTATATGTAATTATTTTTATGCCTTTAAAATGACTGCTTGTTGGATTTAGAGTTCAATGTGATGGAGAAGTAGATCTAATAAAGGTAATTTTCCCCCTTTTACATGTATTTTGCTTTTTTAAATTATTTAGTTACTTGTAGAAAATTGTTTAAATATTCTCAAATTTATTTTTAGTACCTATTTACAGATTGTTTAGGCATTTATTTGCATAATTATAATTTAAATTGTTTAGTATTTATTTATTTATTTTTAATTGAAATTCAGACTTATTTAATATTTATATGCATTCAGTTGAAAGAATATTATTGCAACTGAATGATAAAATTGTATTGTGCAGTTTTGTAACATTTAATTTTTGGAAGATTTTATTTATTCGATATGTAATATGAAAATGAAAGGGAAACAAAATGGGACGGTGTTACGCGTGTTTCTTACTTGCAGAATGCAAAGCTCGAAGTCTCCGCCTTTTCATCAGGACACTTTCATTCATGAGAAATTTCGGCCTTTATTGATACCATTGTTTTTATGCATTAATCTCTTTTTTTCGATACATGCCGCATCGTCTTCATAACATATGTGCATCTGGTTCTGCCTCTTGTTTGTCATAGTATTACAAATACAGTTTGGTACCACTTACCAAGCAACGGCCGAGAGGTAAACAAGAGGTAGAACCAATGCACTAATGCTCTGAAGACTATATGCAGCATGCATAAAAAAAAGCTTTTTAGCCTATTCTCTAAGTGCATAGAACTTGTCTATGGTACTTTTCATTAATTAATTCAAAATGCCATTTAAACTTAAAAATAAAAACATTCTCAGTCTTAACTCGAAGTACCACATTTAACCAATGGATTTAAATTGCAACTAACAAAATGCTAAGGCAATATTTATATTAAAATGCTTTCTACAACTATCTTAAGCATCTGTCTATAAGAGAAACTCCTAAATATTATAAACTAAATACTAGTGCATTTTTAAATGAAAAATATGCAAATTTCTCAACAGTTATTTTCATATGTAGGAGTATTTAATTATTTCTTGCATTAAAATGCTTTAATTAGTTAAATTATTTTAACTAATTTATAATTTTCTTTCCATTTGCTGAATTAAAGATGCATAAAACCATCAACAATGGGATAACAAAATAATTTTCTAAAAAAAAAAAAAAAAAAACATGATAATATCATAGCATTCAGTAAAGTACAATAACAAATTATTTTTTCAAAACAACTAAAACAACTAAAATATTTTAAAACCTAAATAAACTACTCCGTCAGAAACGAAAAAAGAAAAATATTTGGCGTTTCTGACGTAGTAGTTTATTTGGGTTTTAATATTCCAATGCCAAGTCTCCTGTTATTATAACTAAAATATTTCTGGATCTTACTTCATAGATACCTCGAAATAAAGTATTCTTTACTGTTACAGAACCTTGCATGAACAATGAGACTAAAAAGTGCCATTTGTGTAAATACGTATTTGTACTTTTCAGGGATGAGATTGGTAAAAATACAAAAGAACTGAAACTTTGCGCAAAGGCAAGATGCTGAAATGAAATACTAGAATTTTTATGACAAAATCTATTATATAGAGTAATAAATATTTATTTTAATCTTCAATGTGTAAAAAAAAAGAACAAATGCACATTAGAAACATAAAAAAGCTGTTTTTTTTTCTTTTTATTTTTTTTTTTTACCCGTTAGTAGTCGCTAGTTGGTCGATTTGCCGCCCATCCTTCAGTTTTTCCAGATTTTTTTATTCAATAGCCACCAAAAATTTTTAGAAGTGGCATTTGATATACATAAAACGCGAATAAAATCGATTTAACGTCGATCACATAACTTCTTAAAATTATTGGTGACAGTTAAATAAAAAGTTCGCAATCTGTAATAGGTGGCGCTGTTGATAGCGACTACTAACGGGTTAACAAGCTGGAAAGCTAAATGCAAAAAAAAAAAGCTGAAATATCTGAAAAATCTCATCACTGACTTTTGATCATTTTTTCATATCATAACACTAAATAATGTTTTCTTTTAAAGTTATTACACAATATTATGCTAGGCTGTATTATTACTATGTGAGAAAAACTGAGAATAATAAAACTTATAACTACCTTGGATGATTATGCTTATTTTTAAATCTACAAAATTTTAACATGTTTAATTCGAAGTAGCTAATTGGACCGTCTGTGCGATTAGTGTACAGCAGGGATGGAACACGGGCGCAGTATTCATACCACTATCAATGTAAGAAAATTTTCTACTTCTTAAATCAACGATATTATAGGTAGTAAAATTTCTTAAACAGATTCCGGTATGAATTCTGCGCCCGTGTTCCATCCCTGGTGTACAGGCTATTCAGAAAATCTTTTCCAAGAAGAATAAGTTAGCACTGATAAAAGAGTAAAATTTAGAAATAATATAATGTGTCTCATCCACGTGCAAGAAAAATTACCTTTTTTACTTTTTTTTTGAGTGTGGAAGTGGGGTAGAGATTAATTATTTTCACAGAAATTTTGTACTCTAAATGATGCTAAAATTCTTCATAAAAGGGCGATAACTCAAAATAATTTTTATAAAGCAAAAATGAAAATAATAAAGATTTCGAAAATTGAATAATAAAAATAAAAAATACAACATGCAAACAGATCTTAGTAAATGAGTATTTTCAATCTTTGAAAAAATATTCTCAATATGTTTCTTGTATAAATAAATCTGCATATTCAACTGCATAGATGTTATTATTTTTTTTTTCTTTTCCTTCTTTCCTTACATCAATCGCATTATACATTTTCAAAACGTTTGAATTTGCAGTTGAAACAAGCAAAATAATCAGTATATTACAGAGAAAATTCAAGACCAAACAAGCAAAATCATTATTATGACTTGCGCAACAAGGAAGCGGTCCGAATAGCTTCCACACTAATCGCACCGATGGTCCGAATAGCAACGGCCTATTTAATTACTAACTCATGTTTAATCAAGATTTACTATTCTCTCAAAATAATAACAATAAGTAAAGAAAAACATACATACTTAGAAATTCAATGCAACAGATGGAGATTATAAATAGTACAGTAATATAACTTTAATTTTGCATGATAAATCAATATTATGTAAAAATAGATCTTATAATACTTACTATTTATTTATTAATTGATACTTAAGTTGTATTATAATAGATTTCTTCCTACTTTTTTTTTCAGTGGTTTTTTTTCTAATTTTACTTTCTGCAAAACTATCAATTACATCATCATAATCAATATTTTTTGTTATATCAGAATTTAAACATAAAATAGAAAGTTGAGATAGTTTTCCTTGAAGAATACATGATCGTATGGGCGATTTTAATCTCTTCAGCAATGAAAAAGATCTTTCTCCAGTGCAGTTTGAAATTGGTAATGATAAAAAAATTTAGAGTGCTGTCTCAACATTAGAAAATGAAGATGATAAATTAAATTTTTTTAGCATTTTCAACATATTTAATGCAGTTGCCTGCTTACCTACTAATGAATGGAAATGTTGCAGTTCATCAGGGAACTCATAATCTAAATCAGAAAGATAATGTCTTACTAATTCCTCCGCTTCAGTTTTTTGAAAGTTTGATTTTGTGTTTATCAAACAAGAAAATTTATTTCGTGATTTTTCATATGGAATTTTACGATTCATTAAGTTTAACATAAATGCATCACATAACATGTAGTGACAGTTAATAATATATTGATCACGTGGCTCAAGATTTACTTCAGGTGTATTTCCATCATCTAACAACCTACTTCGAGGTGTAACTTTTTTTCTTTTTACCTCATACATACTGTTTTCTGGCAAAATTTCTAGCACTTCAGCTTCATATTTTTCAAATTCATTTCGAACAGACTGCACAAAATCTATTAAAGTTTCAAATAAGGGTGATATGTCTAATTGTGCCATAGGATTCTGGAGAACTTTACTTGTTTGATTTATTCTCTGTAAAATAGTATCCCACACAACTGTATTTAGTGCATTTTCAATCTTTAGTACTTTTTTATGAAGGACTTTAGCTTCATTTCTAGTGGAAGGCGTTTACTCTTGATCATCTGCCAAACAACTCAAAGACTTTAGAACCGAAGCATAGTTTTGACGGAATGCCTTAGTAGCATTTGCATCAGCACATCATCGTGTACATGAACGATTTTTTAAAGTCAGTTTTTGTTTTCTTTCTTTAAAATTTTCAATCGTAATCTGCCATCGGTATGTTGAAACAGAAAAAAAGTTATATAATTCTTGTAGTAAAGAAAAAAAATTTACAAGTTCAGTACAGGATTCTGCAGCATTTATACCAACCAAATTCAAAGAATGAGCAGAACATGATACGTAATCTGCAGTTGGATTAATATTTTTAATTCTTGCTTGAACGCCTGAAAATTTCCCGCCATGTTGGAGGCATTATCATAACTTTGTCCTCTGCAATTTTGTATGTCAAGACCTAAATCTTCTAAAACTTGTAGTATAATATTGGTTAAATTTTCTGCATTGTGACCAAAAATTTGTATAAATTTTATGAACCTTTCAACTGGTTCATGATCAGGACCAAGATACCGCAAAATTAAAGTTAACTGATCCATATGTGTAACATCTGGCGTAGAATCGACTATAATTGAAAAATACTTGGCATCTATCACTTCTTTAATTACGACATTCAAAACTTTTTCACCCATTAATTCTACAAATTCATTTACAATTGTAGATGATAAATAATTCACGTTGTCAGTGCCTTGATTACCACCTTTTTCTATGTGCTTCGCAAGAAATGGGTCAAATTGGGCTATCAATTCGAGGTAACCCAAAATGTTCCCATTATGAGATGAGCCGAATGTTTCGTTTTCTCCAAAAACAGCCATACCTCTTGATGATAAATATTTAATTGTTTCAACAACTCTTTGTAACACTGACCGCCAGTAATGTACTTCACTTTGATATTGCTTGATTAGTGCAGAATCAATTCTTTCTTCAGTTTTAAGTCTCTGGGAAAACTTTAAAATGGATTCCCTGTGCATAAAAGAATTTTTATGCTCTCTTAGCCGAATGGCAACATACTTCTAATCATCGAAGCCAGATGTTGAAATGCTAGTTGTTGCATTTGCAAATAATTTGCAAATCCAGCAAAATATTTTCTTTTCTGATGCTGATAACACCAGCCATTCTCTTACCAATTTTTCTCCATTTTTTTTTAAATTTAAAAAAATTACTTTTAGTTAAAAGACGTTTGCATCTATTGAATATTTTCACAGTGTTTTTCCCCAGATCCAGATTTTGTGGAGGTGGCTTTCTAAGAAAATGATCGATCATATCATCAGTGATAGTGTACCATTTAACCGGATCGGGATCATCTATCGGCACTTTTCGCTGAATGTCCCTTTCTTCAGGGGGTAAAACATTTGCGGTAGAACATTCTTGTTCTAGTTCTAGGTTTCCTTTATCATTGACAGTCGGATTATTGATTGGCACTTCTTGTTGGATGTTATTTTGGGGCATCTCATCTGCGGAAACCCATTCCTGACCCCTACAACGAACATGCCGAGAAGTTTCCGTGGCGGAAACTTCCCGGTACCGAATTTCCAAGATCCCGGCACTCACGTTTTCGAGACTCATACTTTGCTCTACAACAAACGTATTGGAAGCCGCTAACGGAAGCCCAGTGCGGAGATATAAAACTTTATCGGTACCGGATACTTTTGACCATTCACAGCGAGTAGGTGGTCAAAAGCGAATATATCCAACGTTGTCAGCCATTTTTAAATAAGAACTGATGAAACAAAAAAGCAAAAAATATGCACCAAAGTTATACTTTTTGAAAAGAACTTTCAAAACTATTAATTTTTTATGTGAACACTATATTCGTATAATTATTACATTTAAAGATATTCGATTAGAAAGTTCACGAGTGACAAGAGGAACATCGCTTTGTCAACTGCATTTTTAAGCGAAAGAAACAGTCTAAAATTAAAGGCTAAAGAATAATTTTCTGAAAAATAATCAATTTTGGAGTATTTAGAGCTATAAATTCTAAGCTAAACCATGTAAAATTCATAGTTTATAATGAAAGAATTGTGAAGATTCTATTTAAGAGCTGTAAAATATAATTTAAGACTGAGGGAGAACTCTCTGCAGGTAGCCAGTAGCGCTGTGGCAGAGTAACTTTCTGCTGTCTGGAAGTTTCCCGGTTCGATCCTTGTTTAATCCCTCCCCCTTTTTTTTTTTTTTCCTTTTAGAATATTTGCTTAAAATAAATAATTTGTCATCAAAATCCAAATAATTATTATTTTTTATTTAACTGAAAAAATAAATAAATAAAAAATAAAAGAAGTTGAGTTAAATTTAATGAATTATGAAATAGAAAATAATTACTAAATTAAATCAGGGATTACACAGATATTCAGTGCCAAGGAATAAAATGTAAGTTAGTAATAAATTTATTTACATAGAAGATAAATCTTTAAGGTTAAGAATTTAATCTTTGATTAATAATGATTTTTTATTTAAAAGCAAAAGAATGATCAAGCATTTGTAAAATAATTTATTTCGACTGGAATTTTTAATTTTTATTTTTTGTAGGGGTGGGTGGTTAAATTTAATGCATAATTTACCATAAAATAATTTAGCATCAACTCGAAATATATATATGTGTGTGTGTGTGTTTATAATATTTTCTTTATAATAATTTAGCAAAATATTATAAAGAAATTTAAGAAATTGTATTTTTGAAGTTAAAAATTGCAATTTACTTTTTGATTAATAATGACTATAGAAGTAGAAATATTATTGAAGTGAAAGCATTTCATTTTTTAAATATTTTATTATATATATATATATATATATATATATATAAAATAGTTATTTTTTCTAATTATTAAATTAATTATTCATATTCTCCTTGTTAGTGATACTTAAATAAAAAATTAAAATAAAATAAAATAAAATAGAAAGAAAGAAAGAAAATCAGGAAGTGTTACATATATATTCAAACGATATATTTTTAGGGCATACTATGTTTAAAAAAATATATATTAAGAAAAATAAAATAAAAATATTGACTATTTTATTTCACCTGAAAAGAAACTTTTTTTTCTTTTTGTGCTTGTGTTGAATTTAATTAATCATTTACGAGAAATTAATTATTAAAACAAATTAAGATCTATGCACTCGTCAACAAAGAATAAAAATGGAAAATAGTTTGTTTAATTAAAGTAATTTATTTATTTCTCATTAGTAATGATTACAGTGAGAAGTAAAATAAAATTATCAAGCACTTTATTTTTAAATTGTTGTTTTGCAATTAAAATCTATATTTATATAAATATTTATTTATTTTATAATTAATAACTTAAATATTCATACTTCCCTTGTTAGTAATATATATATATATTAGGAAAATTTTAATATTTGCATATTTGCAGTACTCTTCTTAAAAAAAAAAAAAAAAAAAAAAAAAAAAGAAAGAAAGAAAAGAAAAATTATTTTAAATATTTGTTTGCCTTTAAAAAATAAATAAATAAATAAATAAAAAGTCATAAAAAAACGTAGAATATTTGCTTAAAATAAATAATTTGTCATCAAAATTTAAATGTTTACTTTTAAAACATTTAATTTATTTTGTAAATACTTTTTATTTAACTAAAAAAAAAAAAAAAGAAAAGAAAAGAAAAGAAAAGAAAAAAGTTAAATTTATTTAATTATGAAATAGAAAATAATTACTAAATTAAATCAGGAATTACACAAATATTCAGCAAGGAATAAAAAATAAATTATTAAATAATAAATTATTTATATAGAAGAAAAATTTTTAAGGTTGTTAAAAGTTTAATCTTTGATTAATAATGATTTTTTATTTAAAAACAGAAGAATAATCAAGCATTTATAAAATAATTTATTTAGACTGGAATTTTTAATTTTTATTTTTGCTAGGGGAGGGTGGTTAAATTTAATTAATAATTTACCAGAAAATAATTTAGCATAAACTCGAAATACATATGTGTGTGTGTATGTATTTTAATAATTTATTTATTTCTGATTAGTAATGATAACAATCAGCAGTAAAATAAAACGATCAAGCAGTTTATTTTTTAATTATTTTTTTGCAATTGAATTATATACATACATATTTATTTTATAATTAATAAATTAAGTATTCATACTTTCCTTGTTAGTAATATACATATAGTAGGAAAATCCTAATATTTAAAGTATTCTTCTTATATAAAAAAAAAAATATTAAAATAAATCTCCCCCCCCTTTTTTTATTATTATTATATATAATAATAATAATAATAATAAAAAAAAAAAAAAAAAAAAAACGAACCGTCCGCGAATGGAACCCGAGCACTTTGGGTCTGCAATCAAATACGCTACGATCGAGCTACTGACGACATAATACACTGTAACTAATGTATTATAATATACTGTCATTAAATTAGCATCGTATTTCATTATGAATGATGAATTTACATAATTTAGCTTCCAATTCATAGCTCTGAGGACTTAAAAACTAATTAAATTTAGAAAGTTATTCTTTAGTCTTCAATATTCTATTGTTTCTGTTAATAGTGTACTTGACAAAAGGGATACATCTCTTGTCACTCGTGAACTTTCTAATCTAATATCTTTAAAAGTAATAATTATACGAATATAGTGTTCACACAAAAAATTAATAGTTTTGAAAGTTCTTTCTAAAAAATACAACATATGTACACGTTTTTTACTTTTTAATTCATCATTTTTTATTTTTTTTAAATGGCGGACACATTACATATATTTCGGTGCCGAAAACTCGTTCCCACAAGCTCTGCGCTTGGTGATATTTTTTCGATAAATCTCGGCAGGAGTTTCCGAGACCGAAAACCAAGAGAGAGCTTCCGTGAGCTTCGTTGTAGCACATTTTTTGACACTCTCGGAACATGACGTCACTGCCAAAAATTGCCGGGAGTGAGACAGTCTCGGTAGTTTCGTTGTAGCACCCCTGTTCGTCATAGTCATGGGACTTTTTATCACCGACACCTTGTAAATTTGGTAAAACTGGTTACGTTTGTGATGCAGAAGAGATTTTCGATTCTTCTGCATGTGTAGGAAAGAATTTTAAGAGGCTCCCTTTAGCCTTTATAGCTTGAAGTTCTCGAATCTTTTTAAGTTACTTTTTTTGTCTCCCAGACATATAAGACCTCTCCATTTATTTTAATATTGCTGTAATCTATATATATAAAAGAGTACTTCCTGACTAAGTGAGGGGTGATTCATCATCGCCCGGACCAAACCCCTGGACCTAGAAGCATGAAATTTTGTGACAATGTTCTCTTTATGACGTAGGCATTCACTAAGAAGCGATTTTACAAAATTCGCCCCCCAGGGGGGGCAGGGGGGCAAAACGTGATTTCGCAAAATCCTTCATATCGCAAACAAAAAAAAGAGATATCCGTAAAAATTTTTCTTTAAAATATAGCTAATACAAATGTCTAAAAACCAATTGCTGGAATTTTCAAAATTCGGTCCCCAAGGGGGGCGGGGGGGGCAAAACGTGATTTCACATAATCCTATATATCTCAAACAAAAAAATAGATATACGTGAAATTTTTGCTCTAAAATATAGCTAATGCAAATATCTAAAAACCAATTTCTGGAATTTTAGAAATTCGGTCCCCAAGGGGGGTGGGGAGGTGGGCAAAACGTGATTTCACATGTGTAAAACGTAATTTAGCATAATCCTATATATCTCAAACAAAAAAATAGATATATGTGAAATTTTTGTTCTAAAATATAGCTAATGTAAATATCTAAAAACCCATTTCTGGAATTTTAGAAATTAAGCCTCCAGGTGGGGCAGCAGGGGGGGGGCTATGGGGCAAAAACAAATAGAAATACAGTTAGTGCGTTCAAAATTGGTTCAGATAGGTTTTAGAGGCCTGCAAGTCGAATGGGAATATTTTCGAAAGTGTAAAGTTATTAGGAGCGCCGGGAAGGTGGTGGGGGGGCGGAGGGGCAAAAAAAGTAAAATGGAGTTAGATCATTCAAAATTGGTACATAGAGGTTTTCGATACCTACAAATCGATTGCGGATATTTTCGAATTTTTAAAATTATTGGGGAGGGCGGGAAAGGGGGATGCGGAGGGGCAAAAAAATAAAAATAGAGATAGATCGTTCAAAACTGGTGCATAGAGGTTTTTGATACTTACAAATCTATTGCGGATATTTTCGAATTTGTAAAATTATGAGGATAGACGGGAGGGGGAGGGGGTGAAGGGGGAAAATAATAAAAATAAGAGTTAGAGCATTTTGGGAATTTTTTCCGAAGGCAGTGAGAACCCGGTGCGACATTTTTCCAAATCAAATTTTGTTTCTCTTTTTTTTTTCACTTGATAAAAAAGAATGCAATTTTGAGAATTCAGTAAATAGAGTGATTCATTTAAAAATAGGGACCAGCAAAGCGGGCGTTGCCTGCTAGTACAGTATAAATGAGAAACTAGTCAAAATAAATTAATCCCAATAAATTATCCAATAATAATAAAACTACTATGCGTAGAACTTTCAATACCACGTGCAAGAGAAATAAACAAACGAACAGCAAACAGTTAAGATACTGGTTGCAGTCATCACGCATTAGGCGGCTTCAGGCTTTCGACCGATCTAGGATCGATCCAACCGGTCATGGATCAATACGTCCAGATGCAACTGAAACGTATTTGCTAAACTTTAGCTGAATTCCACCCTACAAAGCTATGGATTTACGAAATATAGATTTTTTGTGTTCATACGATAGATTAATGAAGAAGCTAACATACAACTGACATATTTTACACTATACTGATATTTTGTTTAAAAAAAAATCATTAAAGAAGAAACGTAAAATAAACTTTCTATTAAATTTGGGGGCCCCCTCTGATGTGGGGGCCCGGGGCAGCTGCCCCATATGCCCCTGCCTTAGGCAGGCTCTGCAGGGACACTCAAGACTATTACTTTCTCTTACCCATAAGGCAGAGAAAGTATTGTTATTGGGTCAAATTTTCGAACGTGAGTTTTTGTTATATTTACACGTTTTCAGGTCCCCTGAATCCGAAAATCATGTTTTTAGCGGTTGGTCTTTCTGTGTGTGTGTGTCTGTCTGTTATCAGCATATCTTGTGAGCAAACTGTAGCAGGAAGTCCAAACATGATATTCTAAATATGTATGATATAGGGATGCAACACTAAGATTTCGTTGAGATGAAACAAATGGTTCGTGTACAGGGACACTAAAGAGTATTCAAATACATTACGTATGGGGGAAATTGCAGATAAGTAGAGTTTAACATCTATAGACTGCACTAAACCAAATGAAACGAGTATATATTTTTATATGCATAAAAACATGCCTCATGTAAACTCATGTTTGTGAAAATTGCAACACCATGAAGGAATCATCATAATTGAATGAAATTTAATACACAGTTGAGTGGTAGTGGTACAAATAAATGATTAAATTTTCAAAGCAAACAAACCATAACAAGAGATCGGAATCAGTATTTTGTGTAGCCACCACGCGCCGCAATAAGTGCTGCTACACGACGTGGCATGGAGTCGAACAATTTTTGAATGTCTGCCTGAGGAAGAGCATTCCATATTGTTTGTATGCGTGCCCAAAGTTCGTCTGCAGAAGCAAAAAGGACGAGGATCACGAGCGAGACGCCGACCAACGAAATCCCAGACATGTTCAATCGGTGACATATCCGGGGAATACGCAGGCCAAGGAAGAAGCTGTACATGCTGGGTTGCAAAGAAGGATTGAACTGTCCTAGCAATATGAGGGCGGGCATTGTCCTGTTGAAATACAGCGCCTGGCAAGCCTTGAAGGAAGGGAACAGCTTGGGGCTGTTTAACTTCACTGATGTACCGGTTGCTGTTCAGATTGCCCACAATTCGTACCAATTGAGATCGTCCATGATATGCTATGGCGCCCCAAACCATAACTCCGGGTGTTCGTCCACTGTGGCGTTCGATAATGCACTCCGGAAGGTGGCGTTCACCGGCATAGCGTCTGACGCGAATGCGGCCATCATTGTTCCACAAATTAAAGCGGGATTCGTCAGAAAACACGACATGCTGCCAATCAGCACACCAGTCTCTATGCTGATTGGCCCATTGTAGCCGCAGGCGGCGATGGTTTAGCGTGAGGGGATCCTGTATAAAGGAGTCCTTGCGCGCAGTCGACGCTGCAGCAAACGTCTACGAATTGATGAAACACACAATGAAACACCTGTAGCTATTGACCACTGTGCTGCCAATTGTCTAGAGGAAGCTGTACGGTCCGTCCGCGCCATGCGGACCAGGTGTCGATCATCGCGAGCTGACGTCACATTTCGGGGTCCACTCCCGGATTTCCGAGCTATCCGACCCTCGTCCGTCCACTGCTCCCAAACACGCATCACTGTGCTGCTGTTACGCTGCACACGAGCGGTTACTGCACGATACGACAATCCAGCTTCACGAAGGCCGATGATTCTCCCCCGTTCAAACCCTGTAAGTTGTTCAAATCTCGCTCTCTTTCGTCGAAGAGGCATAAGTAAAGATTGAGCTAACGTTTACCACTAGCAGATAACCACCGATAACCATACACGCCTCGCTACAGCCGTCTATTTATTCGGATCCATCCGCCGTCCAGAGGGCACTGCTCAGCATACGCATGCGCTACGGATTTGAAATTCTAATCATTTGCATATCATGCGCTACTTTGCATTTCCTGAAAATTTCAGCTCACTCGCGTAAGTCCTTCATGGTGTTGCAATTTTCGCAAACATGAGTTTAGAATATGGCAGGGAAATTATGCACTGTTCATTCAGAAGGCTACAAAAAAGAATTAGATTATAGTGCGACAATAGCTAAAAATGGATGAAAGTGCATTTCATGTTGTGCCGTGTATTATTACTATAAGATTACTATATTTAAGTGCAGTATGTGGTTTGTACATATTCTTCAAAAGATACATAGGGTTGCAAATATTTAAGCGATAACATTCTTTTTTATTGTTAGTGGAAGTGCTTTACTATATGATTTTACCATGTCCAGGAAAGCTGCTCAGGAATGGAAATGAATTTCTCATAGACACATGATAAATAAGGTATGTTTTAAGCTAAATATTCATCGCTTGTTTTTTTGTGTATTTGCACGCTTTGAGGCTTCCTTATTACCAAAGTCAAGTTTTTTAAAGTTTGATCTTTGTCTGTCTCTCTAAGTGTAACTTAAAAACGAAAAATCTTCGGAGATCCAAAAGTTGTATTTTCAAATTAATATAAATTTGTTCCTGGAAAAGTTTTATCAAGCAATGTTTCGTGTGAAAGCTGTCTGAATAATTTTAAGTGAACTTTTAATTTTAATAACAGATTTAAATATAGCTGATATAAATATAGCTGAATTAATGAAATGGGGGGTTGAGGATGGCTCACACAGAACTAATTATCATATAAACCTCTTCCGAAGCCTAATTTGAATTGCTTTAACATAGGTTTACATAACGGTTCTCGTTTTGTAAATTCTTAATTTCCAACCTCTATTTACAGTATTAAATTTAAGGGTAAAAGAAAGTCGTGTGAGTGGCACGCCAGATTATTATTATTATTATTATTTAATTACTGGTTTTTATCATGCCATTTGGCCCCTGTTTTTGATTTGGCGAATACGGCATGACAGGATAATATGCAAGCAGTAAATTTGGAAATAGATTCATTTGGAAATATGGACCGCTAGGGAGAGGGTGAGGGGCGAAGGTCGACTAGTTTAATAGAAAATGTTGAAAATGATGTCTGAATTTAAGATGTGAAATTTGATATCACCCGATTTTTTAGCAGCAACTTTCTTATTTGTACACATAAGTTTTTTGTTGGTACTTTTACGCATAAAGTATAAAAGCGAATATATATTTCAGTTTACTGTAAAGTCAATAGTATTTTGAGGAAATATAACAAAATTGGCGCTTTCAGCTGATTTATGCTGTTTTCAAAAATAAAACTTGAAACTTTTAAGATGCATTTCTTCAATAATTTTGCTAGGTAGACACTAGAAATTGGAAAGTTGTCTTATCATATTCTGCAAAAGTGAATATTTTTTTTTTTTTTTTTTCCGGTTTTTTCTGTGAAGATACGAGATTCTCGAGTAAAAAGTACACAAATATGCGCACAAATTAAGCTCATTGTAGTCCTTTTTTTTTTTTTTTTTTTTTTTTGAGGGTGGGAGGTTTGATAAAACAAGTATTTGCCTGGGGGGAGGGGGGTGGCGCTTATATAGACATTCGCACGGGTGCCAAAATACATTTGATCCACCCCTGCAAAGAAACTCTGGCATAATAAAATTTTTAAGTATTTTCTGTTCTATTACATTTATATCCACATTTGCAGAACATATAACGTTTTATACAACAACTGATTATGTATTTGGAATTGTAGATTATTGTTACATCATATTTATAACATATCCAGAAATTTTCAAAATTTAAGCAACAACTTGCATGTTATTATAGAATAAATCGTTTTTTACTTTAATATTGGAAATAATATTTTAAACGGTATTAATTTAACTTTTGTTAAAACAACATTTAATGAACTAATATTCTTAAAAAAGAAAATTGTTTGATAGGTAATGCTAAAGATGCATTATAGATAATTGGAGATGTGCAAGTACATACTATTAAAAATTAATAAAAGTAGGTGTTTCATTTTTCTATTTAAGTTTATTGCCCATCTACTGTGGACAAAGAGAACATTGTATTCAAATAAAAATTTTAACTTGCTGAAACAGACCTTTACATTAGGTAATGGGAATATTTTATTTGATCAAAAATTTCAATATCTAGTTTAACATGATTTACGAGGCTTTTAAGTTCTTCTGACTTCAAAAAAAGTGGTTTTTATAATGTTTAGTATACTTGTATATGTATGAAGTATCATATCTATGCTAATAAATACAGGTTGAAGCAACGAAACTTCATAAATAGACATGTCTGGTGTATAGATGATTTTTTTAGTGCTAGAGGCCTATTTCAGTCGGTTTATTGAATGGGGATTTATTGAATGAAGTCCCCCCAAGGCCCAACTTTGACATGAGTCCCCCCCCAAGGTACCCCTATTTCAGTCGGTACAGCGTTGTCGAATTTTTATACGTCACTCTTAATTAGTGCTAGAGGCCTATTTCAGTCGGTTTATTGAATGGGGATTTATTGAATGAAGTCCCCCCAAGGCACAACTTTGACATGAGTCCCCCCCAGGCCCAACTTTGACATGAGTCCCCCCCAGGCCCAACTTTGACATGAGTCCCCCCCAAGGTACCCCTATTTCAGTCGGTACAGCGTTGTCGAATTTTTATACGTCACTCTTAATTAGTGCTAGAGGCCTATTTCAGTCGGTTTATTGAATGGGGATTTATTGAATGAAGTCCCCCCCAAGGCACAACTTTGACATGAGTCCCCCCCCCCAAGGTACCCCTATTTCAGTCGGTACAGCGTTGTCGAATTTTTATACGTCACTCTTAATTAGTGCTAGAGGCCTATTTCAGTCGGTTTATTGAATGGGGATTTATTGAATACAGTCTCCCCAAGGCCCAACTTTGACATGAGTCCCCCCCAGGCCCAACTTTGACATGAGTCCCCCCCAAGGTGCAACTTTGATATGAGTCCCCCCCCAAGGCACACATCCCCCTCATTGGGAAAAAGAGAAAAAACGTTGTTTTGCGGCTATAAGACAGTTTGGACTTCCAACGTTATTTGTTGCAATATCTGCAGCTGAAACACATTGGTTTGATTTAATGAAAACTTTATCATGGAATTTAGATCGTCATGAATTAACTAAAGAAGAATTTGTTGATATTAACAAGTTTAGCAGTAGGCCTCTGGCACTAAATTAAAATTTGTCAATGTCAGATTTTCATGTTTTAAATAATGAAATAATGTCGTGTCTGTATTATTTATTTATTTATTTATTTATTTTTTTCCAAATTTAGGTTAAATTTGGAAAACTGCAAGTGAAACATATTGGAAACCAGAAACGGAACTATAAGTCCATGTCTAAAAAAAAGCTGTAAAAATTTTCTTAAATATTGCTATATAAATTTTCCATTAGATATCCTGTCGTATGCACTAGTTAATTAGTTCAAGAGAATTGATAGGCGTCCTGCGTAAGTATGCCATTTTGAGATATTAAAATTGCGTTTCTTTAAAAACAACTGGACATTTTTTTTAAACTATTTTCTTCAAAATGGCTACATAAAACCTTTCTTAGATATTTTTTCGTAAATATTACTTGGTTTTTTTGGAAAATTGATAGTCATCCTGATTAGGTAGATCAGTTTTATATCTCGAAAACTGATATTTCCAAAGCGGCTCTATTCTGTAAAAAATATGTCCTATTTGCTTCCAGAAATCCTTTGTAATTTGAGAAAATACGCGTAATTTACGAAAAAATTACGGTGTCAGAACGTCCCTAACGACACATCTTCTCCAAATGACATCCTCATGATATCCTATGGATGAAAATGACGTCTGTGGACATCCTATTGACATCTTCAGGATGTATTGTGGATAAGTGTGTTGTTAGTGTATTTTCTCAAATTACAGAGGATTTCTGGCAGCAAATAGGACATATTTTTTACAGTGATACCTATTATTGTTTAAACTCACTACGTAAACTGTTTTATATGTCCTTACACATGTATCACTTTTCTCTTACAAAAAAATGTTATGTATCTGATTTTTGGGGTAATTGTATGTCTCCTGACCACATAATCTCCAAATGTGTATACAATACGTGTAATAGTGGGTAATGGAAGTAATGGTTTGTTAAACACCGCACTTTTAATGTATATAAATAGCATTTAAAAAAGTAATATGGAATTGAGATGAATTATACATTATAAAATTATTTAATTACCTTTGTACTATCCTAGTGATATCCAATGTTTTAAAATGGATAAATACATTTTTAAAATGATCGTAATGAAATGAAAAGAAAAGAAAATGTAAAAAGAAAAATATTATACTTTTAATATTTATACTCTTCTGCAATTTTCCTACATATAATGCATCATTCTTTATTTAGTTCTTTCAGTACCATCTTTTATATAATTTTCCTTCTAAATCCATAGAAACTTTTCATGTAATCGAACACGGAAGTTTCAGAAAAACTAGAGATAAAGAGTTAATATTAACTTATAAATAGGAAGGTTACTTTATTGGAGCGACCTCCTGATTAGACAACCATGCAGCTGGAAAGGTGAAATGGTAGAACAAAACAGACGAAGATTTAAGATATTCCACTATATTAGATACATAAATAATCGCTACAACTAAACTTCGAAACAACAAAAAGCGTTCAATTGTGGTTAGTGAAATTAAAACAGAGTTAGAGGGGGTTCGCGTTCATTGACTGATAACATATAAATTGCAGTAACTCACGATGTATCTTGCCATAAAACTCTCTTAAAAACCTATCAATGAACTTCTCATAAACATTTTAAATTTAAAATGTCTGGATAAATAAATAAATAATACTGGATAATCTTTTTGCATAACTTTTTTAATTGAACTTCACCAAAATACCTCTAACCCATCCTACACTGCAAATAAAGGCGTCTTAAAGTAAGACAAAAAAACGTCTTAAAATGGATTTCAGACACGTAAATATCTTAAAATGATGCTCAGACATAATAATTATCCTAATGTAAGACACTTTTGTGTCTTAAAAAACTGGTGATGAAAAGAACTAATGTAAAGTATCTTAAAAAAGCCCGATGTCTTAAAAGAAGACATTTAAAAATGTCTTAAATTAATTTCACATTTCATCGTTGACAATTACTAGTGGCGCCATCTGTGAATGGAAATCAAAATCATCTTCATTGTCTCGTTTTTTTTATAGCAAGATACAGGTTTAGTTTAATAAAATGATAATTTCTTTTAAGAATTTTTTAACTTAGCAGAGGAAAAAAAAAGTATTTTTTTAAATTGAAATTATAATAAAGTATCAAAAACTTAAATCTCTTAAGACAAAATAAATAAATAAATTTTTTCAGTAAATTTTTTTGTTGATGAGATTTTTTTGAAAATCATTTCAAATGAGTAAAGCTAGCCGCTCTTATTTTACTCCTAGTTTGAAACTTTTTCAATTCTATTATTAAAATAGTTACTTTTTATTTAAAGCTCGCTCATTTAATTAAATGAAAAAGATTAAGACAAACTTGCAGCGAAGAAAATTTTATCGCTAAGAAAGCGATTTTCTAACTAATCTTACGCACAACTTGTAAATAGCTGCTTTCTTTTTCTTTTTTTCTTTTTTAATTTTTTTTTTATATAAAGCTCTTTTCTTTAACTTTTTTACCTGTACCTGTAAAACAAAACTTTTCTAGTTTTCATATTCATTTTTTTTTTTTTTTTTTTTTTTTTTTTTTTAAATAACAGTTTATAGAATGAAATCGTTTTCAAAACATTACAATCTTAGATTTTGATATATTTGTTTATATTTTACAAAATTTATACTTCTACAATTAAAATTTAGTAGAATTAATACATATTGAGCAGCTTTAGATTTAATCTCGATAGTTTTAAGGTAAAAAATTCCGATTATATTCTAACACTACAATCCCTTCCGCGAATATTACATTCATTATTACCGTCATTCATTACTACGGTAGCGAAGATAGTAAGTTCAAATCCAGGTGCTGGATTTTTTTTTTTTTTTTTTTTTTTTTTAATTAGTATATTTTATTTATGCTCAAGAATATTATAAAATATGTTTTAAACAGAAAATAAGAATCACCACATCACCTTCATTTATTTATTTATTTACTAAAAAAATGCCTTAAAATGGCAGATCTTTTAAGCCTAACATGGCGGTGTTTTAAGACATTTAACAGTGTCTTAATTTCAGATGCGGAAAGTTGTCTAAAAAAGTAAGACACTTTTTTTTCGCTTAAAAAATGACCATCCGTTTAAGACAATTTTTTAACTGAATTTAAGATGTTTTCGTTTACAGTGTAATTACACTTCATTTTAAATATTCTAGAATCCAACTAGCACAAAACTTCATCGGCTGAACTCCTTTAAAACACAAAACGGCCCCCACAACTTCCTTCTGAAAAATCCAATCCTGCCCCCCCCCCCCTAACGTCTTCATTTAACCAACAAAATTATTCCAACTATCCAAACTTTGATAAGTTTTCGCAAATTGTGACACTACTGAGAAAGATACGTGTGAAATCTCACGAAATAATGTTTGATGTCAATATTTTAAAAATTTGAATAATTACTATTCAACAAACATTCAGTACTAATTTTATGTTCCTAAGTTTATTTATTTTAATTTAATGCGCGTAAAAAAATATATATATATATATATATATATATATATATATTATTACTTGGAATGCAACGTATTTTATATATTTCAGTTTTGCTTTTTCCATTCCAGTCCTCATTTAATGCTTATTATAGACACAATATATTAATTATATCTAAAATACTCATAGCTCAAGGAAAAAGGAAAAAAAAAATACACTTTGTGCTTAAACAGAAAACTCTGATAAAAGAGAAACCATAATTGAAGTGGCAAATCAAGGATATTTGTAAAATGTTAAGTGAAAAAAAAAAATAATCAACAATAATGAGAAAGAGAGCCGGAGGGGTGGAGGAGAATAGGCACAGAGAGAGAGACGGAGAATGCAATGTATACTAAAAAACTTGAAAAGAGTTGCGCATACATTAATAAATATATGCATAAGAAAAGTTTCAAAAGGTCTTATGCATTAAAATTAAGAAACGTACATATCATAGCAGACCATTTCCGAATGTGTATAATACTTATTGTATCAATTTTTATACAAAATCTGGTACATTCAATGAATTTTTGTTTTTATACTCTAATCTAATAATTATCGCAGATTTTTAGATCAATTTGTTAAAACGTTTTTAAACAAAAATGAAGCGATTATTTTCAATGGAGATTTATTTTAAAAATCTCTTTTACCGACACTCTCATTCAGTGTCGAAATACATTCTTTTATACATTCTCCAACTCAGATATGCAAAGGGCATTTACAAGCATTCATTTCACAAAAGTCAGATAAGAAAAAAATAATCTCCCATTTTGAACAGAGAAATGACGTTGACGCATGGCAGTGATGTTCTCAAAAGATATGTGAAAGGAGATGACAGTCTTTATATATTAAATCGCAAAAATTAGAAAATGAAAAAATGATACTTTTTTTTTTAAATCATTTTTTCGAGCCACGACTTTTTAAATAATATAGTATAATCATTTATATATTTCTTATAAAAATTATTAAAAATTACTAAAATGGGACATTTTTTATAATTTGTCTAAATGTTTTAGAAATTTAGAAATTTATAATAAAATATAGCAGTCGAAATTCCGCCACAATCACTAAAATTAAAATCATTAGTGCTTTTAGTTAATACATTCTGTTTAAATATTGAATACGTATATTTATTCATTATAAAAAAAAAGAAAAAAAATATATACATTTTTCATAACCAAAATTAAGCATAATACTAAGTATAGTATAAAGAAAATATAATAATTAATAATATTAGTTAATATTTAATTTTCTTTAAAATTAATACGTTCTGTTTAAATATTGAATACGTATATCTATTCATTATAAAAAAAAAAGAAAAAAAAATATATTTTTCATAACCAAAATTAAGCAAAATACTAAGTATAGTATAAAGAAAATATAATAATTAATAATATTATTTAATATTTAATTTTCTTTAAAATTAATTTTTTTCAATAGTTTTTATATTAAAAACTGATTTATGTTTTCTAAATCCAAAAAACTAGATTACATTGCAACAAAACTTAAATATTTATTGAGTCTATAGGGTTGCAATGTCAAACTCTCATTTGTTTATAGTTGACTATAATGTGACATAGATGTCAATCGTTCAGATACAATGCAGAATTACAAAATCTTTTGAAAGATACGTATCGCATAAAACATCTGAACCTAAATACTTAAATAATTTCTTATTTATTTAAATGGATTAATAATACTTTCAACATTTTATATAAAAAATATATATTTCTGAAAATTGTTCATAAAAATCATTCATACAAGAAGGCTGTCTAAAATTTCATGAAATAAATCGGTTATAAAATATATAGAAGTATAGTAAAATATATAAAAAAAATAATAATTATAATATATAATTTACATAGAAAGATTGTTTTTGAGATTATGTATTATATATATATATATATATATATATATATATATATATATATATACACATATATATATATATATACACAAGTTTGTATTAGATTTTCATAAATGATTAAATATATCGCAAAAATGGGCTATATAATTCAGTAAAAAGTAGCTTTTCTATAGTTAAATATTTTATTATTTATCACTGTGTGAAATGTTTCAGAAAAATATGGTTTTACAATTTTATGAAAATTAGACTGAAAAAATTTGCATATATTTGGTAAAATACATATATTTACACTTCGCTTGAAACAAATGACTTTCTAGTTGTTTTGTTCCGTATTACTTACATCATTTGCTCGCCAGAATAGTATACCTATCTATCTTTTTTCTATATAAAATTCATTCAATAAAATCGCCAGATTTATTAAAACATTTGAATTATTTAATATTTAATAAATTTTGTTCGACACTGGCTTCTTTCAAACTCTCTAAAAATGTTTATGAACGGCAGAGGTTTATCATTAAGATTTTACCTAGCGTCTAGTATAAATTAAATACAAAGGTCTTTACAAAAACTACCAACAAAAAAAAATTTAAAAAGAAAAAAAAGAAAAAAGAAGTGTTATATTCGTGCATCTTTTTTTTTTTTTTTTAATTTTTGAAGAATCATGTTTAGTTATTTCGATCCCAAACAACAGCATTTATACTGCAATAAATACGCAGTGCATTTTTGCTATTTTTCGTGTTAGCTTATAGAAATTTTTCATCTACCTTCAGCACAAGGTTTTATCGCATTTCTTTTTGCAACAACCATAAAAATTATTTTAATATGTGAATATTAAATATTTTTTTGTTTTAGTTTATTTATTTTTATTTATTTATTTATTTATTATAAATTACATAATAACAATATTTTAATGTCGAAAAAAGCACATTTTCTCTTATTAAAAAGGTTAATTTTCCATGATCGTTTATTCATTGTTTTTTTTTTTTTTCAAAATACACATATTTTTCAATATCGGAAAGAATGAAATTGCAGAATATATACATTAAAAGTAACCTTGCTTATGTAACAATAAATATAATTTTAATACATTTTACACTAAATAAAAATAGGAAAAAAAAAAAAAAAAAAAAACTAACTAGTTTCATACAACACAAACTTTGTCGTCTTCAGCGTAAAACTACAATGTTCTCTCGACAAAAAGTACTGATAAAACTCCAAAATCTTCTTAAGAAAAGGTAACGCCATCTATTGTCTATTAAATTAAAGACAGAATATCGTCTGAAAAACTGTCGCTATTTATAAATAAAATTTGCCAGCATATTAAACCAAATCTCCGGTAATACAAAAGCGGTTCTTTCGCTGCAAACTTAATTTTTTCATGTTGAAATTTTTATTGATTCTCGAATCCTCGAATGAAAATAGAATCTAGATGTATAAATTAATTTACTATTTTTGAAAACATGTATGAGAATAAGAATTGAGAATGAGAATTGAGAAAACGATATATTAAAATATATTATTTTTATTTAATTTAGTTTAAAACGACATAAAATTATATTTATTGTCACTTAAGAAAGATTGCTTTGAATTAAGCTGACCAAATGTCCCCTTTTTCTGGGGACATCCTTTATCTTGAAAGCGCTTTTCTAAGTTTTAAAAGATTGTAGAAAGTAAATTAATAATCTTTGGTATTTTATTTTTAGTCCTTATTTATTAAGAATGAAAAAAAATACATCCGTAATAGGATAATTGTATAGATATTTTTAACGTTTCTCTATTATAAAGGTACTCTGATCTGGTCAGCCTACTTTTAATTTATATATTTAACTTATGACTTAGTTCATTTTTTCCAAAATAGCAGAATATTTTAATTTTTAACATAATTGCAGTTACATTTATATTTATAAACGATAAGATAATATTAAAAGATGATGTCGGTAAGTATGACACTATGTAATAATATTGCCTATCAAATTAATCATAAATGCAAAGTAATAGTTGGGGAATGCCTCTTGTTGTGGGTACAGTTTTGATTTTAGCTTATAACTTTTGATAGAGTAGATATTATGCAAACATATGGATACCAAAGTAAATATAGAACCCTTAACTAACGTTTAATGAAATAACTGCATTGATTCCGTCAATCAGAAAAAAAACATTATTACCAATTTTGGAAAGTGGTCATTTTTGGCCGAAACAAAATTTGTACCTGGTTATGGGCACACTTGAAAAATCCACTAAAAATGGGAAAATAATACGAAAAAACACCATAAATACAGAAAACAACAAAATTTATTCATTTTGTAAGGTTTTAGAGGCCGAAAATAACAGAAAATGGCATTATTCCAATTTTATTCGTCATCTTCCTTGTCCTCCAAATGAGAAGTGCAATGCTTGCAAGTAAATTAATTTGCATGTATTTTAGCTCACTTCAAATGCATCAGACGATCACACGCGTTGAATTTGATTGAGATGGCTCTTGTTAGGCATAGTGGCAGGTGCTTCAAACAAATGACACTGATGTCGATATCGTCAGATTGTTGAGACTCCGATTTTTAGCGCGTTTGGCCGACACTTTGAAAGATGGAGTTGTCTTATTTTCTCTAGGCTTCTTCTGGAAAGATGCAGGTGCTGCATGGAAGTCCATATTCTTTGGCAGTTGATTTTATAGATTTCTTATCCACTAAGTAATCCTAAACGACTTATCCTATCCAGCGCATTTAAATCCATTTCTTTTGTAACGGTTGGCTTTTTCGTGGTTAACATTCTTAAAAAAGCCTAAACATACATATAATCACTAACAAAATGTAATATGTTGATATAAGGGACCATATTTGACAGTTTGTATGTCAAACACACGTTTTAAATGAAAAATAAAAGTGCCTACAACAGGTTACATGAAGTTGCCCACGACCGGGAATGGCAGCCACTTTTATAATGTCAGAAAAAGCAATTTTCGGTCCATATTTTGACTGAATTCGATATTGCATCACAAAATATAAGGAATGTACTGCAGAAATATACCTTGCATTTACATTTTTGAATTAATTCACTTCAATTTATCGCATTCTGAAAATTTTCACAAATCACTTTTGTGTCGCGTTTTCTTAGTTTTTTTTTTTTTTTTGCACTTACTAAGAAAATGCATCTGTTCATTTCAGTGTTAGCACAAAAACTGCGTACTGTCTTAATGCATGTTTGACAGTACTCAAATCCACCATATTTGCTTTTTGTTAAAATATATGGTGGTGTGCCCATAACCGGAGAATGCCCATATGAGGGACATTAGATACACTAAAACCCGTAAATATGAGACAATCTCCTATATTATTAAAATCTGTAAGCGCGTGTGTGTGTGTGTGTCTGTGAGAAACGGCTTGAAAAAGAAAAGACTCCGCCGCTAATGGATGCACGGACTTCGAACAGGTACCGTCGGACAGACAATTTATCGCAGATGTAAGTTATCTAATTTGCTAAACGATACGACCCTAATTAGCGGAGATATTAATTAAAATGTTGACCCATGTCAAATCAAAAAACGATTCAAAATGGCATGCGATCATCATTTTCGACCGGGACCGAGTACCTGAAAAGAAGAAAGAGAAAGAGGAAATTTCGTGGGTTTTTGTAAAGCAATCCTGCTCGAACGGTTCGAGATATCGAAATACACCTCAAACAACAGAAAGAGCATTTATTACCGATTCTTACGGTACAATTTTTTTTTAAAAATACGGATTTTTTTATATTTTTAAAAAAGTTTAAAAAGGGTCGAAAATTTCTCTTTTTCGCGATTGTCTTTTTTGAAACACCCTGTACGACCGAGTAAAAGTTCCATTTCTTAACAACTGATATATAAGGAAAGGTCATTTAATCCTGTTTCGAATCATATAAACATTTTTACAAAATACGGATTAGCGATCCATATTTTTTTAGATTTTACGAAACATCCATTTTTTCACAAAACATTTTATAACTCTAAATCATTTAAAGATAAATCTTTTTTTTTTTTTTTTTTTTGTATATAGATTTCGCTTCCATAATTTAATTCCCAAAAGATTGAGAGAAAATTTCAAAAACTGAATGAGTTATAAATTTTTTTTAATTTCACGCTTTAAACCATTGAAAATGCCGTACTTCATTCGAAAATGAATACCGTAATTAAATAATGCAAACGTCCGTTGCATCACCATGGCAACCTGTTCAAAGAGGTTCATTTCTCGACGGAAGCGAAGAAAAAAAAAACAGCGATAAACATCTGGTATTTAACGAGGTCACGTGTTTTGGTACTGCGACTAAAAATTGCAATATTCTAATACGAGTATTTCAATTTCTAATTACAATTAATTTATTTCTTATACATCATTCGAAAGATATTTTAAAGTTCTTTTAAATTATCGAAAGTTTTCACCAGATTTACACGTTTTCAGGTGTCCTGAATTAGTTTTCTTTTGTATCTCAGCTACTAATTAAAATAATTTCATAAATAATACATCATTAGAAAGCTTTTTTGAATTGGAATCGAACAGTGGAATACAGAAATTTGTACCGCCAGACGGCACTGTAATATTTTCAAATTTCAATATTTTAATGTCTAATTATGATTAAATTATTTTTAATACATCACTCGAAAGATATTTTTAAGTTCTTTTAAATTATCGAAAATTTTTACCAGATTTATACGTTTTGAGGTGTCCTGAATCATTTTTCTTTTATGGCGCTGTAATATTTTCAAATTTCAATATTTCAATTTCTAATTATGATTAAATTATTTTTAATGCATCATTCGAAAGATATTTCAAAGTTCTTTTAAATTATCGAAAGTTTTCACCAGATTTACACGTTTTGAGGTGTCCTGATTACGTTTTATTTTGCATCTCAGCCCAATGAGTTAGATCGTTGAAAATTGGTATACATAGGTTAATTAAGAAGGCCTGAAAGGGTGGCGAAGAAATAGGCGTGCACATCGAAAGTTTTCACCAGATTTACACGTTTTGAGGTGTCCTGAATTAGTTTTCTTCTGTATCTCAGCTACTAATTAAAATAATTTTATAAGTAATACATCATTAGAAAGCTTTTTTGAATTGGAATCGAACAGTGAAATACAGAAAATTCTACCGCCAGATGGCGCTGTAATATTTTCGAATTTCAATATTTCAATTTCTAATTATGATTAAATTATTTTTAATACATCATTCAAAAGATATTTTAAAGTTCTTTTAAATTATCGAAAGTTTTCATCAGATTTACACGTTTTGAGGTTTAATGATTACGTTTTCTTTTGCATCTCAGCCAAAGGCAGTGGGGACCCGTCCCGACTTTTTAACCAATGAGAATTGATTTTTTTGATTTTCTTCTCTTAAGAATAAATATTTGATTTGAGGAGGAATATGTGCGCGCAGCGCGCGTATACCTTCACACGTGCGCGCGCATAGGACTGCGCTTCCGAAGGAAGTGGGGAGGCGGTATGAGTTTTTACCCGATCAGAAATATTTTTTTTTAGGGGGCACGAAAGGTCAGGGAAGGAATAGGCGCGCGCAGCGCGTGTATACCTTAGCTTGTGCGAGCGCAGCGCGCACGGGACTGCACTGCCGAAGGCAGTGGGAACCCGGTCCGACTTTGTACCCGATGAGAAATCATTTTTTAAATTTTCTTTTCTTAAGAATAAAAATTTGACTTGAGAAAGAATATGTGCGCGCATGGTTCTGCGCTGCCGAAGGCAGTTGGGACCCGTTGTGAGTTGTAACCCGATCAGAAATGTTTTTTTAGGGGGCACGAAGGGTCAGGGAAGGAATACGCGTGCGCAGTGCGTCTGTCCCGTAAGTTGTGTGCGCTGCGCGTGCACGACACTACGCTGCCGAAGGCAGTGGGGACCCGGGTCGACTTTTTACCCAATCAGAAATGATTTTTTAAAACTTTCTTTTCTTAACACTAAAAGTTACAGTTAGTGATTCATTAATTATAGTGATTGAGAGATTTTGAGAATTCAGTCATTATAATGATTCTTTTAAAAATACTGACCCGCTAGCGGGCGAAGCTCGCTAGTATTTCAATATTGTCTGTCGAATTAATTTCGAAAGCTAACTGATATTTTTTTTCTGACATGGGTAACTATGACATTATACAACAAGATTGCCTGTCAAATTATATTTGATAACTGATTAATGATAATTTCTATAATTGATAGTAGCATATCAAAAATGAAAGTCTGTTATGAAGATAAAGAAGAAGAAGAATAAAGAAAGAATTGTATAATCTGTTTTGGAGCAATTTTTTCGAAACCATTTATTAACTAGTTAATAGACCCTTTCAAGAATTGTCACAACCGTCACAAATTTTGAAAACTAATTTGCAGATTTTTTTTTCTATTGTCTTATGCATGATACCTCAGCTCCCAGTGTTTTATTTCAACGCAATAGCAAAACAATTCTACGATTCAATTTTCTAAAGTAATTTTTTGAAAATTTTGGGAATTGTGTCCATTCACGGAAAGATTTTGATGTTGTTATAAAGGGTAAACTATGTAATATATCTTTAGAGAAATCTAAACATTCTAAGTAATTCTTGTTCATAAAGTTGAAATTTCTTTCTAAATACATAAATAAGTAAAAAGAAAAAAAAAATACAGGGTTGGCCAAAAGTTTCTGATACGTTTTGTACGTAAATATAAATTCAAGTAATTGTCGTTCAAGAGTGAGGTTTATGCTACAATGGTTCTTTCGGTGATAAGTTTTGTTTAAGAAGATATATATATATATATATATATATATATATATATATATATGAAGAAATAGTTCAAAATTTTGCTCATAGATGGTGCTGTACCTTAAAACTATCAACAAAATGTAATAAAAGAGCAAGGCAAGATAAAAAGAGTATTTTTTGTAAAATCTACATCAAGATTTCATTACAAGAACCCTTTATAGATCAAATCAAATACAAACTATTATATAATTCAATTAACGTATTCACGAGCATTGATAATGGAAGGTACTGAATTACATGCATTATTACTGTATTCTATACTTTAATACCAACTACAAGGAAAGCATTCACTTCTACATATCGATCTAGAAGAGGAAATCAAAGGGAAATTAGTCTAAAATCGAGGTAGCTTTAGCAAAGCTACATAAATCGCTATATTTCTGTATTCTGAGAAACAAGTAGCGCCAACTGAGGGAAAAATATATTAAACAACTTTTATTTGGTTAAGCAAAACTTTTCATCAAAAGGAGCTTTGCAGTGCCAGTTGATTTCTCGAAAACCATTTCCTTGATTTTATATGAAAGATTAAAATGTGTTAGTGACTAATGACCTAACCTGTATATTTGTGTAGAAATGAAATATATTTGTGTAATCATCCTACAGTTATAAAATTAGGTTTTTAAAATTTTAATTAAGATAAAATGCTATTTTGTATGAATATGTGACATAATTTATAATTCACTGTTTAACATAATAACGATTAGATGGAAAAAATGTACATATCTTTAATCAACCATAAATGAATAAGTGTAATATAGTAATATAATAAAATTAATATAATTCTAAATAATAGCAATATTAAATATCAAACTTACCTTTGATGTTTTATTGCTCAATATTTAGCGTCATATCAAAATCATTTGCAATACTTTTCCAATATTATGAAAATGTGTTAAGAAGAAACAAAAGATGTTTCCTTTATTTGAAAGATTTTATTTGTATGCTTTATTCAGACTTTTTCGACGCATGTTATAATAAACATTAAAATATATTCTAGTGCATTTTTCTTACCAAATATAAGAAAATATATTCCATTTAAATACGACTTTAAAATTTTTTTTAATTAAAATGTAATTTTTAAAGGCTTTAATGTTAATAAATTTTTATGTATTTAATTATTACTATGAGTAAAGCGAAAAGTGCGAAGTTCGAACCAATACGATTATACTTAACAGAAATAGAACAGATTTGGTACAGAAATAAAAATTTCCAGAAAAGTGAATTGGGGAATATCCGACTTATCTAAATCAAATATTGGATTCAGAAAAAGAGGCAAGTTAAACACAGAGCCATACGTTTCTATTTTTCTTTCTTTTTTCTTTTTTATTTTTTACAAAAATTTCTAAAATTTGAAATTTATTAAATTGGTTGCTTCTAGAATATATTATTTCGATTTATTTCAATAAATTCATTGAATTAGGATATACTTATAATTACCGTAAAAAAATAATTGGATCAATAACATTTTCTTTTTTTAAGTTCCGTTAGAATTCTGTTATATATATGTGTGTGTGTATTGCATAGGAATTTATGAAAATTCATAACATCAATAATAATGGATGCGCATAACACAAATAGTAAACAAAAACAAAATTTACATTTTAATCATACATTAAAATAAATTTACTATAAATCGAATATTTTTTTTTCTATTTTGAGATTAATCCAAGAAAATTATTTATTATTTTCACTTCAGTGTATGGCAATGTGCCAAAATATAATATATATATTTATATATATTCATAGTGCTTTTCAAAAGTGGATTAGTACACTTTAAAAACTAATATAAAAATTTAAAAACCGCGTAATTTGAAACTAGAAATAAAACAAAATGTACTGATAGTAAATGAATAAATAAAAAAAAGTCGTTTGCTATCCCCCTCAAAAAAAAAAAAAAAAAAAGAAAACCTTACAATTGGTTGCAACTTTAATCTATAATCATGATGTTCCTTTTAATTTAATATTCTCATTTGTATGAGAATAACTAATATATGCATGGAGATAAAAACGTTTTTTTTTTTTTTTTTTTTTTTCAAAATCATCAAAAATTTTTTGAAAGATTTTTATTTATAAAATACAGGGTAATTAATTCTATGAATTGTTTTATTATTATTATTAGTAGTAGTAGTATTAAAAAAAACTTGGCACACTACAGTAGAGCCGACAGAGAAAACATACTGTAGTGAGAATAAAAGTCTGTTAAATGTAGGATAAAGTGTATGTATATATATTTATCAGATACCCTCTAATATAACAGCAAGTATTCATATTAATAAAATCAATAAAATCATACCCTTGTCAATAAATTTGTCAAAATCAACAACATTTGCGATATCTTCGCATTTCACACACTATGATAGCCAAAATGACTTCAGAAAATTTTGTCTGTGTGTGTGTCAGCGTGTCTGTATGTCTATAACGCTATTTTTGTCCGGGTATCACCTGAGAACGGAATTCAACGGAGCTTGGCAGGAATTTAGGTCTTTACCTAACTTAAAATTATATCGATCAACTTTTTTCGGTTATTTTCCCCGTTTCCCCTTTGGGGATGGGGGCAAAAGTAAAAAACAAGTTTGCAAGCATAACAAGGCTCCAAATTGCTTCACAGTAAAGAAATTGTACATGGGGAGACTGGAAATGAGTACAAATAAAACAATATCTGCGATTTAGGAATCTTTGATTTTTAAGGGGAGGGAGGGGAAAATAGATTTTGGGTGGGAAATTTTGCGTATTCCAGATATTTATTAGAGCTCTAACAAAAATGGAACGAAGATGTTAAAAAAAGGTACGCGACTTCCTTAGAATATTTCAAAAAACATTTTTTTTTTTTTTTTTTGAGGAGGTTTACGAGGGTGCAAAATCGAGACACCCCTTTTTGCACAAAATTTGTCTTGAGAAATGTATGTGAGCTGCGGTCAAGAATTTTGGTACTTAAATTGTTTATATGTATCTGACCCTTACTGTAACGGAATTTTACGAAATTCTCCCCCGTAACCTCCCCCCCCCCAGGGTCGGAAGGCAATAAACACGTGTAAAAACACGTTTTCGCGTTTACCTTAGAATGGCGAATTTTTATGTGTGGATGTTGATTATTCGCACGCGATATGTACTTTAATGGGATTTTGCAAAACGTCGAACTTACCCACTGGGGAAGGGGAAGTAATTAGCAGGTAAGTTGCTGTCGAAGGAAGTGGGACCCGATCTTCTCACGTTACGAGCGGAAAAAACCTCTACCGAACACAGCGAGAGCTTAGGTTATTAATAATATATGAGATTTTCACAACTCATTTAAATATAGTGGCCAGCGAAGCGGCAAAGCCTGCTATTATTATATACTAAACAAAATAATAATTAAAAATAAAATAAAATAAAATAAAATAAAATAAAACCACTCCTTGCTCTACTAGTAGCACAAAATAAATGGAATGTGGATTCATTATCTGACTATATTATACGCATAAAATCTAAAGAAATTTAAGAGCTTTCTGCATGAATGTCGTAAAATAAAAATTAAATCTTCTTTAGATTGTTTTTTATTTATTTTTGATAGTGCTTATTTTTCAAGCACTCTGATTTAACGAGCATTTAGGGCTGCTTTTTTTTCCTTGTAATGAACGAATTCAAATGTATTGGTTTATCATTTTTTAAATGATTTCTTGTAACACAGAAATGAGCATATTCCATTACATTCTTTTTTAAATCGTTTTCACCATTGTTTCATTAACATTAGAATTTTTTAACGATTTCATCAGAAAAAACACAAATACTTAAAAAAAGCACTAATTAAAAAAAAAAAAAAAAAAAAAAAAAAAAAAGAAGAACTGAAAATTTACCAATCGAAAGAATTTCTAATTCTTTGAGAATTAAGAAATAATTTAAAAAAATATTAAAAATTGAGTTTTTTTTTTTTTTTTTTTTTTTTTTATTAAAGCATTTTACATTTATTTACCCGGGTTGTTGTGTTCTTTTTTAAAGATATATACACGTTATTTAGAACGAAATGATTTTAATTGAAATAATTTTATTTTTTATATTTAAACTATTATATGTAACTATATATATATATATATATATATAAATTATTTACACAGAATACAATTTTTATTAGATTGGTTTTGGATAAAAGAGACATAACTTTAGCAGTAGGGTAAGAAAAAAACACTTTAACAATGAATAATGCAATGTAAAATAATAATAATAATAATAATAACAATAACAATAAATTCACTTTTCTTATAAAATGTAACAAAAGAGAAAAATTGGATTGAAGTCAGGAGCCTAGTGCCTCCAGCCCTCTCCTAAGAATGAGATAATAAAAAAAAATACTTTACTGCCTCTACATACATTACGATTGGAATTATCCATGTATGCAACCTTTAATTTGAATTGAATGATTAGCAGTGGACTAAAATTTTAAAAATAATTTAAACTGGAGATGGGGACCCAGGGACCATTTAATTTGCTTCAGCATGTATTATCATTGGGAATTCCCATGTATATAAGTTTTCAGCTAAATCGGATGATTGTTGATTTAAACTCGGAAATAAGTTTTTAACTATAATCTGTAACCCTAGGGACCCAGCCACCCCCCATGTCCTTTTCTGTTTGAGTATCTATTGGCCTTTAAGTCGTACACGCAAAAATCCAGTTTGATCGGATGATAGGTAATGGGTTCAAACACTCTTGCAAGAAGCGAAATTAAATAAAATCGTCTAAATTAACAATAATTGATTGTGAAAAATTAATGTTAGAATTAGTGTTTTATATTTCAGTTAAATCGTATGATGGTTGGTTTAATATCGGAAATAAATTTTAACTATAGTCTGTTACACTAGGCGCCCAGCCAATCACCATGTCCTTTTCTGTTCGAGCATGAATTGGCATTTAAGTTTTACACGCAAAAATCCAGCTTAATCCGATGATAGGTGATGGGTTCAAATTTTCTTGCAGGATTTGACCATGTGACAGATAACAAGAAAAATCAAATACAATCGTGTAAATTAACAATAATTCATTGTGATAAATTAATGTTAGAATTAATGATTTATTTTTTATAAAACATTTTTAAAAATACATAATAACTAATACTCAAAAATACATTGTAGGAATAAGTATTAATAGAAAATAACACCCTCAATGTAAATTTATACTAAAAATCGTACTTTTATAACATTTAGTGCTAATTATCGAAACATATTTTGTAAAGTTACAGAATAGTTTATACCTGCTTTCCTTCTCCTAATTCTGTATTGTAGACATTTCCTTTGTAAGTGTCTTCCGAGAATATTAAAGTTAGTTATTATTGTTGCCACGCAATCTTCCGTTAATTCGAGAAATTTCAGTCAAGCATCAAATAGTTCTTCGTACAATAGCACTACTTAAACTATAATGATTATTTGAAAGTAGTTATGCATAGGTTATGTGTTGCTGAATAAATAAATGTACTATCAAGTGTTCTGTTGCAAACTGGTTAAAAGAATAACTATTATATAGAAACCGAAATTATAGTACTCTGTTTTAACTTTTCTGTCTGCCTTCTATTTGCGAAAAAATGATCATAACAACAAATTTAATAAGACTTACGAGTATTTATGGGAATTATAATTCATTTATTTGATAGTAACACTTCTTTAATAATAAAATGAATATAGTTAAATGCAAGTTTTTAGGCTGATTTTTTCTGAAATCGACCTATTGGAATCACTACGTTTATCTGTATATCTATCTGTCTATCTATCTATAATGAAAATTTTGTCAGCATGATAACTCCCGAAATAATACTCCAAATCGAACCAAATTTGGACATTGACCTTATCTTATAAATATATTGGATGAGATTGTTAACCAAGTTGCACCGAATTTTTGTTTTCAAGTAGCGGCCACTTGAAAATTACAAGTCCACATTGTAAAAAGCGTATTTAAAGCTGGAATTTCTTGAATTTTGATGTAAATATGGACCACATAACCAATGAACTTTATTAATGAACTTTATCCGCCATTTTTAACAAAGTGGCAGATACCTTAAATTAGCGGGGCCACTTGAAATCAGGCTACCACTTGAAAATTTAAATCACGATAACTTCCGAAATAATACTCCAAATCGAACCAAATGTGAACAGTGAATTTATCTTATGTATATCTTGGATGAGTTTGCTAATCAAGTTGCTCCGCCATTTGGTTTTAATGTGGACACCACTTGAAAATTTCAAATTCACACTGTAAAAAGCGTATTTAAGGTCGGATTTGCTTGAATTTTGTTGTATACATAGACTATATAAGGGTCACAATCAAGTTTATTAATGAATTTTATCCGCAATTTTTAACAAAATGCGGATGTTATAAACTATGCCAGACAACTTGAAATTAGACTACCACTTGAAAATTTAAAAACTTGTTAACTTTTAAAATTATGATTCAATTCGAACCAAAGTTAGACTGTGAAATTATCATATAATTATCTTGGATGTGTTCTCGGAAAATTTCTTATCATGATAAATTTTAAAATACTGATTTAATTTGAACTAAAGCTGGACAACGAACATATTATACGAATACCTTGGATGGTGTCGCTGGGCAAGATGTTTCGTCATTTTGTTTCCAAGTTGCAGCCACTTAGACTGTCACTTGAAAGTTTGCCAAAACAATAACTTTTGAGACACTATACTGATTCGAACTAAAGTTGGACAGTTAACCTATTCTTCAAATATCTTAGATGAGTTTGCTGGGCAAGTTGCTCCATTATATTGCTTCGAAGTGGCGGCCACTGGAAAATTTGTTATCACGGTAACTTTTGAAATACTTAATTAATTCAAACCAAAGTTGAAAAATGGATTTATCATTCAAACAAATATGATTTCGGTGTGCAAGTTTGTTTCCAAGTTGCATCCACTTGAACGCTGCCACTTGAGACTTTGTTATTGCGATAACTTTTGAAATACTGAATTTATTCGAATCAAAGTTGGACCGTGAACTTGTCTTACAAATATATTCGATTACTTCACTGGGCAACTTTCTCCGCCATTTTGATCCAAGTGGCGGCCACTTAATTTTTCAACACGATGACTTTTCAGATTCTGAATTAATTCGAACTAAATTTGTACAGTAGACTTATCTCACAAATGTATTGGATATATTTGTTTGCCAACTTGGCTCTCCATCTTGTTTCCAAGTGCCGGCCACTTGAAAATTTAAAATTCACATAAAAAGGTATTTATGAACTGATTTGCTTAAAATTCCATATGCACATAGCCTACATCAATATTTCTGCTAAGCCCATTAATAACTTGTAGCAGCCATTTTGAAACAAAATGACGGCTACTTGATAAGGAAAAAGAAACCAACCTACTCTTCCGATTGAGCCGGAAAGACTTGTTTAAATCATGTGTTTACTGGTCTTACATTGATTTATACTTTTCTTATGTTTATCTTTTATCTGCTTTCTTTTAAAACTATGTGTTTTAAGATAAACTGACCTTTCAGTATTAGATTTATGCATTGAAATGATTAACTCTTTGTAATCGTTATCAACACTGGTCTGTCTAGTGCTTACTTACAGAGTATTGTTTATGACTAAACCCCACTTTTGTGTTTAAAAAAGATGCATTTACGCATGTAGAAAATTACAGTCCAACAACATTTTTCAGCGCATAAAACCGTACATTATAATTTGACCTTCATCTGGCATAATGATTTTTCAAGGTATCATCTTCGAACCGTGGGCAGACCTGGTTTACTTTGCTGGCACATTGAGACTGTAAGTAGTTGGACAGTTAAAGTAAGATGTTTACCCACACATGTTGTTAGATATGGTGGAAAAATTAAATAAAAATGACACAATATTTTAAAAGAGAAATATGTATCTTCAGAGAAGTAAAGAGGAAGTGGAGATATACAATGAAAAATTCTGAATGACGAAACATAACCATACTCAAACTTAAGTTTTAAAAGTAGAAATTTGTTTCCTAGGACATAAGATTACATTGTGACTTGTTAATTTGTGACTTACTTAGTGACTCACCCTCGTATACAATGACTTAAGAAAATATTTTTCTCCACGAAAAAAAGGTAAATTGAAACTCAATGTGATAATTTTATACTTCAAACTGATAGAATGAAAAAATATAATAAAACACTATATATAACAGAATTTGCTATAGAAATCGAATACATTTGATGCATTGTTACATTGTTGAGATTTGTGTAAAACTGATTGAAAACTTGACATTCCTCGAGATAAAAAATTACTAATTTCCTTTTGAATCCTTTGGCATCCAATTAGGAAAAATGACATATACTGTCGGCAACAAAAATATTCGAGCGCTAACAAAAATTCTTACATAAAAAAGTGCACTTAATACTGTTTTTTTTAAATAAATCCTTGTCAAATCCTGTTCTTAGTGAGTCTTAAAACACGATCCGGCAAGAATTTATTTAACAAAAGAGTATTAAGTGTACTTTTTTTATATAGGAACTTTTGCTAGCGCTCGAAGAATTTATGTGCCGATTATATTTGTTTAAAAAGTCGCTAAAATAGTGTTTTCAGGTTTTAAATATATATGTTTTGAAAATAATCTGGTGTGTCACTCACACGACTTTCTCTTACCCTGAAATTTAATACAATAAATACAGGTTGCAGATTAATAGGTAAGATAACGAGTACTGTTATGTAAACCTATGTTAAACAATTCATATTAGGCTTCTGAAGAGTTTTATATGACAATTAGTTCTGAGTGAGGGGGGCTACCTCCCCCCTCAACCCCCCGTTTCATTAATGCACCTACATTTATATAGAATTTAATTCGGTTATTAGTCTGTTTTTAAAAAATAATTTATTAAAATTATTATTTAAAAAAATTATTAGTTCCCCATCATACTATAGGTATGGGGAACTTAGGTAATCGTGAAAAATTTCGACCTCGGTTTTTTGACTTTTTTATACGTTTTCAGGTGTGAGGAATCCGAAAATGACAAAATTTGTATGGTGTCTGTCTGTAGGGTGTCTGTTAGTGTGTCAGTCTGTTAGTGTGTCAGTCCGTTAGTGTGTTAGTCCGTTAGTTTGTTAGTCTGTTAACACGATATCTCACGAACAAATGATCGCAGAGAGGTCAGATCAGTTTTAAAATATTACTTTCGGTACTGGCAAGAACCCTATTCATTTGCAACATTCGAATTAAAAAACTTCGTAAGTTATGAGAAATTTACGATTTTCTTAACATGGGAGAATAGGACAAAATTTCACTTAAACGTACATTAAATGGAAACTTTTTACATTAAAAATGTCGGACAAGTTTTAAAATATCAGTTTTGATGCCGGAATGAATATCAGTAACTATGAATATGCTACTTTGAATATTTCGCAAGTTATTGGACATTTACGAATTTCTTAACATGGCAGTATAAAGCAAAATTTCACATAAACGTCAATCTTGAGGGATATTTTCATCGTAAAGATGTCAAACCACTTTTTAAATATGTTTTTTGATACTGGCATGTATATCATAGACTATGATTTTTCCAATTTAAAAAAATCGTAAGTTATTTGGAATTTACGATTTACTTAAAATGGCACAATAAGGCAAAATGGAGCATAAACTTCCATTTTCAGGATCATAAATACATTAGACAACTTCAAAATTACATTTATGATATTTGTTTGAACATGATTGGAAACAAATATTCTAATACGAAAATTTCGTAAATCATTCGTAATTTACGATTTTATCAACATAGCGAAATTGTAAATTTTTCATATAAATATGAATTTTGAGGATTATTGCATTGGAAATAATAGCATGAAAAGTAAACAACGGAATCGATCCTGATAAAATAAATTAATAGATTAGAATGAGATAAATATATCGAAGTGAACGGTGGATAGCCTATTAGGCGGGGATTTCATTCTGTCACTGTATCAAACTTTGGTCAAATTCATTTCTTTTAACATGATTATAATATGTCTCCCACTAGAAATGTATGAGAACATAAATATTATGGGGAACTGAGCAGAGTCCACCTATGCCAACTAGTCTTTCATGATAATGCAGACGATTTCCATATTAGAGAAGTAGTATAACTCCAATTATAAAAAAAAAAGTCCATTTTATTCTCAAAAAGAAAAAAAAAAAAAAAAAGTACGATTTTTTTTTTTTTCCGTTAAAAGTAAAAAAAATCGATATCTTTGTTTTAAACTATCGCAGATCGATGGTTCGACCATTCGTTTTAAAGGTATTGGCGAGCTCTTTTGAAAGATACCCATCATGAAAATTTACTCCCCTCGAGGGGGGACTTCCCCCCAGGGGGGAGGCGAGGCTCCTACATACACAAAAAAAAATTTCCCAGTTAACAATCTCTATTGCAAAATATACATATTCGTTTCATTTGGTTTAGTGCAGTCTACAGACGTTAAACTCTACTTTCCTGCAATTTCCCCCATAGACGTAATGTATTAGAATTCTCTTGATTGTCCCTGTACACAAACCATTGGCTTGATCTTAACGAAAAGCTTACTGTAGCATCCCTATATGATACACATTTAGAATACCAAGTTTGAACTTTCTGCCATAATTTGTTTTTGAGATATGCTGATAACAGACAGACACACAGACAGACACACAAACATACAGGCAGACACACAGACATGCAGACAGACATACAGACATACACACAGACCATTTGCTAAAAACATGATTTTCGTATTCTGGGGATCTCAAAACGTGTAAATATAACAAAATCTCGCGTTCGAAAATTTGACCCCAAAACAATACTTTCTTTACCTTATGGGTAAGAGAAAGTAAAAATGAAAAAAAAAATTAATACAATAGAAATGTTACTTATAAATTTAATGTAGGTAAAACTAAGTAAAATACATTAAAATTAAATGTAACTCTGTGTATCGAATAGTTTTTTTAATACAATCTGCTTAAAAATATCAAAATATTTTCCAATTTCTGCAAAGTTTAATTTTTTTAAAGTCGCTCTCTCAAATACTAATAGTCTAAAATATCTGAAACATTAACATTTTTTGATAGAATGTTTAGTAGACTAAAAGTAAAATAATAATATAAATAATCTAATTTCTAAAATTACAATTTTTTTTTCTTTTTAACATGAATCCCGTGAATCACCACGTTAGACCGTAAACTTGCAATTATGAGCAGCTAGACACATTTCGTACAATTCTCTATTTTTATTTAATTTCGTTTGAAAACACAATATGTTTTGACAAATGCAGAGGAATTTTAAGTTTCGACAACTTTAAGTCTTTATAAATGACTTTAAATGTTGCTTTAGCTTATAATTTGATTTACGGTGCAATAGATTTTTGATTAGGCAGAATTCTTTTCGGATCCGAAATTTCACTTTTTGAAATATTTTTCTGCGAAAAATAAATTTCATAATTTATTTCTTGCCATTATTTCAATTTTGATTTCTGCTTGATATTTACGTCCTTGTAAACTTAATTTAATAAAATTATGATTCTTGGGAATGCATCTGATATTTTATAACACATTTTATATTTTTGTTACATACGTTTCTTTTTAGAAAGAACATTTAAATAAACTTTGAATCCTTTGTGAAATTTTAAAATTGTTTTCAAAATAATTCTTTTATTCTGCATTCTAATAAAATAATAATAATAATAATAACAAATATTACTAAACAGGTGAAATTTTTATCTCAATATACTGTTAAATGGCATAAATGTAAAATCATTTTATTGAAGTGTGAATGATTTTCTGTAGGTGTTAGTAACGGTAATACGAAATTCTAGCTCGTTTGTTTGAATCTGTAAGATTTTAAAAAATCTTTACTATATGTGTAATGATTTTTTTTGCGTCATTTGCATTTATTTGCATTTTTTTTTTAAATAACAAAAACAAAACATTAATTATTATATTTATCTAAATATTAATCTCCTTATATTATTAAAATCTGTACGCGTGTGTCTGTGTGTCTGTGAAAAACGGCTTGAAGCAGCAAAGGCTCGGCCGCTAACGGTCGCACGGACTTCGAACAGGTACCGTCGGACAGAGAATTTATCGCAGATCTAGGTTATCTAAATTGCTAAACGATGCGACCCTAATTAGCGGAGATATTAATTAAAATGTCGACCATTGTCTAACGAAAAAACGATTCGAAACCGGAGGCGACCGCCATTTTCGACCGGGACCGCTTACCTGAAAAGAAAAAGCAAAGAGAGGAAATTTTGTGGGTTTTTGTAAAGCGATCGCTTCCGATCTGTTGGAAATATCAAAAATTCACCTGTACCACGAGAAAGAGCATTTATTACCGATTCTTACGGTACATTTTTTTTTTAAATACGGATTTTTTTATATTTTTAAAAAAAGTTTTAAAAAGGGTCGAAAATTTCTCTTTTTCGCGATCGTCTTATTTGAAACGCCCTGTACGACCGAGTAACTCTTCCATTTCTTAAAAAATGGTATATAAAGAAAGGCCATTTAATCCTCTTTCGAACCATATAAACATTTTTACAAAATACGGATTAGCGATCCACATTTTTAGATTTTACGAAACATCGATTATTTCACAAAACATTTTATAACTCAAAAGGGTGTAGTAAAATCAACCCCCTTTAGACGGCGCTGCGTCGCCAATGAAAGAAAAAAAATATATAACCTTTTTTGTTAATAGATTTTGGCAACAGCCAGTAGTTTAGTTTTAGATTTGGATTCTTCGACTGCGTTCGAAGATGGAATTTTTCGATCTCTCACTATGAGAGTTTTTTAGATTCGGAACTATGTTCCTTTAAGTATTTCTTTTTTGTATATAATTGTATTTAAAGTGTAAATAGATCTTTTATTTTATTATAATCATTAAATTTCAAAAAGAATAATGCATCGTTGTCCCCTTTTTCATTCTCTTGCTTAAAAGAATCCGGCAAGCGTTCGATTTTTGTTCCTCGTTTCTTAGATTTAAAACAACACTGAACCGATAATTTATTTTACATTTTGGTGCATCAGTGCCGGCAAGATGAATGTTGTGTTTTAGAAAGTAACGATGCTTGTTTTAAATTCTATTATTAAAATTAATATTTGTGTTTCATAAGGATTAGCTCTTAAAGAGCGAAGACTGCTCAAGGTAAGAAATTTTATGAAAATTTACAATGGAGTTGGAGAAACACAAAATTAATAGAAAAATTATTAGATCCAGCGTTACGAAGTTGGTCAATAGTATAGAATTAAATATAAAAGAAGATCATTTAAATGTTGAAGATTTAGAGGAAACTATTAATCAACTAACTATAAAAAATGGGCTTCTACAGGAAGTCGATAGGGAAATAGAAAAAATAATTCCTTTAACGGAATATGAAAATGAAAAAAACGTGTGTTATGAATATCAGGATAAAATCGCGAATGCTATTTTTAGAGCAAAAAAGAAAATAAAAGTAAATTCAGTCGAAAATAGTGGTGTAAATTCAAGTGTTTCAAGTACATTACAGAATAGAAGTACACCGTTAAGTGAGAATAATAAATTTGTTAAACTCCCTAAATTAATTATTCAAAAATTTGGCGGTGAATTGTCCCAATTTATGAGCTTTTGGAATACTTTTCAAGTTACTATTCATGACAATGAAGCTTTGTCAAAGGTAGAGAAATTTAATTATTTAAAAAGTTATTTAACTTCGACAGCTTTGAATTCCATACACGGGTTAGAGATTTCAGAACAAAATTATGATAAAGCCGTAGAAATTCTTAAACAAAGATTCGGACAACGCGATATGATAATTAACCATCATATGAACAATTTGTTAAATTTAGCACCTGTTTATAAATCCACAGATATTTTTAGATTAAAAAAATTACATGAAGAAATCGAGATAAATATTAGATCATTATCCTCGTTAGAAGTTGATGAAAATAATTATAGTGCTATGTTAATCGCAGTAATTCTAAAGACACTACCGTCCGATTTAAATTTAGAATTCAATAGAAAACACACATCTAATTTACATGGAATTAAAATTCAAGAGCTATTAGATTTCATACAAACGGAAATAATTTCGCGGGAAAGAACATTATCTACAAAAAATAAAACAAACGAACAAATAAAAAGTAACAAATTGAGTTCGAGAGACGCCAATAGATTATCGTCTGCACATGAATTAATCACTACAGCGGTTGAAAATAAACAGATGAGATGCATTTTTTGTAAAAAGAATCACGCGTCAGAAAATTGCTTTGTGTTCGATGTTGAAAAGAAAAAGAATATTTTGAAATCTCAAGGCCGTTGTTTTTTGTGTTTGGAACAAAAACACCGTATCGCAGAATGCCATAGCGACATTAAATGCAGAATATGTGGTTATAAACATAATATAACTCTGTGTTACAAATCTAAACATAAACCTCAGGAAAAAATAAATGTTCCTTCCGGTTCAGAATCCAAACAGGAAATAGTTTCTACTGTTTCTTCTATTAATCAGGAAAATAAAATTTTGTTGCAAACTTGTTCCGTAAATATTAAAAATAAAACGAAAGAGAAAACGATCCGTTTGCTTCTTGATTCAGCTTCTAGTAGAACATTTTTATGTCGTTCTATTGCTAATGAACTAAATTTAAAAGTGATTAGAAATGAAAAATTGAGGGTATACACCTTTGGAAGTAAAATACCAATAGAAAAAACCTATGGCATAGTTAAATTAAAGCTCGTGAATAAAAATAAACCTGATCATAATATTCAAATTGAAGCGTTAGTTACGGATGAAATTTCTGGATCGTTCATTCACCCTCCCCCTGAATTAGGGAAAATCACGAAAAATGATAATTTTCAGAATTTAGAATTAGCTGATATACCTAATAGTAAAGAAAGCATTACACTTTTGATAGGAGTCGATTATTATTATGATATTGTGTTAGGTAATATTAGACGCATTAATAAAAATTTAGTAGCAGTAAAAACTGTGTTCGGTTGGGTTTTACAGGGAATTAAAAGCGATTCTCTTGAATCATTAACCATGAGTATCATAGTAGAAGAAAATTTGTTGTCAAAACAAATAGAAAATTTTTGGAATTTGGAAAATTCGGGTCTCATTAATCCGAAAGAAAATTTTGACCTTTCCGAAAATAAAATTATGAAAAATTTTGAATCGGAAATTAAGTATAAAAATAAACGATATAAAGTTAAATTCCCTTGGAAAATTAGTAAATCACAATTACGAAATAATTTTGAAATCGCTAAAAACAGATTTTCGAGACTTAAGTACAAATTTTGTAGAAACCCAAATTTATTTTTTGAATACAACAATGTTTTACAGGATTATTTGAGAGAGGGGATTATAGAACCCGTTACGGATTTGGAGGAAAATTCTACAACCTTTTATTTACCACATAGAGCGGTAATAAAAACTGATCGTACAACAAGTAAATTACGAATCGTGTTTGATGCGTCTTCACATGATTACAATAATCTTTCTCTTAATAATTGTCTACATATTGGACCTAATCTTTATGAAGATATTTTTGACATTTTGTCTAGATTTAGATTTCATCCCGTAGCTTTTACTGCGGACATGAAACAAGCATTTTTACAAATTTTGATAGACGAGGAAGATAGAGACGTAACACGATTTTTGTTTACAGAAAGTCCTCACGAAGGCACCTCTCCCCTTCAGATTTTTAGATTCACTAGAGTTTTGTTTGGACTTAATTGTAGTCCTTTCTTATTAGCTGCGACGATAAAACATCATTTGAAAAATTTTACCGACACACATAGGGAGACTGTTAGTTTTTTAAATGAAAACATTTATGTAGATGACATAATAGGAAGCCACCCATCAGTAGAGAAGGCTTTAACTACAAGTCTAGACTCACTTAGTATCTTTAAAGACGCGAGTATGCAACTTCACAAATTTCATACAAATTCGACACCATTACATAAACTTTGGGTACAAAAAAATGTTGTTAGCAAGGATTCTAAAATATTTAAAGAAAATGATCCCCCTAATAAAGTTTTGGGTTTAGGGTGGAATAACTTGAAAGACACTCTCTATTTTGATTGTAGGGATTTAATAAACCTCGTTTCTAATCAGATAAATACTAAAAGGTTTGTTTTACAAGTACTAGGCAAAATTTATGACCCTATCGGTTTCCTAGGGCCCTACACTTTAAGAGTTAAATGCCTTATGCAGATGATCTGGAAGACTGGTCTTGATTGGGATGACACATTACCTGAAGATTTGAAAAAAATATGGAAAGACTGGTGTAATGAAGTAACTCATCTTTCTAAATTTTCTGTGCCAATATATTATTTTTCCAATTTTCCAGAATTTAACATCGGTGATTTGCAACTACATGTTTTCTCAGATGCTAGTATCAAAGCATTTGGCACTGTTGCCTATTTTAGAATTAAAGAAATCTCGAATGAAAAATGCAAAACGATATTCGTTGCTTCCAAAAATAGAATAGCGCCTATGAAAAATCTCACGCTACCTAAACTTGAACTCACAGCTGCATTGTTGGCAGCTAAACTAGGTCATAATATTTTGAGAGCTCTGAAATTAGATATACCCACGTTTTACTGGACAGACTCAATGATCGCCTTTTTTTGGATTAGAGGCTCTCCAGAAAAGTTTAAGCCGTTTGTGCAGAATAGAGTACAAGATATTCGTGAATTGACATCTCCTTCAAATTGGAGGCACTGTCCCGGTTCGTCTAATCCTGCCGATCTTGTATCCAGAGGTGCAAAGATCATAAAATTAATTAACGATAGATTGTGGTTAAATGGGCCTGAATGGCTCAGTTCACCCCCCGAACTTTGGCCTAAGCCTGATGATAAACAAAAGCTAGATGTAGAAAGCTTAGAATATAGAAAAAAGATAAAAGAAACACTCCTTTTTAATTGCATGACAGAACAACTAGAAAACCCCATTGATATCAGAAAATACAGCAGTTTAGAAAAATTAATCAGAGTTACAGCTTGGGTAAAAAGATTTATTAAGAGGATAAAAAAAATCCAGAACTTAACAGTACATTGACAACCGAAGAACTAATAGAAGCTGAGAAACATTTGATATCGAATGAACAAAAGTTCTATTTTAAAAATGAATTTCACTCGCTAATAAATGAAGAAATTATTGATAAAAATTCTCCCCTTAGCAACTTAACTCCTTATCTAGATGATGAAAAAATGATGCGGCTCGGCGGGAGATTAGAGTTTAGTGATTTACAGCTAGAAGAAAAACACCCCATCATTCTCCCCAAACAGTCGTGGTTGACTACCTTGATTATAAAAAATGAACATGAAAAAATAATGCATGGAGGAGTATCTGGAACATTGTCAAAAATACGGTCTAAATATTGGATTCCTAAAGGTCGCCAGTTAGTTAAAAGTGTCCTGAATAAGTGTATTATATGTAAGAAATACCTTTCCAGACCAACAGATCAGATCACTGCTCCACTACCTCGTGACAGAATAACAGAGTCGCCCCCTTTCTCCATATGTGGCATTGACTTTGCTGGGCCTCTCTACATTAAAAATGCTAAAGAAATTGAAAAATCTTATATAGTGTTGTTCACTTGTGCAGTAACCAGAGCGTTACACTTAGAACTTGTACACGACATGTCAACTGATTCTTTTTTGTTGGCCTTCAGACGTTTCTTAGCGAGAAAAGGAAACTGTAAAGTTATATATTCGGATAACGCCAAAACGTTCAAGCGTTCGAAACAAGAGCTAGAAAATTTGTATCAAATTCTTTCTGATGATTCACTTTTAAAATTTTTTGCGAATGAAAGAATCATATGGAAAAGCCAATACCTAATAGATTTAAAAACAGCACATACTTTAAAGAATCCTACAGCACAACCTGAACTGAAAGTAGGAGCTGTAGTGTTAATTGGTGATGATTCAAAAAACAAACTTCTGTGGAAACTTGGTATAATCCAGAAAACAATCGTCGGCAGAGATCACAACATCCGATCTTATGAGGTTAAGACTGCCAATGGTGTTTTAAAACGAACTGCTCAGCATTTATACCCTCTGGAATTGACTTAACTAAAAACTTTAATGCTACGAACTGATAAAATAACAAACTTTTGAGAAAAATTTGAACTTTCAAAACCTTCATTTTAATGAACACTTTTTCTTTAATTTTCAGAATATTTGATATCCTTTTTTGAATAATTTAGTGAATTTTATTTGATAATTGAAAATATTAAAATTTTGCATGTGTTATTATCTTTATATTTAAGTTTGCTTATATTTGATAACTTTGTTTATATTTGATAATTAAGAGTTAATTGCTTAAATAATAGTGTGTTTGCATATGTTTAATATTGATATTTCAATTTAATATTTTGATTTGATCTTTTATTGATTTAGTTATAGTACTTTAGTAAATATTGTTTACATTTGTATTTAATTTTAGATAACTGTTGATATTTTGAAAAAAAAAAAAAAAATATGTGATTTAGTATTAATAGAATATTTAGAAATTTGTACAATTTATGATTATCAGAAGTTGTTCAAATTTGCGATGTATTTTTGATTTAACGAGATTTTTGATTTGTGAACTCTGTAAGAGTTCACGGCGGGGAGTTGTGTAGTAAAATCAACCCCCTTTAGACGGCGCTGCGTCGCCAATGAAAGAAAATAAAGATATAACCTTTTTTGTTAATAGATTTTGGCAACAGCCAGTAGTTTAGTTTTAGATTTGGATTCTTCGACTGCGTTCGAAGATGGAATTTTTCGATCTCTCACTATGAGAGTTTTTTAGATTCGGAACTATGTTCCTTTAAGTATTTCTTTTTTGTATATAATTGTATTTAAAGTGTAAATAGATCTTTTATTTTATTATAATCATTAAATTTCAAAAAGAATAATGCATCGTTGTCCCCTTTTTCATTCTCTTGCTTAAAAGAATCCGGCAAGCGTTCGATTTTTGTTCCTCGTTTCTTAGATTTAAAATACCACTGAACCGAGAATTATTTTACAAGGGTTTAGAGATAAATCATTTCTTTTTTTTTTTTTTTTTTTTTTTTGTATATTGATCTTGCTTTCATAATTTAATTCCCAAAAGATTGAGAGAAAATTTCAAAAACTGAATGAGTTATAATTTTTTTAATTTTAGCCATTGAAGCATTCATTTTAATAAGACAAACTTCATTCTACTTCACGGAAGAACGGTGTCTGATGGAAAGGAAAAAAAAAAAACTTGAACGAAAAGAGAAACATGTATTTAATGAGGTCACGTGTATTTAATGAGGTACTGCGATTAAAAATTGCAATTTTGAAATCGACGGAAGCGAAAAAAAAAAAAAAAAAAACAAACAGCGATAAACATCTGGTATTTAATGAGGTCACGTGTTTTTGGTACTGCGATTAAAAATTGCAATATTCTAATACGCGTATTTCAATTTCTAATGGACAATATTCCTGTGACGTCACCGTAGGTAAAATCGCCAAACACATGGCCGATATTTTGTAAACAAATTAGATTCAAGAAGCCATTTTATTGTTACGTATAACATTTTCCTAAATATTTCTGCAGTGAAACTTAATAATAATGTTCAAACAAGAACAAAAGAGAAATGTAAACAACTGAATCGAATGATAAAGTTAAGACTATTCCATATCGTAAAATTGCAGAACATTTTATGTATACACTAAGCGACAAAAAAAAAAAAAAAAAAAAAAAAAAAGCCGCACTTGGATATTTTCCATTTTTCTTCCTGTAATCGCTAATTTTATTGTTTCAAAAGTAAATTTTTGAACAGATTTTATTACATTGTGTTCCGCGTGCAATTTAGGATTGAGACAAGTGTTAAAAACAAGATGCAATTCTTCGGAAAATTGTAATTTTAGAAAATATTTCGAAAATGGCAAGAATAAGGCAATTGAGGATATCACAAAAAATATTAATTTTAGAGCGAAAATTAAAATATATTTTAATACGTGGGATGTCAAAATTCATAAATGTTAACAAAATATTAGTGATCTGGTTTTTAGCAAGATATAATACTTTTTGGCTGTTTAAACTGCACATTTGTCCTTAAGCGGCCACGTTACTCATCCAGTCGAGATGACCGCAAGTTAAAAAGCCAGCGCTTAAAAAATCAGTTTGTATTACATTTAGAACATAGCAGGGATTCAGAAAATGTGCTTAGTAACATAATTTATCTAAATACAGTGAAATAATAATTAAACAGAGCAGGTTTAATTGCCAGAAAATCTGAAAAAAAGTCATTCTTAACGAAAAGAATTAGAAAAACAGGACATTAAAGGGTTAAAAAAATTAAAAAATGATCAGTTAATTATTCCGCTGAAGTTGTTCTCTCTGATGAGTAAAGTTTAACTTATTTCGAACTGACAGAAACAAGCAGATTTAATCAGGAAAATGTGACTGACTTAATGAAAATTGCACTTTTAAAACAATGGCATATTCCCCGTATATTACGATACGAAAATGCATAATTTTTCGGTGAGTATGGCAAATTTTCATGTTCAAGGGATCAATTTACCCGAAATAAAACTTGGCCACTAAAAAATTGATATCTGACCGACTACTTTGGGGGTATTTCAGACTCTTCCATAATCAGCATTTCAAGATGATAAAGCACCTTGTTATATGGCATTTGTGATACATTTATTTGATTCAAGTTTTTAAAATTACTTATCCATTCTCATGAGCATCTATAATTTTGTAAGTTATCATAACTTTTTTTATTTAAAAATAAACCTCACAAAGAATATCATAGGATTTCTTCTTTATTAGACCTGAAAATTGTCCTAATCTCAATCCGCTCGAAAATGCATAGTCTATAAAAGAGGGTGGGGATTAGAAATTTGTAGCCTACAACTTTTAAAGAACCAGCACAAAATATTTATGATATTTAGCACAGTGAAATTTCTGAGTTTCACGTTAAAATACTGTAAAATACTATGTCATTGCCCATTAAAGCAGTAATTCCATATAAAGGCGGAATTATCCAATCCAAAATATATATTTTTATTTAATAACAAGAAAAATAACAGTTGTATTAAGTTTACAAACACAATGGAAGGGAAACAAAAGAAGTATGACGTTTCTCACGTTTTTCACAAAGGAATATGCAAAAAGAAAAAAAAAACAATGACGCATCTCATGTCTTTCACAAAGGAATATGCAAAAAAAAAGACGTATCTCACGTTTATGATTAAAGCACATATGCATTTGAAAGGATGTGTGAAATTTAGTGCCGCTGCTGAAATTGGTCACACCCACACCTGATACATGCCCTTGCCCGCTTTCTAACGGAAACCACAGTAGCGCTTAGCGAAAGTTCATCTCTCAGTTTTATTATTGCATCATCACGCCGGCTGCTTAAATCTTGCAAACTGACAACTTCTGTGCGGTAAACTTCTTGCCTCAGGAAACCACAAACATAGAAGTCCAGTGGAGTGAGATCTGGTGATCTAGGTGGCCAAGGAATTGGTCCATTACGACCAATCCATCGCGGATACTGCTGAGTCGTAGAAGTCCCAAACGGCATTGGAAGAATGTGCAGGGCCCCCATCGTGTTGGAAAATGATTTCCGCTCGTTGGGGTACAGGAGTGACATCAAGTAATCCTGGTAGATGATGTTCCAGAAACTTAAAATATGTATTGCTTGTCAGATGACCTTGGAACACATGTGGAACTATCAAGCGATCGCCAACCACTCCAAGCTAAACGTTTAAGCTGAATCGCGTCTGGAACAACGAGTTTCGTGTTACAAATGGATTTTGTGGAGCGTAATGATGTCAGTTATGTAAATTTAACATGCCATCCCGAGTGAAAAGTGACTCATCTGTCCACAGTATCGTTCTAAGGAAATGCTGTTCCTCAATATCTCGCTTCAAAAGCCAGCGGCAGAATGTTACCCGCTTTTGGAAATCTGAGCGGCGTAATTCTTGTACCGGTGTGAAGTGGTATGGATGATACTGGTTTTTACGCAAAACATTCATCTCTTTACTTTGGGAGATTCCACCTTCTCTCGCAACTATGCGTGAACTCATATTTGGATTTTCCTCCACTCGATCGAGTACGGACTCCTCAGTGGTGGCGGAGCGGCGACCACGGCCCCTTTCGTACACCCTACCGAACAACCCACTCTCTTTAAGCCTTCGATGAATTGCGGATAATACAGCACGGTTGGGCGTACGACGATGTGGATAACGTAGACGGTACTCTTCTTCGGCTCTCCGAGAGTTACCATCGCAAAATCCATACACAAAATGCATATCCGCGTACTCTTCATTTGTAAAACTTGGCATATCTGTTTACAGGTTGGAAAGTATGACAATTTGATGCCTATGATGACTTCAATTGAAAATAAAAGTCATAAGAGTAAACAAAAAGGGATAAAATTTCAATATTAATTTACAAAAGTAGAAGAAAAAAAGTGCAACGGAATAAGAACCAACTTGGTTAATTCGTACCAATGTAGGAAAACATACTAAGTATGAACTAAGAGAGAGCAAGTAGACGTGATAGCAGCGTGAAAAGAATCGAACGAGCTCAGGCAAAGTCCAGAAAATGTTAAAGCAAGAAGCAGCATAAAACGTAAAAGAAGCTGACGAGCTAATGAGCTGTTACAGATTGACTCACCTCTTGTACCCGCGAGTGGGATGCGCGCGCAGGACGGTTGGAATACTTCTGCATATCTCTAAGAGTCCATATGCAGATTGTCATGAATTTTCATACGTTCCATTTACTCACCATTGTTTCGTTTGCCGAATTCTGACGAACGCCGTTTTCAGTGATGTATTTCAAACAAAAGGCTAAATTTCTCCTGAACTGGAACACCGATATGGTTTTTTGTGGGCTCATTCTAAAGCTTGTGGAATGGAGAAGTTTTTGGTAAATTTGACCGATTATAGCTTGAACGGTGTTTGCAGAATTGCCAGTTAAAAAATTTCGCTACAACACAATTTTAAACTTTGCCAATGTTTTAACGCTTGTAGCTAGCCGTCAAATTAAGGTATCCTGGTGTAAATGGTGTCATCCGATAGGATTTTTTCTGCTCTTACTAAATATTGGCTTATTTTGCGTGTAAGTCTTTCAGAAAGCTTACAAATTTGGGATTTTTCAGACGGGATAGAAAAAAACAGATTTTTCTTCTATCTACCATAACTCGGAAATGGTTAGAGATAGGACAGGGTTTCTATGGTGTTTTATGCTCCCCATGGGTTGTTCTATCCCCTCCTTTCGTTTGGAAGATTATGTCAAACTCACCCTGTATAATCGTAGCAACATTTGGGAAAACTACTCTAAAAATAAAGTGTTTTGGAATAAGGGGCGTTGACAATTTTACGCTTCTTAATAAGATGGTTGGCAGGTATGCTTTCTCATTTAAAATGAATGAATTAGGTTTTAAATATACTTCTCATGACTTTATGAAGGATTAAAATTTAAATTATTTTATCTAATACGCTAAACGATTTTATATATATATATATATATATAAATTAACCTTAATCTGAAAAGTATTTTAATATACCGTTACCAGAATGCAAGACGCGTTAAAGTTTTAAGTCGATATCACCAATATCTTTATTGTTATTAATTAATCGAACAATTCACCCTTCAAATCTTTCTTCATTTCAATATGCATTGAAGTCACGTTTCCAGTTTGCCTTTGGTTCATAAATATCTGTTGATTGTTTATGGAGCCGAGAGTTAGGTGTAGCAACATCTACAACTTGTTCAGCGGACACAGAGGATTGCTTTTTAGTCATTTTTACTCTTATTTAAAAAATCTATTTCCCAAATTATCGAAATACTCTCTGCATTTTTTGGCATGAATGACTCAAAATTGCGACAAAATTTTTAAACTACTTCATTGCTTATATCGAAACAACAACAACTATAACAAAAAAAAAAAAAAAAAAAAAATGCTTCTAACCAATTTTCAAAGCATTGAATTAAAGCCAGAAAGCTTAACAGTACGTGACATTTATAATACTTTTAATTACTAGTAGAAATTAAAATCATTTGCAACCAGAAAAATTAAAAGCAAAACTTAATATTTATAAAATCCCTGTGCGTTGATGGTTTAACTGGATTTCTTCGTCATCAGTACTCATGTTCAGGGGAAATTTCCATTTATAGGGAAGTATCTCCTTCTTAGAGAAATTTAGGGTATTGGAGGGGAATGAGATGATGGGTTTTAGACTGAAAGTTTAATTCATCAGTTCTAACTGGTTTAAGAATAAGATTTGAATATGTCTTCCAAATGCATAAAGTGACATCTTCTTGTTGCATAACATAAAAAAGGCAGCGGTCATCGCGGAGGAGATTAGTGTCGTATCCAGCAGGAATAAAAGCTACGCATGTTAACCTACTAGCAGGCTTTGCCCGCTTTGCTGGACATTAAACTTAAATGAGTTGTCAAAATCCCATATTTTTATTAATAACCTAATTTCTCGCTGTGTTTAGTAGAGGTTTAATCGCTCGCAACGTGAGGAGTCTGGGTCCCCACTGTCTTCGGCCCAACTTACCTTTTCTTACTTCCCCACCCTCAGCGGGTGAGCTCGAAGTTTTGCAAAATCCCACTATAGTGCATAATGCGTACACTTAATCAATATCCACACACGAAAATTCGCCATTCTAAGATAATTCAAAGCGAATTCAAACTGAAAAACATGTTTTTACACATGTTTATTGCCCTCCGACTCCGAAAAGGTGGGGGGGGGGGATTTCGAATTTCGTGAAATCCAGTTACAATAAGTGCCGGATGCATGCAAACAATTTACGCACCAAATTTCGTGACCACAGAAGTCTTTAATAGAAAATATTATAAATAAATAAATACAAAAAGCACAGCTTTGGTATGGGAACCCTTTGGTGACTTTAAATATTTTAAGCCATTTTTGCGATAAACTGAATTGGCTATCTCAATTGTGTAATTAAAGATCTTGGCGAGAAACGTCCGAGCTACTTCGGTGCCGAATTTCAAATTTTGCCAAAGGGATCCAATACTAAAGCTGCTCCATATCAAATCTCGGTTGAAAACGGAAAAAGAGTAAAATAAATTAGAAATATCAGACCTATATTTATAAATTTGATACCGAATGTAAGGGGCGATTTTGCTGAATCCAGGGGTGCAAACAGTTTTTCGATGCGACAATTAGATTTTTAAAAAATAACTAAACTATGAAATTAAAAAGGCAACGGAAAAAGGGAAAAATAAATTAGAAATATCAGACCTATCATTACAAATTCAGTACCAAATGAAAGAGGTGATTTTTCTGAATCCTGGGGTGTAAACAGTTTTTCGATACGACAATTAGATTTTTTAAAATTAACTAAAGTATGAAACTTAGATGGCAACACTTCATTTCAATCTTTTCATAATTTGAAGTGCGAATCACGCGAATACAAAAGTCTTTAACTTAAAAATTTATTTTTATATTTTATTTTTCCATTCAAAGCATTTTAGTGAAAAAATATTTATGGCGCATGCGCAGGAGTTTTTTACCCACAATTTAAATACTAATCATAATTTTGAGAATTTCTATAGATATAATTTCAAGTTGTGTGAATACCTAAGTTTCTGCCAAGCGCCGTTGAATTCCGTCCAGCCGTTCTCGAGTGATGCCGAACAAACGTGTTTTAGTCTTTTACCCCCTAGGGGGGGAACGGGGGGGAATTTCTGAAAAGTTGATCGATATAATTTTAAGTTGGGTGAAGACCTAAATTCCTGCCAAGCGCCGTTGAATTCCGTCCAGCCGTTCTCAAGTGATGCCCGGACAAAAAAAGCGGCATTCGGACACGATGACACACACACACACAGGCAAAATTTTCTGAAGTCATTTTCGGCTTTCATCGGGTGTAAAACGTGACGATATCGCAAAATTTTTTGATTCCGACAAATTTACAGACAAAACTCTGATTTTATTAATATAGATTATTTAGCTCTAACAAACAAATAGTTTTATTTCATACATTAACATAGCACTTGTTTATTTCATATAATAAATCATGATAGAATACAAAGTATATGTATATTATATTACGTTTAAAAAGAAAATTTTATGTGAATTTTTATTAAATGCTTCGTAGAGTGTAATAAAACGAATTATTAAATCGAAAATGTACATAGGTATCATGTTATGACTTCCGTATTATACAAACATAACAGTTTTATTCGTTGCAATTATTAATTTTTAAATTATTACAAACCCAAAAGGTATAAGTCCATTTTTCTGCAGTGCGGCTTTTTTTTTTTTGTCGCTTAGTGTACACACACACACATACATATATATATAATGAATAAAAGATTAATAAGAACATTTTATACACACACACATATATATAGACATCAAAGCTTAAATAATTAGAATTTCAATCACTCTAATAATGGAATTTACTAAATGGAACGTCCATTTAAATATGTTAACATCGCCACAGTTCACACGGCAACTTTTAATATTACATATGTTGATTAATATTAAAGTATATTACTAAAACTGGATTAAAAAAAAAAACAAAGTTATCACTATATCACTCTTATTTCAATTTCATATAATCTGTAGCTCTTAGAAATAATATTGCAAGATAAAAATTTGCAAGCCACAATGCTTTGTTATGGTAGACTATTGTACGTGCTTTCATGGTAGAGTTGAGGATTGTTTCCCTACCCAGCTGATATTCTTGTAGCCTCGAACCCAAAGCGGGAATATGGTCCATTACGATTAATTTGTTTTTTATACATCATTCGAAAGATATTATAAAGTTCTTTTATATTATTCAAAGTTTTCAACAGATTTACACGTTTTGAGGTGTCCTGAATTCGTTTTCTTTTGTATCTCAGCTACTAATTAAAATAATTTCATAAGTAATACATCATTGGAAAGCTTTTTTGAATTGGAATCGAACAGTGGAATACAGAAATTTCTAACGACAGACGGCGCTGTAATATTTTCAAATTTCAATATTTCATTTTCTAATTAAAATTAAATTTTTTTTAATACATCATTCGAAAGATATTTTAAAGTTATTTTATATTACCGAAAGTTTTCACCAGATTTACACGTTATGAGGTGTCCTGAATCAGTTTTCTTTTATGGCGCTGTAACATTTTCAAATTTCAATATTTCAATTTCTAATTACGATTAATTTTTTTTTAATACATCATTCGAAAGATATTTTAAAGTTCTTTTATATTATCGAAAGTTTTGACCAGATTTCCACGTTTTGAGGTGTCCTGAATTAGTTTTCTTTTGTATCTCAGCTACTAATTAAAATAATTTCATAAGTAATACATCATTAGAAAGCTTTTTTGATTTGGAATCGAACAGTGGAATACATAAATTTCTACCGTCAGATGGCGCTGTAATATTTTAAAATTTTTAAATTTCCATTTCTAATTATGATTAAATTATTTTTAATCCATCATTCGAAAGATATTTTAAAGTACTTTTATATTATCGAAAATTTTCACCAGATTTACACGTTTTGAGGTCTCCTGATTACGTTTTCTTTTGCATCTCAGCCAATTGCGTTAGATCGTTCAAAATTGGTATACGTAGGTTAATTAAGAGGGCATGAAAGGGTGGGGGAAGAAATAGGCGTGCACCGCGCGCGTATCCCCTAACTTGTGCGCGCGCAGTACGCACGGGACTGCGATGCCGAAGGCAGTGGGGAACGAGGACCCGTGCGCACGCAGCGCGCATGGGTCTGCGCTGCCGGAGGCAGTGGGGACCCGGTGGAAGTTTTTACCAGATCAGAATTTTTTTTTTCACGCACGAAGGGTCAGGGAAGGAATACGTGCGCGCAGCAATTAAATTGTGAGCGCGCTTGTTCCTTAAATTGTGAGCGCGCAGCGCGCACGGGACTGCGCTGCCGAAGGCAGTGGGGACCCGGTCCGAATTTTTACCCGTTGAAAAATGATTTTTTAAATTTTCTTAAGAATAAAATTTTGACTTCAGAACTAATATGTGCGCGAAGCGCACGTATATCTCCACACGTGCGCGCGCAGCGCGCATGGATCTGTGCTGCCGGAGGCAGTGGGGACCCGATGGGAGTTTTACCCGATCAGATTTTTTTTTTTTTTTAGGAGCCACGAAGGGTGAGGGAAGGAATATGCGCGCGCAGCGCGCACGGGACTGCCCTGCCGAAGGCAGTAAGGACCTGGGCCGACTTTTTACCCAATCATAAATGATTTTTTTTTTTCAATTTCTTTTCTTAAGACTAAAAGTTACTGTTAGTGATTCATTTGAAAGTACTGACCCGCTAGCGGGCGAAGCTCGCTAGTAATAATAATATGTCTCATGCGATAGACGTAGCCGATCATAGCATATTGAAATATTAGCAGGCTTTGCCCGGTTCACTGGTCACTATATTAAAAGGAAACTCTTTTCTATATAGCTTTATGAAAAAAAAAATACTGAATTCGCTCAAAAGCTCGCTTTGGGTTCTCGGATGCCTGTCCCTATTGCCTGCGACAACGGTTTACCCGTGGGCTTCCATTTGGGTGCTTATCATATATGACAGTTTCGATACGGACATTATCGACAAATTTGAAGTAGCCCTATTATATTTCAATCCCAGTTACATATGAACAGCATTATGCATGATGTACATAACATTTGCTTTAAAGTTATTTCCTATATTTGATTTAATCGATCAACCATAAAATGACAGCAATTTCAAGCCAAATATAATATTACAGTATGCTATGATAGGCTACGTGTATCGCATGAGACAATTATTATTATTATTATTATTATTATTATTGCATTTCATTTTTATTTATTTATTTATTTATTTTATTTTATTTATTTATTTATTTAATTATTTATTATTATTATTATTTATTTATTTTATTTTGTTTTATTTTTATTTTTTGATTATACATACTTCATGCTTAGACAATAGTAGTTTTTATATAGAAAAATAAAATAATTAATTAATATGTAAACCTAATCATAGTACAACCTTAATACAGCTCCCATTGGCGACTTTTGAATTCTTGTCGCCGTTTTTGACCAAAATATAATTTTCGATTATTGTTCCTATTTCTTTCTAACTCTTTCTTTCTTTCTTTTTTTTTTTTTTTTCTTTTTTTTTTTTTTTTACAATATTTTATAATTTAGTTATATTTTCGATGCGTTCCTTGGCTTAAAGCGGCTGTCCTTGGCGAAAAATGTCCGATCTAATTCAGCATCAAAATTAAAAAAATTGCCCAGAATTATCAATAAATAAATACCTTTAATATAGTGCTGAATTAGCTTTTATGCCAAGCGTGATTCATCCGTGCTGAAAAAAAAAAAAGAAAGAAGAAAAGAGAGAAATCTAAATTTGAGGTATATAAAAAAATGTTATGAAATAAAATTCAGAAGAAACGTTCTAGATTTGTATTATTACTATTTTATTTTAAAGTGATAAAGACATCCTTTTCTCATTGACCAATTTAACATTTAGTATTTTTTTTTTTTTTTTTTTTTTTTTCGCGTGAAAGCATATTTCACTTTATGTTGAAAAAAAAAAAAGTATTAAATAAATTAAATAAATAAATGAAAATACCTCGTAATTTTTTTGGCAACAATTAAAAATTTAAATGTCTTATATTAAGGCTATTACCAGTTTATTATTTTCATATTTTAACTAATTTTTAAAAATCTAATCAAATTTCCGGTGTAAATAGTAGCCTATGTCCTATTCCATCACGTTTAATGTTGTTCATATGTAACTGGAATGCAAATATAAAAGGACTACATCAAATTTCTCGATGCTGTCCGTATCGAAACTGTCATTTATGATAAGCACCCAAATGGAAGCCTACGGGTAAGCCATTGTCGCAGGTAATAGGGACAGGCACCGGAGACTGCGGGGATGAACAAGACGCTACCGAAGGCAGCGGGAACCCAAAGCGAGCTTTTGAGCGATTTCAGTATTATGTTTTTCCTTTTTTCTTAAAGCTTTATAGAAAAGAGTTTCCTTTAAATATACCTAGAGACTAGCGAAGCGGGAAAAGCCTGCTAGTAGCCGAAACGTCAGTGGAGGCGCTCTGTTGAGACTCAAAATGGTTTTGGGTTCCGTCTGTTTGTCTGTCTCTGTGTGTGTTTGTCGCGCTATAGCGGCCGCACAAATCCCGCTATTGACTTGTAATTTGGTACACATGTTCATGATCCCCACGAAATTAGCTGTATAGTTTTGGGTGTGCATTCCAATTGTAAGTTCGTGTACAGGAATGCCAAAGTTTGGGAATAATGTGTACGAACCGCGATAGCGACCGCAAAAATTCTACAATTGACTTGTAAATTAGCACACACGTTCAGGCTCTGAATAGAAATAGCTGTATAATTTTTTATGGCTATATCGTTTATGAATTTTGTACAGTGATACGCCAAAATTCTTATCCTTACGGCATATGGGGTGAATTTCGTTTAAACACATTTTAACATCATTACTTTGCAATCAACAAAGACAAATTAGCGTGCATTAGTGTGATGTTTAAACTTATGTTTTTTTTGCAAAAAATATGTTTGTTAGGCTTCCTAATGAATGTACAGGACCTTACAAAACTGTTCTGACAATGTCAAGTAATCATCCAAATTATGTTAAATTTCGAACAATTATTCATGAAAAATGTAGAATAATCTGGATAGTTTTTACTGGTGTATACAATGTTTATGGATCGTTTACAGAGGCACACAAAAGAATTTCGTGATATTAAAGCCTATGGACAAATTTTTATTTAAGCGCACACTTTAATGCGTTTATGCTGCATTGAACATAATAGAATTAACATACATTATAAAGATGCTTAAAATCATAATTACTCTTAGAAAAGGATATGTATAGACTAAATAATTTATGGCACCACACGAAATAATTCCAAGGATGTACTGTAATCATCCAAATGATGTCAAATTAATTTGAAAAATTAATGAGTTATAATTAATTAGGTGTATTCTTATTATTGGCGTTTATAATAACTGTTGCTCATTTTCCGGGATACATAAAAGAATTACGTAGTATTATGGTCTATAGTCGGTATTTCTTAAAAGTGTATTTTAACATGGTTACACCCCATTAAATATAATGAAATTTTATTAGAATTTTAAAAGCATGTTTTTCTGTTAAAAACTGGGGGGCAACGAATTGGCATTTAGATTACAAGGTTATGCAAAATATTTCCGATGTGCTATGTAATCATTTTGCAGGAAATTTGGTACAAATATTTATGAATTTCAGGGAAATAATACAAGACCGTCGGTAATTAAGAATAAATATATGTGATATACAAATAGATATAGAAAGAGGAATACAACGGGGGATTGAGAGGGGCTGAAGCCCCCCTCAGGAATGTATCTGATTATGCAAAGAAGTCGATCGAATCAATATATACTATTATATAATAAGGAATAAATAAAAATGACCTGTTGAATAATATCTGATGCAAATAGGACGTTGAGGCTCCTGATCTGCAGATCCACTAGTATATATATATATATATATATACTAGCTGTTACCCGCGATTTCGTTCACGTGGAAATTTTGATGTGTATGTTTGGTTTGATCATAATATCTAATGTAATGAAACCTTATCGATGTGGTGCTGTGCAAAACAGAGTCTGATAAAGTATACTCAAAAAAATTTGTAACTCATTGAAAGCCAAAATAAAATGCCAAAATAAATAAATAAAAAGTTATTGCCAACATGGGGATAAAAATTTAAAATTCGTTCATAGGGATCCTGTACTAAAACAGTACAGTAAGAATAAAACTGTGTCGTCAATAATGAATTTTATTTCGAATCCTTTCTTTGTATGATTTTAGTTTACTATTGCACAATATTAATCTGGTTCCAATAATAATTTGGTGACTGGTGAATTAAAATTTTAATTATGTGGTGAAATTCTTATAATATTTATGAGTTTCAAATTTTTAAGTTTTTTTTTTTTTATTTTTTTATTTTTTTTTAAACAAAGAAATGATTTTTTTTTTCCATCTCCCGGCGAATTGTTGAATAATATTTTAGTTCTTAAACAATTTTAGACGGCTTTGCCCGCTTCGCTGGTAAACTCTTTTCTATATAGCTTCATGAAAAAAAAAAAAAAAAAAAAAAAAAGAAAAAAAAAAAAAAAACTGAAATCGGACAAAAACTCGGTTTGGGTTCCCGCTGCCTTCGGCAGCTACTTGTTCGTCCTTGCAATCTCCGGTGCTTGTCCCTATTGCCTGCGACAATGGCTTACCCGTGGGCTTCCATTTGGGTGCTTATTATAGATGACAGTTTCGATACGGACAGTATCGACAAATTTGAAGTAGCTCTTTTATATCTGAATCCCAGTTATATATGAACAACATTAAACGTGATGTACATAATATTTGCTCTCAAGTTATTTCCTATATTTATTTGATTTAATCGATCAGCCATAGAATGACAGCAATTTCAAGCTACATATGTAACAATATGCTATGATAGGCTACTTCTATCGCATAAGATAATTATTATTATTATTATTTTGTAGTTATATATACTTCATGCTTAGTTTATAGTAGTTGGTATATAGAAAAATAAATTAATTAATTAATATGTAAACTTGATCATGGTAGAGCCTTTATGTCCTTGGCGACTTTTGAATTTTTGTTGCCGTTTCAGACCAAAATATAATTTATGCGATTATTTTTCCTATACGCAAGCGAAGTGTGACGTCACTGACCGTCCGTGGATGCAAGAAAATGATTTCCTATATTAATCGCCCATTGGATTTTTTTGTAAAAAATTATTTAAAATCGAGGAAAATTGTTTCTCGATTTTAATCCCCATATTTGGGTATATATATATATGTATTAGTTACCATGTGCATGAGTTAGATTGAGTTATTTTGCTGTCAAATTGACAAAATTTTAATTTTAAATTTAAACTCTGTCGTTGCTGGCGCTTATTGCATTTGGTGATCAAAAACGTAATACGAAAATATACACGCCAGATGTATATTTTCGTAATGTGCATTCTACGAAATATTGTTTCATATTATTCATTACTCTCTTAATATAAGTTGTTAAAATATCCATGATTTTTGAAAGGAATTAAATTATGTTCGTCAAATAATTTGGCGATATTTTTTTTTCTGTCAAGGATGACCGATATCAAACCTATTCCGCTGCAACATATTAGTATCTTATATCAGATACTTTATTTAGAGATTTGAAAACAAATTTGATTTCAAATTATGATAGAATATTTATCATTTTCCTTTTAATTAGTATATTAGTTGGATATTTATTGTGTTAATACCATCCTTTGAAATGAAATGTTTGTGTTTTCAATCGAATATGGATTTTTTTTTTTTTTTTTTTTTTTTTTCTAGAGTCAAATTTACAACAAAAATAACTTAATCTAACGCACGGACATAATAACTAATACATATCTATACCTAATATGGGGATTAACATCGGAAAATAATTTTCCTCGATTTTTAATAATTTTTTACAAAAAACCCAATGGGCGTTTAACATAGGAAATATTTTTATTGCATCCACGAACGTCCAGTGAGGTCATCGCTTCCCTTGCGTATTTCTTTCTATCTTTTAATATAATGCTGAATTAGCTTTTATGCCAAGCGTGTTTCATCCGCCGTACTTAAAAAAAAAAAAAAAAAAAAATCTGAAGTTGAAGTATATAAAAAAATGCTATGAAATAAAATTCAGAAGAAATATGTTAGATTTGTAATATTACTACTTTATTTTTTTTATTTTAAAATTATAAAGTGTCATTTTCTCATCGACCAATTTAATATTTAGTAATTTTTTTTAATTTTCGCGTGAAAGCATATTTCATTTTATGTTAAAAACAATAAAAAAAAAAAAAAACATGAAAATCTGACATTGACAGATTTTAATTTAGTGCCAGAGGCCTACTGCTAAACTTGTTAATATCGACAAATTCTTCTTTAGTTAATTCGTGACGATCTAAATTCCCTGATAAAGTTTTCATTAAATCAAACCAATGTGTTTCAGCTGCAGATACTGTAACAAATAACGTTGGAAGTCCAAACTGTCTTATAGCCGCAAAACAACGTTTTTTCTCTTTTTACAAATGAGGGGGGGTGTGCCTTGGGGGTGACTCATGTCAAAGGTGTGCCTTGTGGGGGGACTCATGTCAAAGTTGTACCTTGGGGGGACTCACGTCAAAGTTGGGCCTTGGGGGGACTCATATCAAAGTTGTACCTTGTGGGGGACTCATGTCAAAGTTGTGCCTGGGGGGGGACTCATGTCAAAGTTGTGCCTTGGGGGGACTTCATTCAATAAATCCCCATTCAATAAACTGACTGAAATAGGCCCTTAGCACTATTAATATTGTATTATAAAAATTCGACAACGCTGTACCGACTGAAATAGGGGTACCTTGGGGGGGACTCACGTCAAAGTTGGGCCTGGGGGGTAGACCCATGTCAAAGTTGTGCCTTGGGGGGACTTCATTCAATAAATCCCCATTCAATAAACTGACCGAAATAGGCCCTTAGCACTATTAAGAGTGTATTATAAAAATTCGACAACGCTGTACCGACTGAAAGAGGGGTACCTTGGGGGGGACTCATGTCAAAGTTGTGCCTGGGGGGACTCGTGTCAAAATTGTGCCTTGGGGGGACTTCATTCAATAAATCCCCATTCAATAAACCGACTGAAATAGGCACCTTAGCACTATCAAGATTGTATTATAAAAATTCGACAACGCTGTACCGACTGAAATAGGGGTAACTTGGGGGGGACTCATGTCAAAGTTGGGCCTGGGGGGTAGACTCATGTCAAAGTTGTGCCTTGGGGGGACTTCATTCAATAAATCCCCATTCAATAAACCGACTGAAATAGGCCCTTAGCACTATTAAGAGTGTATTATAAAAATTCGACAACGCTGTACCGACTGAAATAGGGGTACCTTGGGCGGGTCTCATTTCAAAGTTGTGCCTGGGGGGGGGGACTTATGTCACAGTTGTGCCTTGGGGGGACTTCGTTCAATAAATCCCCATTCAATAAACCGACTGAAATAGGCCCTTAGCACTAATTAAGAGTGTATTATAAAAATTCGAAAACTGTACCGACTGAAATAGGCCCTTAGCACTAATTAAGAGTGACGTATAAAAATTCGACAACGCTGGGCCTTGGGGGGATTCATGTCAAAGTTGTACCTTGGGAGGGATCAATGTTGGGCCTGGGGGGGGACTCATGTCAAAGTTGTGCCTTAGGGGGACTTTATTCAATAAATCCCCATTCAATAAACCGACTGAAATAGGCCCTGAGCACTAATTAAGAGTGACGTATCAAAATTCGACAACGCTGGGCCTTGGGGGGGACTCATGTCAAAGTTGTACCTTGGGGGGGACTCATGTCAAAGTTGGGCCTGGGGGGGGACTCATGTCAAATTTGTGCCTTGGGGGAACTTCGTTCAATAAATCCCCATTCAATAAACCGACTGAAATAGGCCCTTAGCACTAATTAAGAGTGTATTATAAAAATTCGACAACTGTACCGACTGAAATAGGCCTCTAGCACTAATAAAAAAAAGTATCTCGTAAATTTTTTTGGCAACAATTAAAAATTTAAATGGCTTATATTAAGTCAATTACCAGTTTATTATTTTCATATTTTAATTAATTTTAAAAAATCTAATCAAATTCCCGGTATAAATAGTAGCCTATGTTCTATTCCAGACTATTCTCTATCTCTGTACCAAATTTCATCCAGATCTGTTTAGCCGTTGTGGCGTGATTGAGTAACAAACATTCATCCATCCATCCATCCAAACTTTCGCATTTGTATATTAGTATAGATATATATACTAATATTATAAATGCGAAAGTTTGGATGGATGTTTAAAACTCAATCAAGCCAAAACGGCTAAACGGATTTGGATGGAATTTGGTACAGAGATAGATAATAGTCTGGAATCCGCGTTTGTAATGATCGATAGATGGCGCTCTCTGAACACTGCAGTTGTTAGTAAATATAACAGCCACGTGTAATTATTATTCTTTCTCCGCCATTTCATCATGTAAAGTCGATTGCATAATATGAGGATATGCAGTGGTGTGATAATTTCACCTTAGCCCACCAGAGGGCGAGCATTTCATTACAATCGCGGATAGGACATAGGCTAGTATTTATACAGGAAATTTGGTTAAACTTTATAAAATTAATTAAAATATGAAAATAATATACTGGTAATTGCCTTAATATAAGCCATTTAAATTTTTAATTGTTGCCAAAAAAGTTTACAAGGTATTTTTATTTATTTATTTATTTTTTTCGACATAAAATGAAATATGCTTTCACGCGAAAAAAAAAAAAATACAAAATGTTAAATTGGTGAATGAGAAAATGACGTCTTTATAACTTTAAAATGAAATACTGTTAAACCGCAGAAGGATGAGCCATGGCGTCATCTGCGCATGAGTGAAAAGGGTTGGTCCATTTATAAAATAGGAATGTCCGTAGTATCTAGGGATGTGTTTGTTTATTGGTATGAAAAAATTATAAACTCACTGATTGCATTTCTTTTCCTTCTTTGAACTGATTCTTGAATATCTGGTTATATAAATATTTTACGATTAATTAAAAGAAAGAAAAACTGATAATATTATAAAGGGGGTAGTTTTAAGGTATAATTTTAGTATATCCCCATAGCTGACTTTAGCGATATAATATGACAGCGATATAATATGGCAGCCTATATGTTGTTTATTTTGGATTTATGATCTTATGATTTAGATTATGATTTTATCATTTATGATTTTTAGATTTATGATTTAGCCATAATTGCCAACAAAAAATCGCCAAATGTCGTTGTGGGGATATATTAAAGTTGTTCCTTGAAGTGTGTAACACTAATTTAAAAATTATGTCAATTATTATTTACAAACTAGTATATAACCCCTTAAAAAATGACGGAATGTGACATCAATTAAGGTAGTGAATCAACGAATTCTTTACCAATCACTATATTTAAAGGGGACTAATATGCAAGTCGTACCTGACGGGACTGATGTGCAAGTTGCACCGAACGAACAAACTATTTAAAATGGCACTATTAAAAATTGGATGTTGCTTTAAATATTTGACACTTACTTTCATTTTAATATTTATTATCAAAATTCTTGTAGAAATAATTAAAATTCTTCAAACAATAACTTCTCCTTCCAAAGCTTCCTTATCGCAAAACTTAATGACATTATGTACAATATGCTTCGATTCACTACGGATAGGTTTAATCCGAGAATTCGTACCAGATGTGTGTTCCATTTGTTCCAATATAAACAAACTGTTATACAGAAAGAAATAAATGAAAACAAAGCAGGAGTATTAATGATTCTACTCATAACAGAAGAAACAAGAATAATAGAAAAATGTCCCCTCTCTCTTCCTTCTTCCTTTGTTGTGCCTCCCAGTGAGTGAGTGGAATGGTCCTGGCACTTTGCCAACCAGGTATCAATCATCGGTGGGCAAACAGTAGGGTACTTTTCCGTTTAAGGGGCGCGCAAACGAAAAATCGCCAATTATTAACATTAGAACATTTTAGAACATATTAGAACATTTTTGTTTTCTAAGTAAAATATATTGACATTCTTTCTTCTACCTGAATTTTTGTTTTAAAAAATAATGAAAATTTGGGATTTGCCCACAACTGAAGAAAATGCAGTCTATTTTTTTTAAGAGAAAGGTTTATTGGTAAAGAATGCAGTATGCGATTTGAATATAAATAGCAATAATAATATAATTAGCAATAATATAAATTGGCGATAATATTGAATTGGTGCGATAATACTGAATTGGCGATTTTTCGCTTGCGTCCCGCAAACGGAAAAGTACCTACAATAGTAGTAATACAAATCTAGCATGTTTCTTCTGAATTTTATTTCATAGCATTTTTTTTATGTACCTCATTTTTTTTTTTTTTTTAAACACAGATGAATCACGCTTGGCATAAAAGCTAATTAAGCATTTTATTAAAAGCATTTACTTATCGATAATTCTAGACAATTTTTTAAATTTTGATGCTGAAGTAGATCGGACACTTTTCGCCAAGGACAGCCACTTAAAGCCAAGTAGCGCATGAAAAATATAACTAAATTATAAAATATTGAATAAAAAAAAAAAAAAAAAAAAGATAGAAAAGAAAAGGTGGAAAGAAATAGGAAAAATAACCGCATAAATTATATTTTGGTGTAAAACGGAGACAAAAATTCAAAAGTCAACAAGGGGAGCTCTATTAAGGCTGTACCCTGATCAGGTTTACACATTAATTAATTTATTTATTTTTCTATATGCCAACTACTATTAACTAAGCATAAAGTATATATAACCACAAAAAAAGGCACAACTATTGTATTTCCCCTCACCTAGATTTGGCGATTTTTCTTTGGCGCCGATTTGAACGATAACGATGTCGTTCTGGATTGTTTGCGATATAATATGGCAGCCTGCATGCTATTTATTTTGGATTTACGATTCTATGATTTATGATTTATAATTTAGCTTACGATTTTATCATTTATGCTATATAATTTATGATTTTTAGATTTATGATTTAGCCATAATCGCCAACGAAAAATCGCCAAATCTAGCTGACGGGAAATACTATAGTTGTCCCCCCCCAAAAAAATAAATAAATAAATACATAAAATAAAAATAAAAATAAAAATAAAAATTATATTTATAATAGTGATAGTCAACCAAAGAAATACTTTTGTACATTTAAGGGCATCGCTTATCCCATGGGTAGAAAGTGAATTTCTGGGGTTCTTGGGTTCTACATTTTCAATTCGGGTATCTTTCAAATTTCGTTAATACCTTTAAATGAATGGTTGAACCACAAATACATAATAGTTTAATATATATATATATATATATATATAGATAGATATAGATATATATATAACAACAACAATAAATAAATAAATAAATAAATAAAATTGTAATATTTCTAAAAAGTGAAAGAGAAAATGTTCTTCAATGAATTTTATTTTTACACTCTGAAAATTTCATAATTTTAATGCAAAATAACTCAAGAATTTTGAATTAAATGTCTGTAACGACGCCATCCCAACGATTGTATGTAAAAATTTGGCCTTGTTGTTAAAGCTAAAGTCAAGGTTGGTTATGGTGTTAATTTCTTGATGTTGAATCTTAATTCTTTACTAGTCCGAAGGCTACCTGAAGTGTTCCATCATCCACGGCCTGCTGCAAAATCTTTTCGATGTGGTGCTTTCCTACTGTGTTTGCCGGATACATTTTTTCCACTTGCTTTCTAATATCTTCAAATGTGGCACCATTATCCGTTTTTAGATCCTTGACGGCATCTATGACCATTTCGATAGTTGGCGGGAAAGGAACCTCTTCCAAATTTTCAGCCATTAATTTATATTTTTGGTACAGAAAAAAACAAAATAATAATAATAACAAATTTAAATTTTTCAAAATGTGTTATTCTTGTACAAGATAATTTTCAATTTCGCAAACTTTTTCCAAACAGAGAAATTGCGAAAAGTTAAATGTTCGCTGTAAAAAATTAATTATATTCTAATGTAAATTTGAATTCTTGTTCATATCATGTACTCGTGCGACAAATCAATGACGCTAAGCATTTCTTACTCGAAGTAATTTTAAAATAAAAACCATTGAGTTTATGATATTTCAGTACATGTTATAATTTTCCTATCTTTTCATCAGAGGTAAAACCAACGAGATATATAAAGTAGAGTGATAAATGGTAACCTTGAGAAGGTCCAAGATGAGTCATGTGACATGCTTTCCTTGCACATGCGTATTCGGTGGTTTCTCATTTTCAGTACATTTCTATGGCAACGGTTGCAATGTTTTTGTTTACTTTACGTAGTTTAATATTCTTTTGTTCTAAACCATTTTGATTTTGATTTTACTTCTTTTTTATTTCGTGTAGTTGAACTTTAACCGATAAAATGCTTAAAAATAGTTGAAAAATTATTATTTGTTGTTAAATTTAGCTCTTTAAAAGTTTAAATTTTGTTTTATAAACACTTTTAAAGTTTGTTGAGAAACGATGAAAAGAAAGGTATTTTATTATTTATTAAAATGTGAAATATGTGTAAAATTACTTTAAAAGCAATTTATTTCTGTCATAGGACTGTCATGTTACCTAATAATAATGATAATTTGTCGAACTGATATTTTAAATGCCAAAATAGCGATAAAAGGCCAAACACAGCAACCTATTCGAGCATATCACGTGATTCATCTTGAACCACGGAAAGTTAATCCTTCATCCATTGAATCAGCACTCTAATTTATATATCTCGTTGGGTAAAACTGGTAATGGGATTTCTCTCTCCCCTCTTTTTTTCAACGAGATATATAAATTAGAGTGCTGATTCAATTGATGAAGGATTAGCTTTCCGTGGTTCAAGATGAATCACGTGACATGCTCCAATAGGTTGCTGTGTTCGGCCCTTTATCGCTATTTTGGCATTTAAAATATCAGTTTGGCAAATTATCATTATTATTAGGTAACATGACAGTCCTACGACCGAAATAAATTGTTTTTAAAATAATTTTACACATATTTCACATTTTAATAAATAATAAAATACCTTTTTTTCATTGTTTCCCAACAAAGTTTAAAATTGTTTATAAAAGAAAATTTAAACTTTTAAAGAGCTAAATTTAAAAACAAATAATAATTTTTCAACAATTTTTAAGCATTTTGTCGGTTAAAGTTCAACTACACGAAATAAAAAAGAAGCAAAATCAAAATCAAAATGATTTAGAACAAAATAATATTAAACGTAAGTAAACAAAAACATTGGCGGTTATAACTTATGTGAAGAACAATCTCCAAACCGTTGCCATAGAAATTTACTGAAAATAAGCTGTTACCAAGGGAACTACCGAATACGCAGGTGCAAGGAGAGCATGTCACATGACTCAACTTGGACCTTCTCAAGGGTTACCATTTATCACTCTACTTTATATATCTCGTTGCTTTTTTAAACGGAAGTAAATCTTCCATCACATCCTAGTCGCACTGCAAAGGTTACGTTATATTTTTTGCAACTCAGTTAACGAAATGTTCAGTTTTATAGGTATAAAAATAAATTGGCTGTTAAATGCAATTCCAAAAGGAAAATAATCACTTATTTGCAGTATTCGTATACAGTATAAATGCACAATATAAACGATGTACGATGTACAGTATAAATAATGATATTTGGCCTAGATACCCCCCCCCCCCCGCCTTTCCAGAAATTTAAGACACTGCGCTGGAAATAATCTTAAAATGTTATGGCAACAACTATAATTACCGGAAAAAAATGTAACTATTTTTGGGTAATTAAAAAGACGAAGGGGGATGAGGGGGAATCTGAATTGTTTGAAACATCATTCTTCGGGAATGCAGTTTTTTTTTTTCCCAAATATAATTTAGAATTATTACTGGATTTCTAGACTACTGTGACAACAGCGTGCCACGGCATTCAAAGAATTCATTACAGAATCAAATTAGCTTTCAACGAATGAATTATTATATCGTTCTCTGAAACCAAAATTCCATAAGCTATAACAACAGCTGCATAGAGATGAAATCAATAGATGTTTTTTTTTTTTTTTTTTTTTTTTTTTTTTTTTCACTCGGAGACCCATATTTTCATGGTCTCAAGAGATGCAGAATATTAATAATAATAATAATAATAAATATAAAATTAGGTTGTGTTTTTGTGGTTAAGGTCGACCAACTACGCCTGGGTCTTGAACCTGGATGAAATGCTCTCCGGAAGAGTCCTCTCTTCGGAGTCCGAGCCCGTTCTTGCGCAAGTTTCGCAGGAAAGCCCGAAAAATTCCGAAAAGCTAAACAAACGTGCACAACCTGGAAAGACGATGTTTGGGAAACTATACATTGTCCCGGAAAATTGCCGGGAAATGATAATTATTTTTTCTTACTTATATGATAAAAAAAAGGGGACTAATGTGCAAGTTGTACCTGACGGGACTAAAGTGAAAGTTGTACCTCAAGGGACTAATGTGCAAGTTTCACCGAACGAACAAACTATTTCTTTCAACGAAAATGCCTACTAACCCTGGACGATAGGTCTAATATATCGTATCATATTATATATCGTATTTATCGTAATATAACTCAATACTTATTTCGCTTCCTTTTTCGACTCGTTTTAATACGCATTTTCTATATGCATGAGCAGCCCCTGAAAAACAAAATTATTAAATTCATTTTTTTACTTATTTTTATTACATATTATTTCACGCGCACTTTTTATTTCCTAACTCAAAATTATTAAGAAAAACTTTTTCGATATCGCTTGTAACGATACCGATTATTATTAATTTTCTTTTCTTTTTCTTTCAATGATAATAATAATAAAAAAAAAAGATTTTGATGAAATTCTGGCAAAAGCAGAATTTAGTTTACGACGGAGGACTATTCCTTTTTTTTTTTTTTTTCTTTTTTCAAATTATAACTTCGCTTTCAAATTATTCAATTCAATTATATTTTTGATAAATTTTAGATTTGGACAAATGCCAACTATCGAAATCGACAACGCAAAAATCTCAGATTGAGACTAATAGGCCCTCAGTCCTAACAAATAAATAAATAAATAAAAATAAAAATAAAAATAATTTCTCATGTGATAGAGGTAGTCGATCATAGCATATTGTAATATTATATTTGGCTTGATATTGCTGTCATTTTATGGTTGACCGATTAAATCAAGTAAATATAGCAAATATCGTGAAACCAAATATTATGTACATCACGTATAATGTTGTTCATATGTAACTGGGATTCAAATATAAAAGGGCTACTTCGAATTTTTCGACACTGTCCGTATCAAAACTGTTATATATGATAAACACCCAAATGGAAGCCCACGAGTAAGCCATTGTCACAGGCGATAGGGTCAAGCACCGGAGACTGCGAGGAGGACGAAGTAGCTGCTGCCGAAGTCAGCGGGAACCCTAAACGAGCTTTTAAGCGATTTCAGTAATTTTTTTTTTTTTTTTTACTTTTTTTCATAAAACTATATGGAAAAGAGTTTCCTTTAAATATAGTGACCAGCGAAGCGGGCAAAGCCTGCTAGTTAACATAGTAATTCTTGATATTTATTTCTTGATATTTATTGAAATGCACGTTGTTTAATACGGTTAAAGAAATGTCTTCAGTTTAAAACAGTCTGTCTCATAGAATAATAATAATAAGAAGGAGCATGGCAATACTCTTAATGCTTACAAACCCCTTCTAGTGAAATGCCAGCGAAAGCTACTTTTGCTACTCAAAACCTTAAAGTAGGGCCATAGAAAAATAATAATATCGCTGTTTGTTGTGGCAACACAACAGCTTATTAGAAACACTTATGCTCCTTCTTCCTTTATTATTATTCTATGGTCTGTCTTCAGTTAGTGACACAAATCTCCCTTCACTTTATTCAAATTCGTATTAGACTAAACATGTGAACCAAACAAATGGCACCATGGTGTTTCGTAAATTGCAGTTACTAGAAGATACACTTCCGTTAAATTATCGTCAATCTTATGATGATATGTACTGACAACTTTGCAGTGTAATGATCACGGAGTAAAAAGATGAATATGATGGTAATGATGAATGGTAGTACGATTGATAAATATTTGAGGCAGATTTTTGCAGAGAGACAGAATAAAATGAATAAGACGTGAAGTTAATGTTAAGAAAGAGAAGAAATACGAAATAATTATACAAATAATTATAAGATAAAAAACTTTTTATAAACAATGTTTTTAAATATTCTGTTGAATCATACCTATAGAACTAACTACATTAACACTTTATCAATGCGTATTGTTACGAAATTGTAAATAATCGTATTTATTTTTGTATGAATTCTTTCAAAGACGCTTAGTAAGTTGCTAAAATGTCAATTTCCTGCATTTCCAGCCCTTTTTCGTGTTAAAATAGCTTAATATTCCATTTAAAATGCATTTAGAAGCTCCAATAGGCAGGTAATTGATTTGGCGAAAAAATTGGCGACTTTTTGCCCTTGGCGAATTTTTTGGCGACTTTTGGCGAGAAAAACCTTATTATCGATATTCCAAAGATGGACGTTCTAATGTGATTGGTTAAAGAGTTACGGGAAATTTGAATAAAAAAAAAAAAGTTGGTTTTAAAAATAAAATATTAATCCTTTTAGAACAACCAGAACAACATATATTTGCATCATGAACTACATTAGCAGTTTATCAATGTGTAGAAAATCTTTAAAGAGATAATGACGTCGATTTTTGCCAGACGCAGCATTTAACTTTTTACAATTTTTAACGCTCACGTTTAATTAAATGTATTTATTTTTATGTCGAAAGAAAATGAACTCGTAAATTTATTTTTGGCAACAATTAAATTATAGCTAATATTTTAATGACTATTTTTATTGCCATACGCAAGCGAAGTGATGACGTCACTGGCCGTCAGTGGATGCAAGAAATAGATTTCCTATGTTAATCGCCCATTGGATTTTTTGTAAAAAATTATTAAAACCGAGGAAAATTATTTCCCGATTTTAATCCCCATATTTCGGTATAGATATGTATTAGTTATCGTGTGCATGCGTTAGATTAAGTTGTTTTTGCTATAAAATTGATACAATTTGAATTTTAAATTTCAAAACTCTCGAAAAAAATGGCAAACTTCAATATTCGATTGAAAACATAAACATTTCATCTCAAACGATTATATTTACACAATAAATATCCAACCAATCCAACTAATATACTAATTAAAAGGAAAATTATAAATATTCTATCACAATTTGAAATCAAATTTGTTTTCAAACGTCTAAATAAAATATCAGACATAAGATACTAATATATTGCAGCGGAAAAAAATTGATATCTGTCATCCTTAGCGGAAAAAAAAAATATCGCCATATTATCTGGCGAACTTATTTAATTCCTTTCAAAAATCATGGTTATTTTAACAACTTATATTAAGAGAGTAATGAATAATATGAAACAATATTTCGTACAATACATATTACGCATATATACATCTGGCATGCATATTTTCGTATTACGTATTTGATCGCCAAATACAAAAAACGCCAAGGACGACAGAGTTTTGAAACTAAAGTTAAAATTTTGTCATTTTGACAACAAAATAACTCAAACTAACACATGTATACGGTAACTAATACCTATCTATACCCAAATATAGAGATTAAAATCGGGAAATAATTTTCCTCGATTTTTAATATTGTTTTACAAAAAATGCAATGGGCGATTAACATAGGAAATCTTCTTCTTGCATCCACTGACGGTCTGTGACGTCACACACCGCTTCCGTATTAGGAGCTTATTATTTTCTTATTTCAATTAATTAAAAGAAAACTATTCGAAAATTTGAAAATCTGACTTCGAAGTATTGTGTTGTCACCGGGTTCTGAGCTACTGTGAAAGTTTCAAATGTCTAGCTAGTAAGGAAGTTAGTTAAAAATAGATTGCAAGATTTGTACCGTACAAACAAACGAACAAACACACAAACAAACCAGAATAGAAGTTAATAAAAACACGGTAATATTAAGCTATTTTAATAGTGTATAAAATAATAATAATAATAACAATAATCGCATAATTTTTAAACAACATATTGTTGCGTACTTGAGGGTTCGTGAGTTGTCCAGGAATGAAAGGCCAAACTTACAAAAATTCAGCAATTTATTCACAGAAAGTTCCAGAAAAATACGGGTCAATAAACCAATTATGAGCTTCAATTCAAGCAGTAACCACAGCTTAAACAACAGCTGTCAATAGCAAATCCACAGTACAAACTGTATCGCAATAACACTTGAAGCAAGTCTCTCTCAAAGAGGCTCAAGAGCAATGCAAGCACTAGCGAAGCTGGCTGAGATCTGAACTGAACTGACTGCCTTGGCGAGAGAGCGCTTCCTTATATACTGTTCCATGGAACCCATGTTTTTCGAGAAAACACTAGAAAGTGGTCAACCAATCAACTTACAGCTTCCATATTTGGTATATCCCATATAAGGATTTTCTCGCCAAGGTCGCCAAAAAAATCGCCAAGGTGGGAAAAAGTCGCCAAATTTGGCGCCAAATCCATTACCTGCATTACTGGGGCTTTTTAATGCGTTTTTAAGGGAAAATAAGGCTATTTCAACGCTAAAATGACTAGAAATGGACAAAATTATCACTTTATCAACTTACTGAGCCTCTTTGAAAGAATTTATACAAAAATAAACACAATTATTTAAAATTTTGTAACACTGCCCCCCTCCCAAGGACTGCACGTCCCGGGCAGTGCAACCCTTGGTCAAGAGGCGAAACTAACAAATTTACACAATCTAAAACACAAAAACTAAGTTGCACATAAAGATAACATAGAAATATAAATTAAGTGGGAAATATTTACAAAATTCATAAATATGTACAATTATTTACAGTGCGCATGCGCAAATTTTATCAGTATTTACATTTTTAATTTTAATATTACCGGTAATTGTGGTATTTGGCTAGTCTGTTATAGTGCACCACCTTCGGTTTTGATGAAGGTGTTTTAGTGATCCACACCACTACATCATTCAGCCTTTTTAAGACTGTGTACGGTCCGTCCCAGTTGCATTGTAACTTAGGAGAGAGTCCTTTGCGTCGAACAGGATTCCACAACCAGACCTTCTCTCCTTCCTGGAACTCATGTTGTGTAGCCTTTAGATCGTACCTTGTCTTCATTTTCTCCGTTGCCATGTTAATCCGCTCCCGAGCAAAGTTGTGTACGTCCTCAAATCGTGCCTGGAGATCTTGGATGTACTCCTCGGGCGATGAAGGAGCATCGGGTGGGCAACCAAACAGGAGATCACAAGGGAAACGAAGTTCACGTCCGAACAGCATCTGGGTTGGAGTATAGCCGGTGGTTTCATTGACAGCACTTCGATAAGCCAGCAGGAACAATGGCAACTTCAAGTCCCAATCTTGCTGGTTCCTTGATACTAGAAGTGAGAGGTTATTCAGGATGGTACGATTGAACCTCTCGACCACGCCGTCCGACTGGGGATGTAAGGGTGTTGTCCGGGTTTTGTCTATGCCGAGTAGTTGACACAGTCCTTTGAAAACATCAGAGGTAAAGTTCCTACCTTGGTCGGTATGAAGTTGTAGGGGCGTGCCGTACCTTGACACCCATTGCTGCACTAGGACCGCTGCGACTGTGCATGCCTCTTGATTGGGAATGGGATATGCCTCAGGCCACTTGGTGAAATAGTCCATCACGACGAGGATGTATTTATTTCCACTGGAGGTCCGTGGCAAAGGACCCAAGATGTCGATTGCAATCCGTTCAAATGGTGCTCCCACGTTATACCGTTGCAGTCTTCCTCGACTTCGTTTCTGCGGGCCTTTACGTGCCGCACAAGCATCACAGGAATTACCCCATTTCTCCACATCCTCCTTTGCCTTGCACCAGTAGAAGCGTTCCCGAACTTTCTGCAGAGTCTTCATTACCCCAAAATGGCCTCCGGTAGAGCTACTATGCAGTTGTTCTAAAACAGCTGGAATTTTTGATCTTGGTAATAAAATCTGCCATCTGAAGCTTTTCCCATCATCAGATTCGCACTTTCTGTATAATACGCCGTTTCTGATATGAAGAGAGTCCCAAAGTGCCCAATACCTTTTCGTAATGGGACTAAATCTGGATATGTCCTGCCAGGTAGGTCTGTTGCTGGTCGTTTCCTTCAGCTGTAATATTGGCTTTACGTCAGGATCTTCCAACTGGGCTTGTCTAAGTTCTTCGTCACTCCATGGATCGGTATCTTGTTCTGATGGTGTTGCGACAGTAACTTGGCGAGCAACTGGCTGTATACTTTGGGGTCTATCATCGGCTTTACAGCTGTATTTATGATCTTCAGATGGAGGCTTCCGCAAGAAGGCATCTGGATTCTCCCGAAGAGCTCCTCCTGGGTGGCATACTTCAGAGACATTCTTGGTTGCGTCTCTAGGTGTTCTTGCTGGGCAGCTTCGTTTGATATGCCCGTCTTTTCCACAGCCCCAGCATTTAGTTGTTGGAGTCTTCCTTTCTTTCCTACTCTCAAGAATGCGTAATCTTTTATTAATTTCTGCAATCATTTCCTGAATCTCTTTAAGATCATCTTGAGAGCCGTTCACTTTGTCTGCTGTGCTGTTCTGGCGATGTTTATAGGAGGCTTGTTGGGCTGTCTCGAGCTTTAGGGCATACACCAAGGCTGACTCCACATCCTTCACGCCGGAGAGTCTGAGGGCTTTTTGAATATCTGGATCTCCGACAGCATCAATGAAATATTCTAGAGCCAGATCATCACGTGTTTCAGGATGACAGTCTGAGAAAGCTAAATGTGAAAGCCTCTGGATGTTTGATGCCAGTTCTTGTAAGCTTTCCCCTGGTCTCTGACGACGGGACCTTAGCTGGAGTCGACTATATTCTTTGGACCATTTCGCTCCAAAACGTAGCTCTAGTGCTCTGGTTACAGCTTCGAAGTCATATCGCTGTTCCTTCGAAAGGGTCTCCAGAATGTCTGCGGCGTCGCCTCGCAACGACCCTACCAGATGAGCCGTCTTTGCAACAGGGTCCCATCCGTTAGCTTCAGCTACGATGGAAAATTGTGTCTTATATACATGCCAGGAGGAACTGCCATCGTAGGTAGATAGCTTAATAAATTCCTGATTCTAGATTCTTCTCTCTTTCTTTTCAGTTTCCTGGGGCATGGATTCTAACTTTTCTTCCACTTTTCTCTCCAGATCTTCTTCTATTCTCTTAAACTTGCTTTCTATCTCTGAAAACCTTCCTTTCAGTTCCTGATCAAAATTTTCTATTAATTTCTCCTCAAAATTCTCTTCTATCTTCATAAATCTCTCTTCAAAATTCTTTTCTACTTTCATAACATTTTCCTCGATCTTCATTGCTTTCTCTTCAAAACTCTCTTCTATTTTCAAAACTTTCTCTTCTATTCCATCTATTCTGCTTCCCATATCCGATAATTTACTTTCAATCACTTCCTTTACTGTCGAAAGTTCTCTCTTCATCTCGTCTTGATTAGATTTAATTTCTTCGGTCAAACTGTCTTTCAACTCTCTTTGCGATGTTTCCATTTTCTCTTGTGCTACCTTCATTTCTTCAGTCAAACCGTCTTTCAACTCTCTTTGCGATGTTTCCATTTTCTCTTGTGCTACCTTCATTTCTTCAGTCAAACCGTCTTTCAACTCTCTTTGCGATGCTTCCATCTTTTCCTGTCTGGCTTTCATTTCCTCTATCAATCCAGATCTTAACTCATTCATCTGAGCAGTGAGTCCTTCTAGAAATTTCTTCATTTCTTGTTCCATAGCTCTCGTTATCACCATTCACAGACAAATCCCACTTCTGACACCAGAAATGTTGCGTACTTGAGGGTTCGTGAGTTGTCCAGGAATGAAAGGCCAAACTTACAAAAATTCAGCAATTTATTCACAGAAAGTTCCAGAAAAATACGGGTCAATAAACCAATTATCAGCTTCAATTCAAGCAGTAACCACAGCTTAAACAACAGCTGTCAATAGCAAATCCACAGTACAAACTGTATCGCAATAACACTTGAAGCAAGTCTCTCTCAAAGAATCTCAAGAGCAATGCAAGCACTAGCGAAGCTGGCTGAGATCTGAACTGAACTGACTGCATTGGCGAGAGAGCGCTTCCTTATATACTGTTCCATGGAACCCAGATTTTTCGAGAAAACCCTAGAAAGTGGTCAACCAATCAACTTACAGCTTCCATATTTGGTATATCCCATATAAGGATTTTCTCGCCAAGGTCGCCAAAAAATCACCAAGGTGGGAAAAAGTCGCCAAATTTGGCGCCAAATCCATTACCTGCATTACTGGGGCTTTTTAATGCGTTTTTAAGGGAAAATAAGGCTATTTCAACGCTATAATGACTAGAAATGGACAAAATTATCACTTTATCAACTTACTGAGCCTCTTTGAAAGAATTTATACAAAAATAAACACAATTATTTACAATTTTGTAACACTATTAATCAAAAAGGTATTTCTAAAATTATTTCTTTCAAATTTAAATATTTTTTTGAGTTAATATTATTAAGGTATAGATGGAAGGTAGAAGACAAATGTCCAAGCTGTGGGCTTTTTTAAGGAATTCTCGATCGTGTTCACATTATTTCGGGGAAAAACTACCTGAATACGATTCATTATTCGACATCATTCTTGTTTAATAATATAATTTGAAAAAAAATGTAATTGGGAGCAGTGAACATTTTACCATAAATGCCATAATTATGATACATTTATTTTTACATTTTTTTAGGATTACTGTCCTTCAAGTACGAGTCATATTTGGGTTGGGGACAAAATCTTGCGGGACAAAATATTTCAAGGACAAATATCGCTTACTTAAATGAATGGCACAATAAAATGACACATTTTACATTTTATTTGAATGAGATTGTAATTATTAGTTATGTTATATAAAATTTCATGACAACACATTAATATTTACCTTAGTCAGAACACTGACATACAGATAAACCCATCACAAAACCTGTTGCGAATTTTGCTTAAAAGAGTTTAAATACTATGTTTATTAACTTTTGTCAAGATTAGTCACATCGTATTCAATTGCGCTTACTATTTTTGTAATTACTTTCTTCTATATTCAATAGAAGAAAGTATTGGATTCGTAAAAATTTTCGACCTCGGATTTTGATGGATTTACACGTTCTGAGAGCAGTAGAACACGATTTGACCATTTTTAGAAAATGTCTGTCTGTCTGTCTGTCTGTGTGTGTGTGTGAGACAAAATTTTGTGGCAACTGTATCTCAGGAACTACTGCACAGAATTTCGTACAAGTTGGTATATAGTTGCACCTTGACATAAATTAGTGCCTATCAACTTTTGGTAAAAATTGTCTTACAATTTGCGTTGCCATCCCGCTTTTTCTAAATTTTTAACATGGTGATATAGGACAAAAGTTTGTATAAATGTGCATAAAGAGAATTATTTTTTAGTAATCATTATGAAATTTACAAGAATTATTTATAATAGAGATAGTCAACTAGGAAAAAAAATTTGTATGTGTAGGAGCCTCGCCTATAAGTATAAATATGAACTCTGTACTATAAATATCTTGAACTATAAATATGTGATAATTTAAAACAAAGTTATCGATTTTTTTTTTCACTTTTAACGAAAAAATAGTTGAAAAAAAATCGTTTTTTTTTTTTTTTTTTTTTTTGTTGTTGTTGTTGTTATTGAGTGAATTTGTATAGGAAAATATAGAAGAAAGTCTTGTGGTGGCCACAACATACTAGTTTTTAATTTAGGTTTGTGACCACTGTTCAGCTTTTATGTCAGCAGTGATGTATAAAGATTTTAAAATGTATTTGGAATTGTGAAAAGCAGATGACAAAATAACTTAAAAATTAAACATAGATAGAATAATGAAATTCCACTCTATGATCTATATATCTATATCTATATCTATATATTTATATTCATATGACCTTTTGTCTGGCGAGATTTTGTCCAGAGATATTATGCCTTGATCCCGTCATATTTATCGTGCGTATAAAGTAGGATGAACACGTATGGATAAATTTAGAGGTAATTTCAAATTACATAATAACATAATCAGAATAAAAAAATCATATTTATGTCTCTAGCTGTTTTTTTTTTTTTTTTTTTTTCAAAATATGGAAATTATATTGGTGATTGAAATGAGCTTGATTAGATTTGTGCTTAGGCTTTCTCTTATAGGGGCTACCGGTTAGTGATGTGCCAGTTTTATGGCAATCATTATTTAAGCATTTTCGAAGCAGAATGGGAAACCTTATCGTCCATATGGATGATAAAACGAATACTTTGCATAAAAAAAAAAAAAAAAAAAAAAAAAAAAAGCCAACTCAATATTAAAGAAGATATTTTACATTTTCCCTAGGTAAAATATCGCACGTTTTAGACCTTGAATATAAGAATATTTTACTACCATTAAATAATACAAATGACGAAATGAAAATTATTAAAACTATACGCTTTGCAATAAAAAAAGTGACTTGAATTCATATGTAATATAATCCAATTTAATATGTTCAATGATGATACACTATGATAGCAAATATACCTCGTGGAAATCTATCGTTATTCTTCTTCTCTCACTTCCACCTATACGCAAGCGAAGTGTGACGTCACTGACCGTCCGTGGATGCAAGAAAATGATTTCCTATGTCACGGCCTTTCTAGATCACTCCTCGGCGCCAACACGCCAACGTCGTGAAAGCGGTCATAACAATCGACGATTTCTCCGGAATCAAATGCATTGAATGTTAGGGCATAGAATAATAATAAAGGAAGAAGGAGCATAAGTGTTTCTAATAAGCTGTTGTGTTGCCACAACAAACAGCGATATTATTATTATTCTATGGCCCTTCTTTAAGGTTTTGAGTAGCAAAAGTAGCTTTCGCTGGCATTTCACTAGAAGGGGTTTGTAAGCATTAAGAGTATTAGCATGCTCCTTCTTCCTAATTATTATTCTATGTGTTAGGGTCGGCGTGCAGCGCCGCCACAGCAAACTTGCAGAGCATTTAAATTAATTTAAAATTTAAAATGCAGTCTTCAGATACGCAAAAATATCTGAATCATAAAAATAATTGTGGCAATAATTTTAAACCAATTCACTGAAAAATAATAAATTACATTAGTCGTTTTCTCCTAAATAAAAGATACTTTTCTTCAAATGTTTGTTTTGCATGAAAGAAATGAAATAAGGATTAGAAAGAAAAATAAAATAAAAATTTATATATATATATATGTGTGTATTTATGTATGTATTTTTATTTTTCCATTATCATCCCAATACCAATTCTAGCTAAAGTAGTTGTAATAAAAATTATAATATCTCGAAATTTTATGTTAACAAATTAAAAATATGGCCCAAAAATTCGGCTGCATTTCTACTACTTTATAAAAATAATTTTAAATTGTTTCTTTTTACTTTCTTCTATATTCAATAGAAGAAAGTATTGGATTAGTAAAAATTTTCCACCTCGGGTTTTTGATCACGATAAAACCACATGTTTCTAGAACCTTCAGCACTTTCATAGTCAGAGCATACAACTCCCGTCCTGTCAGTTGCTTAAAAAAATAAGCACATGGCATACAGTATGGTGTGGAAAGACCCCACAAAACAAAGCACAGCAGGCGGTTAGCAAGTGGCTCTTTTGAAGTGGCTACTGGTCCTTCCTCTGCTATTACTGATTTTTGGCCAAATAAGGTGTCGGATTTTTTTATATAAACACACTGCGGCCGAATGGCCATCTCATCAATGGCTATAGAACAGCATCTTTCATATGGATTCAACTTCATGGAGTCTTTGTTGGGCAAGAGATGCACTTCCAAATTCACCAGTGACAGGACCAATGTACCTGTATAAGGTCATTTTTGATGGCAGTGTTAATAAATGCTGATCTCTCACAAAGTTGTAGCCCTTTGGAGAAATAGCCTGCCATACTACACATTCTCTAATAATATTTTCTGGCCACCACGGAGTAAAAAGACAGGAGAAGAAGGTAACGCTGAAATTTTGTGATGTTGTTTTCTAATGTTTTCAGATGGCGCCAGCGTGCAATCCTTCCTTCTCTCCAGCTTCCGCAATGTTATTCAATGGGGAAATGTCTCGTTTTAATTATTTTTTTAAAAATAATATCAAGCTGAAAAAATTTCGATTGAAAGCAAATTTCATTAAATAGAGTATTCTAACCAACATGTTTTTTTTAAGAGCCATTTTATGCTAATTTTACTTTGAAAGAAAGCTTTTAAAAAATGACGATTCTTATGAACCGAAGTTAGCTAAAACAGACAATTAGGAGGAAGGAGAATAGATGAAATTTTGTAAAGAAAAAAAATAAACTTACTTTAGGTGCAGAAAACACGAACTCGGACATTATTTCGCTCCTAGGGCTTTTTTTCTTTTTTCTTATCACTATCATAGCCTGTTTTACAACTAGGAACGAAGCATTTATTCCAAACATCTTAATTATGCAGTTTTAAGAACTTACAAAGAAATTAAATTGCTTAAAATAAAAAAATTTTAATCTACTCCAGCAAAATTCTATTGAAAACAACAGTATATCCGCGCCGAGATAGGGAGGAATGACAAGTGGCGCCCTCAATATTTACCAAAAATTTAGATCACAGTTTCGTAGTTTTCTCCCATTGGACCTTCAACTCCTATTAATATTACTCCGTGCTGGCCACGTAGGCTTTTTCATTCCAAAATTTTTTATTTGCTCTAATAAGAAGCTTGCTGTTATGTTATCAGATTCTTCAAGGCAGGTTATTTTTTCAACTGCAGCATGGCATTCGTCATTTTCATAATACTGCAATTTCTTTTGCATGTTCTGGATTTTCTTTTCCTGCTCATAGATTTTAACATTTTTCTTCCAAAGCAAGGAATTTAATCGTTTAACCTTTCTAGCTAATTCAGCTATTTTATGTTCATATTTTCCATTTCTAACAGTGACATTGTTACTTTCAGTTGCAACACATAAAGATAATTCTATATATCTGCTTCGATTTTCTTGGGTAAGGTTTTCCTGTGCTACTGAATTTTCTTCTGTAGCAGTAAATTCCTGCGGTATATTTTCATTTAGTAGGTCAATTTTCATCTGCTTAGATTTGGAAGAGTAACCTTCACCATCATACTTTCGTTTTACTTGATGTTTTTGTGGCGCCTTTTCAGACCTTGATTTTATTTCTTTCATTTTATTTCTTTCATTTTATTTTGACGCATGTACGACGGGTATCCTTTGAAAATACTAGGTATGCTGTCTTTCTTCAGTCGTTTCACCTTCGTATAAAGCTTATAATCGTCGTGGCGGAAGTGCAAACTGCATACAACAGATGATGATCATTTGTCGTTAACAACAAAATTATCTCGAGAAATAACTTCTAACCACATTTCTTTGAGCTGAGGATCATCGGGAAACTCGTGAATTGACACACCACTGTCCGTACCCTTTCTTGAGGAACAATGAGGTACACAACAGTACACCATTTTGCAAGTTAAAAGGCTTATTTTCCCGTTTGTTTACAACTGGAAACGATGATACTGTAACATACGCTGTATTTCACTTGTTTGGCTATATCGTTTAAAAGATCACACAAAAGTTGTAGGGCATTTCTCCCAAACATTACACAAGAGTGAAAATGTCAAACTCCAAATTCATAGAACAGCTAAGATTTTCCTTATTTCTCATGCACAAACAGTTCACGTTCTTTTTAATTTTCATTATTTTTTCCTTTCTTTAATTATTAATTGTTGAACCATGGATGAATATTTCTTGCTTCTTGGCATAAACATAGCACGATGTAACGTTTCAAACTGATTTTTAGGGTCGGCTGCGAGCGCCATCTACTTTCCCAGATGGATTCCGCGGCATGCATTGATATTTGCATTTTTGTTATGGCCGCTTTAACGTTGGCGCCTTTGGCGTAGAGTGATCTAGTAGGGCCGTGCCTATGTTAATTGCCCATTGGATTTTTTGTAAAAAATTATTAAAGATCGAGGGAAATTATTTCCCTATTTCAATCCCCATATTTAGGTATAGTTACGTACTAGTTATCGTATCCATGCGCTAGATTAAGTTGTTTTTGCTGAAAAATTGATAAAATTTGTATTTCAAATTTCAAAACTCTAGAAAAAAAATGGCAATCTTCCATATTCGATTGAAAACATAAACATTTTATTCCAAAGGATGATGTTTACACAATAAATATACAACTAATATACAAATTAAAAGGAAAATGGTGAATATTTTATTGTAATTTGAAGTCAAATTTGTTTTCAAATGTCTAAATAAAGTATCTGATATAACATACTCATATGTTGCAGCGGAATAGATTTCAATTCTGTCATCCTTGGCGGAAGAAAACAGTATCGCCAAATTTTCTGGCGAACATATTTAATTTCTTTCAAAAATCATGGTTATTTTAACAACTTATTTTAAGAGAGTAGTGAAAAATAAAAAACAATATTTCGTACAATACATATTACGAAAATATAAATCTGGCATATATATTTTCGTATTACGTTTTTGAACGCCAAATACAAAAAACGCCAAGGACGACAGCGTCTTGGAATTTAAAATTAAAATTTTGCTAATTTCACAGCAAAATAACTCAATCTAACACATGCACACGATAACTAATACATATACCCAAGTATGAGGATTAAAATTGGGAAATAATTTTCCTTGTTTTTTAATAATTTTTTACAAAAAATCCAATGTGTGATTAACATAAGGAATATTTTTCTTGCATCCACGGATGGTCAGTGACGTCATCACTTCGCTTGCGTATTTTATGGTCTTTCACTCTTCTTTTCTTGTTCATGATTAAATATATATGTACTTAAGAACCGGTGTTGTTCTTAATTAAATAATCTGTTTCTGCCGGGCGACCCATAAATCTGTAGACAATTTAAACTATAATAAAAATTGAAAGAATTAATAAAATGTTACGCGGTTTGCAAAAAAAAAAAAAAAAAAAAAGTTATTTTTATAAAAAAGGATTTTTTTTCGGGGGGGGGGGGAGGGGGGTAAAGAAAAAAATAATTTAAGTTTTTCGTCAATAGAGGGGGCTCCACGGACACGTAACTAGAATGGTGTGTGGTTGGGTTTTACGTCACACTAATGCTGCGCAGATGGGCAATTGGCGACGGTCTGGGACACACCCCTAGAGGTGGTCCGGAGACATGCCATCACAATTTTGATCCTCCACGTAAGGGATGGCTCTCCCGCTTCGGTGACCCCCAGAGGTATAATTTTGGATTGGAACATGGAGGACTTTGTGGCCACGACAGATTTTACGTGCACCAGCCACCATTAGTGTACACGACGGTCTTTGGCCGGCTCGAGTACCGAACCCGCAATCTTCCGATTACGAGGCCGGCGCTCTACCGACTGGGCTACCGCGGCCCCACGTAACTAGAAATATGCGAATCAGAGTTCTACAAATTTCCAGGTTTTACGATTAACACATCTTATTTCTTATTTAGCTTCCTGCTTGTGCTTCACGGAGTAAAAAGACAGGAGAAGAAGGTAACGCTGAAATTTTGTGATGTTGTTTTCTAATGTTTACAGATGGCGCCAGCGTGCAATCCTTCCTTCTCTCCAGCTTCCGCAATGTTATTCAATGGGGAAATGTCTCGTTTCAATTATTTTTTTAAAAATAATATCAAGCTGAAAAAATTTCGATTGAAAGAAAATTTCATTAAATAGAGTATTCTAACCAACATGTTTTTTTTTTAAGAGCCATTTTATACTAAATTTACTTTGAAAGAAAGCTTTTAAAAAATGACGATTCTTATGAACCGAAGCTAGCTAAAACAGACAATTGGGAGGAAGGAGAATGGATGAAATTTTGTAAAGAAAAAAAATAAACTTACTTTAGGTGCAAAAAACATGAACTCGGACTTTTTTTTTCTCCTAGGGCTTTTTTTTTTTATTTTCTTATCACTATCATAGCCTGTTTTACAACTAGGAACGAAGCATTTATTTGAAACATCTGAATTATGCAGTTTTAAGAACTTACAAAGAAATTAAATTGCTTAAAATAAAAAATTTTAAATGTACTCCAGCAAAATTCTATTGAAAACAACAGTATATCCGCGCCGAGGTAGGAAGGAATGACAAGTGGCGCCCTCAATATTTACCAAAAATTTAGATCACAGTTTCGTAGCTTTCTCCCATTGGACCTTCAACTCCTATTAATATTACTCCGTGTTGTGCTTACATGAAGTTTTAATTGCGATGCTGTCTCGATCAATAAAGCTTTAAGGGTGAAGATGTTTTCTTTGAGCCAAGATCCGCCGACTGAAGCTACATTTAGCGGTTCTGTAACTTGTATGCAAATTGTAATTTGTGGTAATGGCAGACATACAGAATAGAATTTATTATGCCTGTGAAGATTTGCATACAAATAAATATCGTTTTTCATGTAAATGTGTGATTTGCTCACGTACAAAAAAAAAGCGACAAACAAATTTAACAATTATTTTTTTCTTCAGAAAAAGATTAAAGAAAAAAAAAAAAAAAAAAAGAAAGAAAGAAAAAAAAAAAAAAAGAAAAGAAAAGAAAAAAGAAACATCCCTTCTCGAGAATATTTTTTACGCAAGCCGCGTTCAATTTCTTCAATTGTAATGATTTTTTTTTTAAATATCTGCAGATTTATGGAACACTTGGTATTAAAATTAATTAGTTAAAGAAACAGAAATGTGATAAAATTAGAGCCAACTAACCTTTACACATGCTGTTTAACAATATTCAAGAGGAAAGGCTACTTCACGATTTTTGATTTTTCATGACAGGTTCTTATCACAGCTGTGATATATGAGCTTTTAGTAAGGAAAAGGGAAAAATACATATGTATATAAACGTGAGAGCGTTTTTAAAATTTAACTGCCTTATATTAAAAAAATTTAATAGAATGGCTATTGAAATTCAAGATAATACATTTATTTTTCATCCAGATATGCAAAATTACCTTTGCAATTTTTAGAAACAATGTATACCTCCGAGTGCAGTTCAAATTGCATGATATTTAAAACATAATTTGAAAATGAATGTTGATGGCATTACTGTAGACTATGTTAAGGATCCAACCAGAATTAAAACTAGGAAACATTCAAATTTGATAAAAATGATGAGCTTAACCGTTGATTTTCATGGCAGAAAAGAACTTGCTTTTGATGTGTTAAAATTTTGCATAAACAATATTGTTAGAAAACGGCAATGTTCCAACAGTCCCAAAGGTCCAGTTCTATGTTCGAACAATGTGTTTAGGAGACGAATCTCATCCCAGGAACTGCGACGCCGAAACCTTTGAAAAGATTTTATATAAAAATGAATGCGACAATAAGGCACAATTATAGTTACATTTGAATAATGTAAAATAATTTGGAAATTCGCATGTGATCTTATATAGTCTTATACATCCACTCGACTATAACGTGAACTTCTACAGCCTTAATATAATTTTTTTGCAGATTAAATGAACTAACTAAATAGAAATGAACTAACTAAATAGAAATCGTCACATCCTGTTTTATGGAACACTGTAAAATAATCTAAGGACATGCATGTAGAAACTAGCATCACATTTAAATCAGCGAAAGCAAAATAATATTTTATACTACAATCTAGCAGTAACAGTAATTGCTTACTTTATGGAGACAGGAATGTAGGGCTTTTTAAAGAAATTTGTGATGAGTGATAATACTTTAGTTAATGGAACAAGGAACATTGATATTAATTATTTTTTGTAATATTGCTTCTCAAATCCTATGCTGTTATAAAAATCCATCATTTTTTTACTTTCCGAACACTATAGTGAGGTAAGTATTGTAATCATGTCAAAAATCCGAATTCGAGATTTTGATGTTTCTATACGTTTTGAGGTCCCCTGAGTCCGTTTTCACTATTTTTACGATGATGTATGTATGTGTGTGTGTATGTGTGTATGTGTGTATTTGTGTATGTCTGTGAGTGAACACGCTAGCGTCTAAACGCTTTGTTCGATTAACCTGAAAGTTGGTACGCATATTGGAAGTCACCATAGTACGAACCCTATAGATTTTGGTGAAACTAGCACTTATAGTTTTTTTACAGGGACACAAAGAAAAATTCTTTATCATTATGGCCTATGGGAGCAAAATCTTAAAAGTGCGATAGCATCTAAACGCCTTATTCAATTGAGCAAAAATTTTATACACATATTATAGATCACAAATACTCAATCTGTATAGATTTTGGAGAATCTAGCACTTATAGTTTTTTTACAGGGACACAAAGAAAAATTCTTTATCATTATGCCTATGGGGCCAAATTTTAAAAAATGTGATAGCGTCTAAACGCCTTATTAATCTGAGCAAAAAATTTGTACACATGTTATAGATCACAGTTGAACTAACTGTATAGATTTTGGTGAATCTAGCAATTACAGTTTTTTTACAGGGACACAAAGAAAAATTCTTTATCATTATGGCCTATGGGACTAAATTTTAAAAAGTACGATAGCATCTAAACGCCTTATTGAATTCAGCTGAAAATTTATATGAGTACTATAAATCACTGTTGCACTAACTATAAGCATTTTGGTGAATCTAGCATTTATAGGTTTTTACAGGGACACAACGAAATTTTCTTTATCATTATGATCTATGGGCTCAAAGTTCAGTAGCGTTAAATAAAACAACGTGCAATAGATGGAGAAAAATACTCAAACACTCTATTATGGTTTTCTCTCTTTTGTTTGTTTAACAACTACTCTTTCTTTACTTTATCTACAAAACTGTTAATTACTCAATGTTCGGAAAGTCGAGTGGAGTCACTCCAGATTTTTATTATTAGAGCATATTTTAATGAATAAAAGTCATTTTAGATATGGAAAAGCCTCTTTTGTGGGAAAAATGATAAAAAAAAATATATGTATTAAATAATTTCAAAATACTTCATGCAAATTTAAAGCTATTTTCATTCGACTTGTGTGTGTGTGTGTGTGTGTGTAATTAATTACGTTTAGGTACTTCTTTATTTTTTATATCTCAATTACACAATCGGTTGCAAAAAAAAAAAAAAAAAAAAAAAAAAAAATGTAAAATTTTACTTTTTTATGAATTTTTGTTTTGCGTTGAGTATTAGAATCTATATTAATAAAATCAGAGTTTTGCCTGTAAATTTGTCGGAATCGAAAAATTTTGCGATATCTTCACGTTTCACACCCCATGAAAGCCGAAAATGACTTCAGAAAATTTTGCCTGTGTGTGTGTGTGTGTCATCGTGTCCGTCGCTTTTTTTGTCCGGGCATCACTTGAGAACGGCAGGACGGAATGCAACGGCGCTTGGCAGGGATTTAGGTCTTCGCCCAACTTAAAATTATATCTATCAACTTTTCAGAAATTCCCCCCCGTTCCCCCCTGGGGGGTAAATGACTAAAACACGTTTGTCCGGGCATCACTCGAGAACGGCTGGACGGAATTCAACGGCGCTTGGCAGAAACTTAGGTCTTCACCCAACTTAAAATTATATCTATAGAAATTTTTAAAATTCTGATTAGTGTTTAAATTGTGGGTAAAAAACGCCTGCGCATGCGCCATAAATATTTTTTCACTAAAACGCTTTGAATGGAAAAATAAAATGCAAAAATAAATTTTTAAGATAAAGACTTTTTTTATTCGCGTGATTCGCACTACAAATTATGAAAAGATTGAAATGTGCCATCTGAGTTTCATACTTTAGTTAATTTTAAAACATCTAAATTGTCGTATCGAAAAACTGTTTACACCCCAGGATTCACAAAAATCACCCCTTTCATTTGGTACTAAATTTGTAACGGTAGGTCTGATACTTCTAATTTATTTTCCCCTTTTACCGTTTTTCCGTTGCCACTTAAATTTCATACTTTAGTTATTTTTTAAAGTTCTAATTGTAGCATCAAAAAACTGTTTGCACCCCTGGATTCAGAAAAATCACCCCTTTCATTTGGTATCAAATTTATAAATATAGGTCTGATATTTCTAATTTATTTTGCCCTTTTTCCGTTTTCAACCCACATTCGATATGGAACAGCTTTAGTATTGGATCCCTTTGGCAAAATTTGAAATTCGGCACCGAAGTAGCTCGGACGTTTCTCGCCAAGATCTTTAATTGCACAATTGAGATAGCCAATTCAGTTCATCGCAAAAATGGCTTAAAATGTTTAAAGTCACCAAAGGGTTCCGATACTTAAGCTGTGCTTTTTGTATTTATTAGTGCTAGAGGCTTATTTCAGTCGGTACAGTTGTCGAATTTTTATAGGTCACCCTTAATTAGTGCTAGAGGCCTATTTCAGTCGGTTTATTGAATGGGGATTTATTGAATGAAGTCCCCCCAAGGCACAACTTTGACATGAGTCCCCCCCCCAGGCCCAACTTTGACATGACTCCCTCCCAAGGTACCCCTATTTCAGTCGGTACAGCGTTGTCGAATTTTTATAATACACTCTTAATAGTGCTAAGGGCCTATTTCAGTCGGTTTATTGAATGGGGATTTATTGAATGAAGTCCCCCCCAAGGCACAACTTTGACATGAGTCCCCCCCAAGGTACCCCTATTTCAGTCGGTACAGCGTTGTCGAATTTTTATAATACACTCTTAATAGTGCTAAGGGCCTATTTCAGTCGGTTTATTGAATGGGGATTTATTGAATGAAGTCCCCCCAAGGCACAACTTTGACATGAGTCCCCCCCAGGCCCAACTTTGACATGAGTCCCCCCCAAGGTACAACTTTGACATGAGTCCCCCCAAGGCCCAACTTTGACATGAGTCCCCCCCCAGGCCCAACTTTGACATGAGTCTCCCCAAGGCCCAACTTTGACATGAGTCCCCCCCAAGGTACAACTTTGACATGAGTTCCCCCCCAAGGCACACCTTTGACATGAGTCCCCCCAAGGCCCAACTTTGACATGAGTCCCCCCCCAGGCCCAACTTTGACATGAGTCCCCCCAAGGCCCAACTTTGACATGAGTCCCCCCCAAGGTACAACTTTGACATGAGTTCCCCCCGCAAGGCACACCTCTGACATGAGTCCCCCCAAGGCACACCTCCCCCTCATTGGGAAAAAGAGAAAAAACGTTGTTTTGCGGCTATAAGACAGTCTGGACTTCCAACGTTATTTGTTACAATATCTGCAGCTGAAACACATTGGTTTGATTTAATGAAAACTTTATCGTGGAATTTAGATCGTCACGAATTAACTAAAGAGGAATTTGTCGATATTAACAAGTTTAGCAGTAGGCCTCTGGCACTAAATTAAAATCTGTCAATGTCAGATTTTCATGTTTTAAATAATGAATTAATGTCGTGTCTGTATAATTTTTTTTTTTTATTTATTTTATTTATAATACTGTCTATTAAAGACTTCTGTGGTCACGAAATTTGGTGCTAAAATTGTTTGTATGCATCCGGCACTTATTGTAACTGCATTTCACGAAATTCGAAATCCCCCCCCCCTTCTCGGAGTCGGATGGCAATAAACATGTGTAAAAACATGTTTTTCCGTTTGAATTCGCTTTGAATTATCTTTGAATGGCGAATTTTGGTGTGTGGATATTGATTAAGTGTACGCATTATGTGCATTATTGGGATTTTGCAAATCTTCGAACTCACCCGCTGAGGGTGGGGAAGTAAGAAGTGGGTAAGTTGTGCTGAAGACAGTGGGGACCCAGACTCCTAACATTGGGTGCGAGAAAACCTCTACCAATCACAGCGAGAACTTAGGTTATTAATAAAGATATGGCATTTTGACAAATCATTTAAGTTTAACGTCCAGCGAAGCGGGCAAAGCCTGCTAGTTTGTAATAAAGGTAAAAATTCCTTGATTTTAAAATGAATACGAAACTAACAAATATACTGGTTAACATTTACAAAATTTAAGGGAAACAAAAATGATGAACACAAATTCGCATGGAGCATTAAAAGTATTTAGTTATTCCCCAAATTTCGAACTGAGGAAAGTAAAGTTTAAAAATTATGTAAAAGCTCTTCAATAATGTTTTGTAGAACTGTAGAATGACATTATTTTAAAAGTATTCTAGAACTTGATACAATTTGCATTATCTTTATGGATATTTGTATCGTCACCGATTTTGACAATTCTCATTGCCTCTTGTCCCTTTATAGTTTAAATAATCTGATGTGTCACTCACACGACTTTCTCTTACCCTGAAATTTAATACTATAAATACAGGTTGGAGATTAAGAGGTAAGATAACGATGCTATGTAAACCTATGTTAAACAATTCAAATTAGGCTTCTGAAGAGTTTTATATGATAATTAATTCTGTGTGAGGGGGGCTACTGCCCCCCTCAACCCTCCTTTCATTAATGCACCTAGATTTATATGAAATTTAAATCCATTATTAAAAAATAATTCTGTTTTTAAAAAATAATTTATTAAAATTATTATTTTAAAAAATAATTTTTGATTTCCCTATTAGAGAAGTAGTATAACACTAAATATCCAAACAAAGTCCATTTTCTTCTCAATATTAAAAATAAATATATAAGTAAACAAATAAATAATAAAAAAAATGCGATTTTTTTTCTGTTTTTTTTTTTTTTTTTTTTTTTTTTTTCGTTAAAAGTAAAAAAAAAAAAATCGATAACTTTGTTTTAAATTATCGCAGATCGGTGGTTTAACCATTCGTTTTAAAGGTATTGGCGAGCTCTTTTGAAAGATACCCATCATGAAAATTTACTCCCCTCGAGGGGGGACTTCACCCCCAGGGGGGGGGAGGCGAGGCTCCTACATACACAATTTTTTTTTTCCTAGTTGACTATCTGTATTAAAATATACATATATTCGTTTCATTTGGTTTAGTGCAGTCTATAGACGTTAAACTCTACTTACCTGCAATTTCCCCCATAGACGTAATGTATTAGAATTCTCTTGATTGTCCCTGTACACGAACCATTTGTTTGATCTTAACGAAAAGCTTACTGTAGCATCCCTATATGATACACATTTAGAATGCCAAGTTTGAACTTTCTGCCATAATTTGTTTTTGAGATATGCTGATAACAGACAGACACACACACACAGACACACACACAGACACACAGACATACACACAGACCATTTGCTAAAAACATGTTTTTCGTATTTAGGGGACCTCAAAACGTGTAGATATAACAAAATCTCGCGTTCGCAAATTTGACCCAAAAACAATACTTTCTCTACCTTATGGGCAACAGAAAGTAAAAATGCTCAGAGCACTTGTATTGTTATGTCATACATCATAGCATCCTACATTCCTATTGGTACTTGTATCAATTCATAATCAATTATTGATGCTATGACATGCCATTTTTTGATTCCAGAAAAAATGGCTAATATATTTATTAATAAAGAAAACTTATAATCAAGCTCTTTAATTATTCGTAGCAAGTGAATATATATTTTTTTACTATTCTAATTATTTTTTTGCCATAAATATTTTCTACCATTTTTTTTTTCTTATAAAAATAAATATACTAAAAATTTTTATTTCATATTCTTTTCTATAAAAATAAAATGCTGAAAATGTGATTCAAACGTAAACTTCAATATATGTAATGTGTCTTCATTCTTGAGAAATTACCGTTATTGAAATATATCTATACTTGAAAAACAAACATTATTTACGTTTCTTTTGCAATTTAAACAATGCTGATCTTTTCTTCTTTTTTTTAAAAAAACCTTTATGCTATATCACCTTCTTATAATAATTTACACACATTTGTTTTATTTGCTCAATTTTTATGTATATTTATTTATTTTTACTATGCATTCCTCTCTTGCACAAATAAGCATATTCAAATTCAGGCGTAAGCAAGCAAATAAGTGAATCATTTTCAATTCAACGATCCATATGACGAGAAAACAACATACAGTTTATTAAATGTAGCATTGCGAAAGAGTGTCACCCTCGCGTATTTAGAGCAAGAAACCATCCAAGCGCAAAATCTACTATGCGTATAAAGTTGTGAAAAGAACTGATAAATATGTCTTTTTTTCTATAAGAAATGGAAGGGAAAATATTCTCTGCCAGCGTAAGCAGTCTACCGACGCAAACATGTTTTTGTGCAAGTTTGTTATGTTCCCTGAATGAATAGGATAGTTTCTGTATTTATGTATTCTTTTCGAAATATTCTATACATGAGAATAAAAAAATCGAATGTGCAGTAAATTTATTAGGCATTTACTTTCTTATTATCTAGAAAAATTACTTTGTTACACTGAATAACTATTACTGTACTAGAGAGACCAAACAACTCTTTTATATTTACAAAATATAAAACCCTTTTATCAATGAATGATATAACATTATTATAAAATATCAATTTTTAAGCGAATCTTCATGTTATAAATGTTCTTTTTTCTTGTTTTTATTGTAAATTACAGCTTGATAATTAAACAAAATTCCATACATTTGCATGTAAATATAACAATATTATGTACATCAAAACTTCTCAGAAACTATTTACCAATAAATCCCCACAATAGTACAAAAATATGTTTAGAATATATTATTAAACAATAATAATGAACTATTGAAGGAAAAAAAAATATATATATAAAAAACAAGTATCATTGAAAAAAAATTCAAAAATTTTTAAATTTGGAATTTTATTTTATTAAATGGTTTATAAGAAATTCTAATATGACCAAATATTGTTATATTACGATGCAAATGTATGAAAATTTTCATAACTCTAAAACATTCATTTATAGAAAAACATATTTTTACTTTTTACTGTCAATCAGTATGCTTCAACTGCTGTTAATATGTATACTTCATTAATATCAGAAGTTATTCATCGTTTTCTATATTGAATGTCAACATATAAAAATAACGGAGTCTTAATAACTTAAATATATTTATCTATAGATATTCATATGCAGTTGTAAAATATGAAAGCTTATTGAAATAATAACTTATTTAATTATAACTTACAACAAATTCGAAAGACTCTGAAGACTAGTTGACAGATTCTAAAACTAAATTTCTGCGCTCAGAGCTGGTGGAGGGGAAGTGGCGGGTTCTATCCCAGGCTGCGCTCATCTACGAAGCCTTTAAACGTTTTCCGCAGTTTTTTTTTTCCGAAATTCGCGTAAATACGGGTCCTTAAACCTACGTCGGATGACAGAAAAAGACAGAATTTGAAATTGTTAATTTTGCTCCACAGGTTTAGCTCTTCGTTTTTAGATTGATTTCTTTAGAAATCGACCTATTGCAATCACTTCGTTTATCTATATTAATAAAATCAGAGTTTTGTCTGTAAATTTGTCGGAATCGAAAAATTTTGCGATATCTTCACGTTTCACACCCCATGAAAGCCGAAAATGACTTCAGAAAATTTTGCCTGTGTGTGTGTGTGTGTCATCGTGTCCGTATGTCGCTTTTTTTGTCCGGGCATCACTTCAGAACGGCTGGACGGAATTCAACGGCGCTTGGCAGGAATTTAGGTATTCACCCAACTTAAAATTATATGTATCAACTTTTCAGAAATTCTCCCCCGTTCCCCCCCCCTAGGGGGTAAAAGACTAAAACACGTTTGTCCGGGCATCACTCGAGAACGGCTGGACGGAATTCAACGTCGCTTGGCAGAAACTTAGGTCTTCACCCAACTTGAAATTATATCTATAGAAATTTTCAAAATTATGATTAGCGTTTAAATTGTGGGTAAAAAACGCCTGCGCATGCGCCATAAATATTTTTTCACTAAAATGCTTTGAATGGAAAAATAAAATATAAAAATAATTTTTTAAGTCAAAGACTTTTGTATTCGCGTGATTCGCACTACAAATTATGAAAAGATTGAAATGAAGTGTTGCCATCTAATTTTCATACTTTAGTTAATTTTAAAAAATCTAATTGTCGTATCGAAAAACTGTTTACACCCTAAGATTGAGAAAAATCACCTCTTTCATTTGGTACTGAATTTGTAACGATAGGTCTGATACTTCTAATTTATTTTTCCCTTTTTACGTTTTTCCGTTGCCACTTCAATTTCATACTTTAAGTATTTTTTAAAAATCTAATTGTCGCATCGAAAAACTGTTTGCACCCCTGGATTCAGAAAAATCGCCCCTTTCATTTGGTATCAAATTTATAAATATAGGTCTGATATTTCTAATTTATTTTACCCTTTTTCCGTTTTTAACCCAGATTCGGTAAAAGGTTTTATATTTATATATAGGCATTTATATATATTTTTTGTTTTCCAGAAATAAAGTAAAATATTTTTAATTTCACGTGAATAATAAAAATTAGAGAGAAAAATACCTACAAAAATTGGTGATTTTTTTTTTTTTTTTAAATGAGGAATGTGCACGTGGATAAATATTTTCATGGAGATATTTGGCATTAGTTTAATATTTTTTTTAATTAAGCAGTACTTTTCTTTCCTGCAGTAAAACAAAATTTTTTGTTGTTATTATGTACCTTATGAGGTTTTTTTTTATGTTCTCCTCTTAATTGTAAATGATTATAATTTGGAATTTATCAAGATTTTTTATTTTTATTTTGTAAATATCAGAAAAGAGTTTTTATTTTATTTTATTACTTTACTTTATTTTATTTATTTATTTATTTTGTGTATGGAACAGCTTTAGTATTGGATCCCTTTGGCACAATTTGAAATTCGGAACCGAAGTAGCTTGGACGTTTCTCGCCAAGATCTTTAATTGCACAATTGAGATAGCCAATATTGCCACAATTGAGATAGCCTGTGCGTTTTGTATTTATCTATTTATAATATTTTCTATTAAAGACTTCTGTGGTCACGAAATTTGGTGCGTAAATTGTTTGTTTGCATCCGGCACTTATTGTAACTGGATTTCACGAAATTCGAAATCCCCCTCCCCCCTTCTCGGAGTCGGAGGGCAATAAACGGTATAACTTCAGTATAACCCCAAAGCTGAATTTGGCGATTTTTCTTTGGCGCAGTTTTGAAGGATAACGATGTTCTTCTGGACTGTTTGCGATATAATATGGCAGCCTAATACGTTGTTTATTTTGGATTTATGATTTTATGTTTTATGATTTCTGATTTAGATTATTATTTTATCATTTATTATATATGATTTATGATTTTTAGATTTATGATTTAGCCATAATCGCCAACAAAAAAATCGCTAAATATCGTTGGGGGGTTATACTGAAGTTGTTCCCAGTAAACATGTGTAAAAACATGTCTTTCCGTTTGAATTCGCTTTGAATTATCTTAGAATGGCGAATTTTGGTGTGCGGATATTGATTAAGTGTACGCATTATGTACATTAGTGTGATTTTGCAAATCTTCGAACTCACCCGCTGAGGAAGGGGAAGTAAGAAGTGGGTAAGTTGTGCCGAAGACAGTGGAGACCCAGACTCCTCACTTTGCGAGCGAGAAAACCTGTACCAATCACAGCGAGAACTTAGGTTATTAAGAAAGATATGGGATTTTGACAACTCATTTAAGTTTAATGTCCAGCGAAGCGGGCAAAGCCTGCTAGTCTATATTAATAAAATCAGACTTTTGTCTGTAAATTTGTCAGAATCGAAAAATTTTGCGATATCTTCACGTTTCACACCCCATGAAAGCCGAAAATGACTTCAGAAAAATTTGCCTGTGTGTGTGTGTGTGTGTGTGTCATCGTGTCCGTATGTCGCTTTTTTTGTCCGGGCATCACTCGAGAACGGCTGGACGGAATTCAACGGCGCTTGGCGGGAATTTAGGTCTTCACTCAACTTAAAATTATATCTATCAACTTTTCAGAAATTCTCCCCCGTTCCCCCCTGGGGGGTAAAAGTCTAAAACACGTTTGTCCGGGCATCACTCGAGAACGGCTGAACGGAATTCAACGGCGCTTGGCAGAAACTTAGGTCTTCACCCAACTTAAAATTATATCTATAGAAATTTTCAAAATTATGAATAGTGTTTAAAGTGTGGGTAAAAAACGCCTGCGCATGCGCCATAATATTTTTTCACTAAAATGCTTTGAATGGAAAAATAAAATATAAAAATATTTTTTTAATTTAAAGACTTTTGTATTCGCGTGATTCGCACTACAAATTATGAAAAGATTGAAATGAAGTGTTGCCATCTAATTTTCATACTTTAGTTAATTTTAAAAAATCTAATTGTCGTATCGAAAAACTGTTTACACCCCAGGATTCAGAAAAATCACCTCTTTCATTTGGTACTGAATTTGTAACAATAGGTCTGATATTTCTAATTTATTTTTCCCTTTATCCGTTTTTCCGTTGCCACTTAAATTTCATACTTTAGTTATTTTTTTTAAAATCTAATTGTCGCATCGAAAAACTGTTTGAATCCCTGTATACAGCAAAATCGCCCCTTTCATTCGGTATCAAATTTATAAATATAGGTCTGATATTTCTAATTTATTTTACCCTTTTTCCGTTTTCAACCCAGATTCGATATGGAACAGCTTTAGTATTGGATCCCTTTGGCAAAATTTGAAATTCGGAACCGAAGTAGCTCGGACGTTTCTCGCCAAGATCTTTAATTGCACAATTGAGGTAGCCAATTCAGCTCATCGCAGAAATGGCTTAAAATATTTAAAGTCACCAAAGGGTTCCCATACTAAAGCTGTGCGTTTTGTATTTATTTATTTATAATATTTTCTATTAAAGACTTCTGTGGTATCTAAATTTGGTGCGTAAATTGTTTGTTTGCATCCGGCACTTATTGTAACTGGATTTCACGAAATTCGAAATCCCCCCCCCCACCTTCTCGGAGTCGGAGGGCAATAAACGGTATAACTTTAGTATAACCCCACAGCTGAATTTGGCGATTTTTCTTTGGCGCCGTTTTGAAGGATAACGATGTCGTTCTGGACTGTTTGCGATATAATATGGCAGCCTAATTAGTTGTTTATTTTGGATTTTTGATTTTATGATTTAGATTATGATTTTATCATTTATCATATATGATTTATGATTTTTAGATGTATGATTTAGCCATAAGCGCCAACAAAAAAAATCGCCAGATATCGTTGTGGGGTTATACTGAAGTTGTTCCCAATAAACATGTGTAAAAACATGTTTTTCCGTTTGAATTCGCTTTGAATTACCTTAGAATGGCGAATTTTTGTGCGCGGATATTGATTAAGTGTACGCATTATGTACATTAGTGAGATTTTGCAAAACTTTGAACTCACCCGCTGAGGAAGGGGAAGTAAGAAGTGTGTTCCGAAGGCAGTGGGGACCCAGACTGGATATTGATTAAGTGTACGCATTATGTACATTAGTGTGATTTTGCAAAACTTCGAACTCACCGCTGAGGAAGGGGATGTAAAAAGTGAGTAAGTTGTGCTGAAGACAGTGGAGACCCAGAGTCCTCACTTTGCGAGCGAGAAAACCTCTACCAATCACAGCGAGAAATTAGGTTATTAATAAAGATATGGTATTTTGAGACTCCATTTAAGTTTAATGTCCAGCGAAGCGGGCAAAGCCTGCTAGTCTATATATATATCTATCTATCTATCTATCTATCTATCTATAATGAAAATTTTGTCATCACGATAACTCCCGAAATAATACTCGAAATCGAACCAAATTTGGACAGTGAACTAATCTTATAAATATCTTGGATGAGTTCGTTAACCAAGTTGCTCCGACTTTTTGTTTTCAAGTGGGAGCCACTTGAAAATTTCAAACTGACATTGTAAAAATCATATTTAAACAGAGATTTGCTTGAATTTTGATGTAAATACAGGCCACATAAGGGTCTGAATGAAGTTTATTAATGAAGTTTATCCGCCATTTTTAATAAAGTGGCAGATATTTTAAGTTAAGCGGGACCACTTGAAATCAGGCTACCACTTGAAAATTTAAAATCACTATAACTTCCGAAATAATACTCCAAATGGAATCAAATTTGAACAGTGTCTTAACTTATCATATAAATATCTCAGATGAGTTTATTAACCAAGTTGCACCGCCATTTTGTTTTCAAGTGGAGACCACTTGAAATTTTGAAATTTAAATTGTAAAAAGCGTATTCCGAAATTGTTTGAAATTTGATGTTATTATAGACCACATAAGGGTCTCAATGATGTTTATTAATGAAATTTATCCGTCATTTTTAATAAAGTGGTAGATATCTTAAGTTAAGCGAGGCCACTTGAAATCACGCTACCACTTGAAAATTTAAAATCGCAATAACTTCTGAAATAATACTCCAAATCGAACCAAATTTGGACAGAGTTTTAACTTATCTTATAAATAACTAAGAGGAATTTGTTAACCAAGTTGCTCCACCATTTTGTTTTCAAGTGGAGACCACTTGAAAATTTCAAATTCAACTTGTAAAAAGCGTATTCCGAATTTTTTAAATTTTTGATGTATACATAGATTATACAAGTGTTTCAAATAACTTTATTAATGAACTTTATCCGCCATTTTTAATAAAGTGGCTGATATCTTAAGTTAAGCGGGACCACTTGAAACCAGGCCACCACTTGAAAATTTAAAATCATGATAACTTCCGAAATAATACTCCAAATAGAATCAAATTTGAACAGTGTCTTAACTTATCATATAAATTTCTTAGATGAGTTTCTTAACCAAGTTGCACCGCCATTTTGTTTTCAAGTGGAGACCACTTGAAATTTTGAAATTTAAATTGTAAAAAGCGTATTCCGAAATTGTTTGAATTGTGATGTAAATGCAGACCACGTAAGGATCTCAATGAAGTTTATTAATAAACTATATCCACCATTTTTAATAAAGTGGCAGATATCTTAAGTTAAGCGGGGCCACTTGAATTCCCACTTGAAAATTTAAAATCACGATAACTTCTCAAATAATACTCCAAATCGAACCAAATTTGGCAATGATATTATCATATAATTATCTTGAATGTTTTCACTGGACAACTTGTCCCGACATCTTATTTATAAGTTCCAGCCACTTGAAATCACACTGCCACTTGAAAATATGCCACACGATAACTTTTAAAATACTAAACTGATTCCAATAAAAGTTGGATAGTGAAAATATGGTTCAAATATCTAGGATAAGTTCACTTGGTGACTTGATCCGCAATTTTATTTACAAGTGGCGGCCACTTGAAAATTTGTCATTATGGTAACTTTAGTAATACAGAATCGAATCGCATCAAATTTGGGTAGTGGATTTATCATTCAAATATCTCATTTAAGTTCGCTGGGCATCTCACTCCACTTTTTTTTACAAGTGGTGCCACCTGAAAATTTCTTATGACGATAATTTTTGAAATACTAATTTAATTTAAACTAGAACTGGACAATGAACTTATCATACAAATATACTAGATGATTTCGATGGGCAAGTTGTTTTGCTATTTTGTTTCCAAGTTAAAGCCACTTAGACTGCCACTTGAAAATTTGCCATAATAATAACTTTTGAAACACGGTACTGATTAAAACAACAGTTGGACAGTGAACCTATGCTTCAAATATCTTGGATGTGTTTGCTGGGCAACTTGTTCCACTGTATTGTTTCCAAGTGGCGGCCACTTGAAAATTTGTTATCACGGTAACTTTAGAAATACTTAATCAATTCAAATCAAAGTTGAAAATTGGATTTATCATTCAAACAACAAAAATCTAGAAAATTCACGTAACTCGTGAACCAATCACGTTATTGCGTCCATCTTTGGTATATCGATAATAAGTATTTTCTCGCCAAAAGTCGCCAAAAAATCCGCCAAAAGAAACAAGTCGCCAAATTTGGCGCCAAATCTATTACATGCATAACTGGATCTTTTTAATGCGTTTTTAAGGAAAAATTAGGCTAATTAAAATGCTAAAACAAACTAGAAATGCAGAAAACTAACATTTTTATCAACTTACTAAGCCTCTTTGAAAGAATTTCTACCAAAAAAAATTATTTTCAAATTTGCAACGATATCTTAGATGAGCAACTTTGTCTGCCATTTTGATCGAAGTAGCAGTCACTTAATTTTTCAACACGATGACTTTTGAGATTTTGAATTAATTCGAACTATATGTGTACAGTAGACTTATCTCCCAAATACATTTCATATATTTGTCAACTTTACCCACCATTTTGTTTCCAAGCGCCGGCCACTTGAAAATTTTAAATTCACATAAAAGTGTATTTATGAACCGATTTGCTTAAAACTCCATATGTGCGTAGCCTACATCAATATTACTACCAAGTGCATTAATTATTTGTAGCCGCCATTTTGAAACAAAATGACGGCTACTTGATAAGGAAAAAGAAATCAACCTACCCTTCCGAAAAAGCCGGAAGGACTTGTTATAATTACAGACCATGGAAGCCCCGCGTATTTAATTCAACATTTAGAGATGCAAGTAAATCTTTGGGTGATTCATCAAATTGAAATCTTTAATATGTTAGCCAAAGTGCAACTGATATTGTCGGGAAGTTTTGTATATTGTTTAAAATATTATAATACTACTATATATCAATCTTTATTCAAGTTGGAAATTCTTCCAACTTCTATGAAATTTTACCCAATTTAGCTAGTCTGCAAAAAAAAAAAAAAAAAAAAAAAAAAAAAAAATCCCTTTTCGGCAAACTTAAAGGCAAAGGTAGATTCCTTTACGTTAATGTTACAATTGTAAAGAAATTTTACATATGCATTAATACCTAGCCAATGGCTTTGTTCCCACACATTGCATTATTTACGTCGCTATTCTGTTTTCAAGAAATTTAAAATTTTCAACTACAAAAGGGTTTTATTCATTCTACTTAAAATTTTAGGCTAAATTTATTGGTTTGTAAATGTTTCAATTTTTTAAAATTCAAGCTCATAATCATTCAACAAATAAAAGCCTTAAAGATATACAATCCCAGCAATGGTGAATCCCAGAGGGGGGGTATTGTTCTACACCCCCCCCCCTCCCCACCCAAGCTTAATCAAAATTATATTTTTTATTTAAAATCCATATAACTGTTGTTCAATATCTTTATTTTAAAAGAAAAAGTAATAGAAACGTGAAAATGCACTTGTGATCTTACTGGTTCTGGTAAGCCTGGCGTTGTTATGGTCAAGTCAAATACAGATAGTAAGTGGTAGCGGTTTTTGGATAGTTATTTCATTGTAATTTTTATTGGATTATTGAAAGTTTTGTATTGTGTTTTTGTGATTCTTATTGTCAGATGAGTAAAAATTGTAAAGTGAAACTGTTTTGGTTCACATAAGCTGGAACATTAACATTAACATTAGTTAACATTTGACCATTTGGCACCACTGAATTTCAATGTTAATTGTTATGAATTTAGTAAATTGTATGATTTGGCGAGATTTTGGGGACAAAACTTGCGACTTAGCAATGAAATTTGTGATTTGGCGGCAAAAGTTGATAGTTGACGACGAAATTTTTGACTTGGCGACAAAATTTGGCGAGCTTGGAGATGGAGAAAGGCAGCTTTGGCGTCATTATATTTTCTTTCCACACGAAAACCTCAGATCTCTTCACAGACCAATATCTTGTTTCGACAAGATAAAAAGTCAAAGGAAGCTGTAACGTATTACTCTCAGTCGGAAATTTTAAATTCTTGCCTAAACTGACATTCTAAACTATTCACCACAAACGATATTTGTATTAAGATTGACGTATTATTTAAATTTTATATTTTTAAATGATTAATTAAAGCATTTAACAAGGTTTTTAATTAACACACTTTTATTAACTTGATATGATTCAACTATTAATGTATGTAACGGAATTTTGCAATTCAATTTTCGGCAACTTCTTGTCGTCTAAAGGACCTGAAATTTCGCACACGACTTCATAATCAATGACAATACTAGATACAAGTGTTTCCAGGCACTTTTCCCATCAGGGGCAGGTTCCAAGGGCAAACAAAAAATCTATACTTATACTAAACTATCGTATGTGACACAGGATTTGGATGTATTTGTATAATGTCGAGTGGCAACAATTAATTTTTTTTAATAAAGATTTAAAAGTATGTAATAGATTTCTAAAACATTTATTCGTTCATTTTTCAATAAAAGAGTGTTCTTTATTTTTTTAAATGGTACAATTTTATTTATCAAAATAAGGGAATTCGATTAATGAAATACTTTAATTTAAATTTAAATTTTCATGAAAATAAACTTCAACGGAAAATTCATTAAAATCGTCCCTAGTTCATTTGTTAAAGGGATACCTAAATGTCCCCAAATTTATTACCTTTACTACCATGCCAGTTTAATTCGTTTAGCATCGATTTACAAGATTTTTTTTTTTTTTTAACTATGACATTTATCTTTTACATTATAGCATCAATGTCATAAAGCTAAGTCTAAATCATAGAATAATAATAAAGGAAGAAGGAGCATAAGGTTTCTACATAAGCTGTTGTGTTGCCACAAAAAACAGCTATTATTAACAAGCCTTTATTAACAAACTTCAATATTGAGAGGAGCAAAAGGTGCTTTCGCTGGCATTTCACTAGAAGGGGTTTGTAAGCATTAAGACTATTGGCGTGCTCCTTCTTCCTCTATTATTATTCTATGGTCTAAATCTGCTTAGCCCATAGAGCATTTCCTCGTGACGTCATGTGGTTGGCAAAAAAGCGCGCTCGACTTTCCCGCGCCCCGCCCACCATTGATTTTCCATTAGTAGTAATCAAGTAATCGCCATCGCTATGCTTTTCCCAAGCCTTTTTGCCAACCACTCATAAAAGTTGAGATGTTTGTTTACAAACAAGGAACTGCCCTATAGAATAATAATAAAGGCTTAGCCCGAAGATATGTTGAGTTTATTTACTCATTTTTTTTATTAACTTTTATTTTATTTGTTTAAAATCATGGACAAAATTTAATTTCATTTTTCTCATTACATTGTTGTAATTGTGACGTCATATTTTCTGTTAAATTAAACTTTTATTTTATTTCTCAATCAGATTATTATATTGTTTAAAAACATGATTAAAATTTTATTATATTTTCAGTGATCTTTTTTATTATCATTTGCACGTGACATAAGCATCAGATTATAAATTTTTGCAATGAAAGCTATAGAAAATGCCGACTTCATCACAAGAAAAATCACTTTTTAACTTGTAACTTTTAAGCAATTGAAGTTATCGAAAAAGTTTAAATACAAAAGTTGTTCTTTATGGTAAGGCGGTAATTCGCCTGATTTGAAGTATTTTCCTATTTTCAATATTAAAGAAATTATGGGCAAAGGAAAATTTCCACCCCCCACCATTTCCACCCCCTTTGAGCAGGATACCCCATCTACGAACTCGACCGAGATTTTTACTGTCCTGACAACATATCCCGAGCTGGTTAAATTTAAATAAAAATTACTCCAGTTATCGTGTTCACAACTTAACATGGGAAAAAGCGTTATACATATATATATATATATACCTATATATATATATATATATATATATATATATAAACTTTTGAACGGAGGGTGGTTTTGGGTTCTAGGGGTCATGATCGGTGAAGATATGAAGAAATTTTTCAGAAGTCGTGTCATGAGAACCATTGCAATAGGTAGATCTCCTATAAGGAATCTACCTAAAAAAGCTAAAGATTTTTTTTTTTTTTCTGCGATAATATCGTTTCATTAAATTCATTTTATTAAAAAATGCCTAAAATATGCAATATTTTGTTAAGTAATTAAGTAATTAAATAGCATCTTATATATATCCAGATTACATTCGCTTTCGAATAGTATTAAATGTATAAATTCTACAGAAATATTATTTACTAGAGCGTGAAAAGAAAGAAGAAAAAATATATATTCTGTTTACTTAAAAAAAACGATTAAAAAAAAATCTTTCTCGCTTTTCCCTTTTCTAATCCTTTTATCAAAAACTTTCTGCACGTTATTGGAACGGGATTACTCGAATCCCTTTTGCTCTTTTTATAGATCAATAATTTAAGTTCGAAAGAAAAAAAAATATATATAAAAGTTTTCAAATATTACTTTGGCATCTTTTCGTAGAGGATTTTAGTTTTTGATTAAAATTTCTTTATAAAAAGTGAATTTGTAATACATAGAGTAAGATATCACAGGCAATAAATATTTGTAATGATTTTTTAATTGGCTAAGTAATTGCTTATTATTTAGAAATAAGTACCTAAACACACATGAAAACTTTTTACCTAACTTTACATCAGCAATACAAACTGAAAACAAACATGAAAAGTCATGAAACAAAAAGAATGTATTATTTAACCACATTTCATGCGACCATGGAACCCTCTGCGCAAGTACAGATTGAACGAGTCCAGTGTTAAAATAGGGGTGACTGAGAGAAAACAAACGATAAGGGAACACCGAATAACTGGATGTTTGCCAAATAACTATCTCTCAGCCAATTTTGCATCCCTCCAAACTTTTGGACTCGGCCTCACTGATAGTCGTAGGAACACATTGACGTTATCTGACGTATTGCACATTGACGTTATCTGAAATAATACTCATCGAAGTGTGTCTATGAGTGTTGTGTAAACACGTATTGATCATTGAGCTGATTAAAGACACATAAAAAATTAGAAGTAGCTTTTGTAAAAATATAATTACGATTTATACAATAATTAAATATTATTATTTTTTGTCAATGAAAACAAATGTGTCATCCGTTGTTACCATAACATTGTTTGTGGCTATAATATATATTTACCACTAGATGCAAGTAATTTTGTTCAAAAACGGAATTTTGAAAAGGTAATTACGCATGAATTGCATTTAAACACTGCATGCTACAAAGAGACATGATATTACCTTCTTCGTGTATATTCGGTCTTCGCTTGCTTAGCGGACGATATTTCTGAATTATCCGATTTTCACATTTACTATATTCACCAAATTAAAAACAGAGACCAAATATAGTAATAAATAACCAATAATGAAAAAAAAATTATAGTACAACTACCTTTTTCATGCCTAGCTTTAAAGATGCTCTCTTATCGCTATTTTCTCTCAACTACAATCTTATTCTCCCTATTTTGACATTGGACTCGTTGAGTCAGCAAAATTGCGCAGAAGCTTTCATGGTCGCAAGAAAAGTGGTTAAGCAATATATAAAATTTGTCATTTTTTATTCTTATAAAAATAACAGAGTTTTATTTTATTTTTATTTATTTATTTATTTATTTTTAAATAGAATTAATTTCATTCTTTTCGGCCACTTATCTGTCCGGTGGAATTAAACATCTAATTAAATTAATGAATTAATTAATTATTATTAGTATTTGTAGTAGAAAGACGTAGACAATTTAAGTTGTTTTTATTTGAAAAAAAACAAGTCCTTCCGGCTTATTCGGAAGGGTAGGTTGATTTCTTTTTCCCTATCAAGTAGCTGTCATTTTATTTCAAAATGGCGGCTACAAATTATTAATGCACTTGGTAGAAATATTCATGTAGGCTATGCACATATGGATTTTTAAGCAAATCGGTTCATAAATACCTTTTTATGTGAATTTAAAATTTTCAAGTGGCTGGCGCTTGTAAACAAAATGGTGAGTTAAGTTGACAAATATATGAAATGTATTTGTGAGATAAGTCTACTGTACACATATAGTTCGAATTAATTCAAAATCTCAAAAGTCATCGTGGTATGGCACTTCGATCAAAATGGCAGAGAAAGTTCCTCATCTAAGATATCGTTTCAAATTTGAAAATAATTTTTTTTGTAGAAATTCTTTCAAAGAGGCTTAGTAAGTTGATAAAATGTTAGTTTTCTGCATTTCTAGCTTGTTTTGCATTAAAAAAGAATAATTTTCCTTAAAAACGCATTAAAAAGATCCAGCAACGCAGGTAATGGATTTGGCGCCAAATCTGGCGACTTTTCTCCTATGGCGACTTTTTTGGCGACTTTTGGCGAGAAAGTACTTATTATCGATATACCAAAGATGGACGCAATAACGTGATTGGTTCACGAGTTACGTGAATTTTCTAGATTTTTGTTGTTTGAATGATAAATCCATTTTTCAACTTTGATTTGAATTGATTAAGTATTTCTAAAGTTACCGTGATAACAAATTTTCCAGTGGCCGCCAGTTGGAAACAATACAGTGGAACAAGTTGCCCAGCAAACATATCCAAGATATTTGAAGCATAGGTTCACTGTCCAACTGTGGTTTTAATCAGTTTCAAAAGTTAATTTTATGGCAAATTTTCAAGTGGCAATCCAAGTGGTTGCAACTTGGAAACAAAATGGCAAAACAACTTGCCCAGCGAAATCATCCAGTATACTTGTATAAGTTCCTTGTCCAGTTGAAGTTCAAATTAAATCAGTATTTCAAAAATTACCGTCATAAGAAATTTTCAGGTGGCACCACTTGGAAAAAAAGCGGAGTGAGATGCCCAGCGAACTTATCTGAGATATTTGAAGGATAAATCCACTACCCAAATTTGATGCGAATTGATTCTGTATTACTAAAGTTACCATATTGACAATTTTTCAAGTGGCAGCCACTTGGACATAAAATTGCGGATCAAGTCACCAAGTGAACTTATCCTAGATATTTGAACCATAAGTTCACTATCCAACTTTTATTTGAATCAGTTTAGTATTTTAAAAGTTATCGTGATGGCATATTTTCAAGTGGCTGTGTGATTTCAAGTGGCTGGAACTTGAAACAAGATGTCGGGGCAAGTTGCCCAGTGAAAACATTCAAGATAATTATATGATAATATCACTGTCCAAATTTGGTTCGATTTGGAGTATTACTTCAGAAGTTATCGTGATTTTAAATTTTCAAGTGGTCCCGCTTAACTTAAGATATCTTAATCCCGCTTAACTTAGATTATCCCGCTTAACTTAGATTTGAAATTTTCAAGTGGTCTCCACTTGAAAACAAAATTGCGGAGCAACTTGGTTAACAAATTCATCTAAGTTATTTATAAGATAAGTTAAGACACTATCCAAATTTGGTTCGATTTGGAGTATTATTTCAGAAGTTATTGTGATTTTAAGTTTTCAAGCGGTAGCCTGATTTCAAGTGGCTCCGCTTAACTTAAGATATCTACCACTTTATTAAAAATGACGGATAAATTTCATTAATAAACTTCATTGAGACCCTTATGTTGTCTATATTTTCATCAAATTTCAATTAAATTCGGAATACGCTTTTTGCAATTTGAATTTAAAATTTTCAAGTGGCCTCCACTTGAAAACAAAATGGCGGAGCAACTTGGTTAATAAACTCATGTAAGATATTTATAAGATAAGTTAAGACACTGTCTAAATTTGGTTCGATTTGGAGTATTATTTCAGAAGTTATGGTGATTTTAAATTTTCAAGTGGTAGCCTGATTTCAAGTGGTCCCACTTAACTTAAAATATCTGCCACTTTATTAAAAATGGCGGATAAACTTCATTAATAAACTTCATTGAGACCCTTATGTGGCCTGTATTTACAACAAAATTCAAGCAAATCTTGCTTTAAATATGCTTTTTACAATGTCGGTTTGAAATTTTCAAGTGGCTGCCACTTGAAAACAAAAAGTCGGAGCAACTTGGTTAACGAACTCATCCAAGATATTTATAAGATCAGTTCACTGTCCAAATTTGGTTCCATTTCGAGTATTATTTCGGGAGTTATCGTGATGACAAAATTTTCATTATAGATAGATAGATATATATATAGATATAGATAAACGAAGTGATTGCAATAGGTCGATTTCTAAAGAAATCAACCTAAAAATCTAATTTAACGCAGTTTAATAAAAATAAAATTTACTGTGGCAAAAATAAGCCCAGTGTACATTTCGGAATAAGAAAGAGATAAATCAGAAAGAATAAAAAAACTTTCAAGAAAAAGGCAGAATTAAAAGAGCGAGACCAGAATCAGAAAGGCATAATTAAAAGAAATGACGGCATGGTCATGTTGTCATTTTAGCGTCAAATCCTAAGCTCAAGTCTGAATAGCTTTTCTTTTTTTCTTTTCTTTTTTTTTCTTTTCTTTTTTTTTTCTTTCTTTTTTTTTAAAATTTTTCATTATATATGGCGTTATTGTTACAAAATAATTTCGTTTGATCTCTTTAGTATTTTATTCAGTCTCTAGCTTATAATTTAAAATTTGATAAAAAAATTCTCGCTGAATTTTTATGTGTAAAAAATGGCGCTCATTTTACTTCTACGATAACACTATAGTCGGATAGCCTTTCTGGAAAAGTGTAATAAAGATATATATATATTAAAAAATTATTCAATGAAAAAATGCATGTTTTTCCTTACGTCTGAATGTCAATACCATTACAACAGAGCATTTATCTACTGAATAATTACATATTTATTTATTTATTTTTTAAAAAATATATATTTGCGAAAAGAATGTACAATTTCTGGTAAAACTAATGCTAGACTTGCAGAAAGTCTTTCTTTATAATATAGAAAACTAATTAAAATCAGATTCTTATAGAATGATAATTTTCTTTCTACTTCTTCTTCATTTTTTTTTTTTTTTTTTTTTGTAAGTAATAATTTTTAGTTGAACAAAATTTATTCGCTTATATATATATATATATATATATATATAAGCTCCTTTTTGAGTGCAAATTTTAATGAACAAGTTTTTGCTTAATTAAAAATAAATCTTATAATCATATCTAGAACTTATTTCGTCAGTTTGTATTTTAATGATTTTTTTTTAGTTAAATATTTTACTTTAATTCTGTCTTTGTTATTTCTATTTACAATTTAAGAGAAAAATATAAGATTTTTTTTCTCTCTTTAATACAAAACGAATATTTAATTTAAAAGTCCTGTTTTTAATTGTAAGTAATTAATAAAATTTTCCAGATTTTTAAGAAGTAAATTCTCAAAATGCAAACTGTAAGATACAAAAAAAAAAAAAAAAAAAAAAAAAAACGATTTAATTCTATATTTAATTCTGACTGAACTAACACCATCTAAAATAGAAAATATTGTTTTAAAATGCATTTAAAATTGTTTTTTAATTTATACAGATGCATTTTCTATTCAAAAACAACAATAAAAAATTGAGTACTATAATTTTATCGCATTAAAATTAGTTTATAATATAAGAAAATAAATAATAAAAATTGACAAAAACTTATTAATGAGTTTATTAAAAACCAATTATAGCTTATATTAAAAATTTAAATTAACTAAGTTTTAAACATTAAATTTAATATTTTTAAAACAAATTAATTTTAATATTTTTCTTAATAAAATATTCACATTACATAAAGTAAAATATAACGTTTTTTCAAACTATTGAAATAGCAAAAAAGGAACTATCAATCTTACATGAACAGATTTTTTACTCATTATGCGCGGGTATGTATACACTATCTACCAATAAAAATTTTGTCACTTTCAAATATATACGTTTTATTAAATATCTAGAAAAATTCTTCAGAAATTACCTTGAAATTTTGGGAACATAAAGAACATGTTATACTTCATATATTTCAGTAAAAAGTTTGTCTTGAAAAGAAAAAGTAACCAGTAAAAAATTAAACAAAAGACAAAATGGTTTGGGTAACCCTGTAAAAAGTAATACTTGAAATACACTTTTTCTGGAAAAAAAAAAAAAAAAAAAAAAAAACTTTTTTAGTTATAGCACGTAGGGTATTTGAATCAGTGCAAAGCTGTTTTTGGGAAGCTTGGAGAACTACAGTAGAAACAGCATGCTGCAATCAGAATTCAAAAACGTTAAATATACTATGAGATATAAGCACTTTAACTAAATAAATTTTAACTACGCATGCGCGAGCTTTTAAAAATTTCATTTGCATAATTTAATAGCCAAAACTTGAGCTACTTATATGAAAACCCCAAACAAATATCGTGTAAATTCAAAAAGTTATGAGAGATAGAAGCAAGAGAATTTCAGTTCTTCTCAACAGAAAAAGAAAGGTGATAGGGGGTTTTATCAGTATATTTACTTACAATCAGCGAACACTGTAGTACCATTGGGCATTGATTGAATCTAAAGAAAAATGTGAGTATAACACTTATAGTTTAGCTTTTATTTTGAAAGGAACTGAAATTCTGCTCATTCAATCTCTCATAACTTTTTGATTTTACGTGATATTTGTTTGAAGCTTTCATATCAGAAGCTGAATACTTTTGGGCTATTAAATTAAGCAAACGAAGTTTTTTTAAAGCTTGCGCGTGCGTGTTTAAAAATTATTTATTCTCATATTCCATAAGATATTTAACATTTTTACATTCTGATAGTTGTATGCTGTGTCTAATGTAGTGTGCCAAGTTTTCTAAAAATAGCTTTGAAATGGGTCTAATACACTACGTGTTATTATTATTATTATTATTATTATTATTTGCATTTTTTTAAAGGAATTATTATATATCCATGAATATATGTGATAGCTTCATAAAAATTTATACTGATAATGAAAAAAAAAATCCTCGTAATCACACGTATCAGTCAAAATGCATTTCAAGAAATACGTTTTTCAGGGTATAACATGTTCTTTATACTCACAAAGTTTTAAGATAATTCCTAAAGGATTTTTCTAGATATTTGACAAAACGTCTGAACTCGAAAGTGTCCAAACACTTATTGGTAGCTAGTTTATATAACTGGGAATAATCTAACAGCCGGTGAACAAAACAAAAGGGTAATTTATTTTAAGAAACTTTTAGGCATAAATTACTATAATTCTGAAGCATATATATTTCTATAAAGTAGCATTTGTTTTAAATTAAAAAGTTAATTTTGTAGCAAGATTTATAAATCTAAAATAAACCTGCACGATTTACTTGCGCTTTCCTAAATATCACAAAGAATCAAAAAAGAAATTTTGCAAATATAATGCCTTTTTATCATTTTATTTATATAAGAAATACTTTAATTTTACAAAAATATCGTTAAATATGACAAGAGAAATTTATGTATTTTATTATCAAAATATCATTTAAAAACAGAAAATACTTTACATATCTTGTACTTTAAACAGAATGTCTTATTTTCTTAAAGCAGCATTCCTGTCCCCTGTCGCATGTATGTAAATCACACCATGCAATAAAGTATCCATAAATAAACACTCCTAAGATACAAATAACGTAATATATCAAACCTATGATACAAATGGCATAAGCCGTTTGGTAAAGTGTTCGATCACAATACTTTTTTGAACCACGATCTTCTGGTTCTGTATTAGGATAGGTAGTAAATGTCCAGCAGCAAACTGCAAATAATAAAAAAAGAGATACAATTTTAATTGAATATACTGTTAAATAAATATATATGATATATTTCTAAGATTTCTATTAAAAAAAAAAAAAAAAAACTTTAGAAAAAAATATTAGAAATTGAAAAAAAAGAAAAAAAAAAAAATCTGAAATAACATGAAAAGAAATTCAGCGACTGTTATCTGAAAAATAAATTGTGGTTTTAGAAAAAATAGTTTCATATCATCCTTATAGATTTAGTTTCTTTTGATAGCAAGTTAACCCCTTAACGCGCGTTGTGCTCGCTGCGAGGACGCAAAATTTAAAATCCAGCTGCAAAAATTCATCCCGGAAATTTTTTAGCAAAAATTTACGTTTATAAGATATCAGAAAAGGCCGGTTTTTTTAGCCTTAAAATTTAAAATTTCTTTTAGTTTAATTTAGTTCATGAATTCCGGTGGCAGTATAATTTAAACTAGTATCGCCCAGTGGTCGAAACTCGACCATTTTTTTTTTGCAAAGCAAGGCAAGCAAAGTTATTGCCTTGTCCTAAACGGAATTAAATTGGAACACAGTTGAGGCAATTGTTTGCCGATATGCACTCTAACTGAATCAGCAGAGTTTTACTTAATATAACTGTTTCTCTCTGTAGATGTTAGAATTTCCTGAAATGAGAGAAAATCGCAACGTGAAAACGCCCCTTGTTGGATGATACAGCCCAGAAGCTTACCGGTACCATGTCAAACCAATGTCCAACCAAACCTCAAATTCTGTTAAATTAATTCGATTGGCTCATAAAATACAGTGTTTGAACTCAAAAAGAAAGATATTTTGCAAAAATGGTCGAATTGAGTTCGGGAAATCGAAAACCGAAAATCTAAAATTTTTCTGAATCTTGTATTTTCTACTTGTATATGCAGAGGACAGAATAATAAATCCACTTTTTTTTTTTTTTTTTTTTTTTTAATAAAAATAAGTAGTCAATTTCAGTTAAATGAAATGCAAGGAAATCTCAAAACATGAAAAATTCATCGAAAACCGGATATCAAAAGCTTTTCCTCATCTTCTACTTGCTCCTTATACCCGCAAAAGCTAGCAATAAATGCACTTTTTAAAAAATAAGTGCTCAATTTCAGTTAATTGAAACGTAAGGAAAACTCAAAACATGTAAATTCAGCGAAAAACGAAATTTTTTCCGTATCGCCTCCTTTCTTCTTATACACGCAGCTGTTAGTGATAAATCAACTTCTTTGAAAATAAGTAGTCGATTTCAGTTAAATGAAATGCAAGGAAATCTCAAAACGTGTAAATTTATCGAAAACCGAAAACCCATATCTTCTACTTTTTTCTTACAGATGCAAAAGATATACGCAAGCGAAGTGTGACGTCCCTGACCGTTGTTGGGGCCAAGTAAAAGATTATTTATGTTAATCGTCCGTTGGATTTTTTGTAAAAAAATATTAAAAATTGAGGAAAAATATTTCCCGATTTTAATCCCCATATTTGGATATAATAATAAATTAATTATCGTGCACATGTGCTAGATAAAGTTACTTTGCTGTCAAGTTGACAAAAATTTAATTTTAAATTTCAAAACTATGTCGTCCTTGGGGATCAAAAACATAATAGGAAAATATGCATACCAGATGTATATTTCCGTAATATCTGCTGTATGAAATATTGTTTCATATTATTGATTGCTCTCTTAATATACGTTGTTAAAATAACCATGATTTTTAAAAGGAATTAAATATGTTCGCCAGATATTTTTCTTTTTTCCGCCAAGAACGACAGATATCAAATCTCTTCCGCTACAACATATTAGTATCTTATATCAGATATTTTATTTAGACATTTCAAAACAAATTTAATTTCAAATTGTGATAGAATATTTACCATTTTCCTTTTATTTAGTATATTAGGTGAATATTTATTGTTTAAATATCACCCTTTGAAATGAAATGTTTATGTTTACATTCGAAACTGGAAGTTAGCCATTTTTTTCTGAAGTTTTGTAATTTTAAATTAAAATTTTATCAATTTTGCAGCAAAAATAATTCAATCGAAAACATGCAGACAGTAACCTATATAACATATAACTATATCCAAATATCGTAATTAAAATCGGCAGATAATTTCAGTTATTTTTTAATAATTTTTTACAAAAAATCCAATGGTCGATTAACATAGAAAATCTTTTTTATGGCTCCATGGACAGACAGTGACGTCATTACTTCGCTTGCGTATAGTGATGCTACATTATACAAAATACTGTGTCTATGGTTTTATTTGAGCTTTATGAAATTACCAGATTTAACAACTTTCTACTTTTAGGTATTTTTTAATGTAAAGAAATACGTGTATAAAAGGGAAAAATGGGGGAAAATGCATAAAAAATAAATGTATTTTTAAATACCTTCTTGACGTCGTAAGAAAATAATATTTGTATTCGCACCTTCCGGCTAACCATACCTTTCGAATGATACCGTTTTCAACTCTCTACTCCCATAATTAATATGTTAAAAAGGGACTACAAATTTTATGCTTGCCTATTAATATATAGATGATCCGAATTGTCTTGCGCCGCAAAGGGTTTAGGACGCCCCTATTAAAATTTTAGAGTGTTTTTCCATATTATCGTAGTCAGATCTATTTAAAAATCTTTGCAAAGAAATTCGAACGCAAGAGGCTAGTTTTAGTAACTATAATTCTAATTAATGAATCAATTTCAGAAACCAAAGAGAAAATTTTTAGAAAAGCAAAGGATTCAAAATATAATGTATCGTTTCACCGTGTAAAACAGTATAGTATCGAAATTCTCAATTACTTCGTTTATTTAATTTAATTTTTATATAGGATAAGCTTTAAAAGATGCTGGAATTTAAAAGTATTGCTATGAAAAATGTAAATCGCTTATTTATTCGGAAAATTCCTACGTGAAGAGGTATTATAATCAAGCTTTGAATGTAATTCCCTCAAATATTTAGTATGCACTTCTTTGTTACGCACCATACATCATGTTTGTAATGTAATTCTTGCCAAATCTTGCATACAGTCGGCAAAAAAAGTATTCGAGCACTAGCAAAAATTTCTGTATAAAAAAAGTACACTTAATACAGTTTTGTTAAACACATCCTTGTCGAATCCTGTTATTAGTGACTAAGAACAGAATTTGACAAGGATTTATTTAACAAAACTGTATAAGTGTACTTTTTTTATATAGGAATTTTTGCTTGTGGTCGGATAGTTTTGCTGCTGACTGTAGCATGTCTGTTTCGATGTTGGTGACAGTAGCTCTAAAAGGGGTTTCAAATCCATTATGGTCATGGAAACTGGAAACACATGCACGTGGTGTTTTATTAAAAAAAAAAAAAAAAAAAAGGAATCTTATTTGTTGTGGTAAGAGTGCTTTGTTACGGTTAGGTATGCGACCCCAGCAGCAAAATTTAATCATCCTTTGAATAACCACTCCTCGAAATTCGATTAACTGATGAATGGCCGCTAATCATAAACTTATTGAAAACGATCAATCTCATTGAGAATTCACTTGAAATGTCTCATCGGGATAAATGAATCCGATGAATTGCAGAAGCTGTTCCGATATAACTACGATGGAAAGACGAGATTTTCGATGAATTTTCAGATGAATTGTTATCGTTTCTATATTTGTTTTTGTTAAAACTTTCCTCATCAAAAACCGTTGATACCACTAGAAACGATATGTAAATGTTAATACAGTCGGCAGCAAAAGTATCCGAGCACTAGCAAAAATTTCTATATGTAAAAGTACACTTAATAAAATTTTGTTAAATAAATCCTTGTCGAATCATGTTCTTAGACTCACTAAGAACATGATTCGACACGGATTTATTTAACAAAACAGTATTAAGTGTACTTTTTTTATATAGGAATTTTTGCTAGTGCTCGGATACTTTTGCTACAGACTGTAATCTGGAAAATTTCGATGAAAAACTGAGCAAAACACGATCAATCAATTTTAATAAGGGACCAACATCCATTTTAAGATAACGTGTCATGGTAGTGTTTTGCACTTAAGTTAGAAAATGTACCATCCTGTTGTAAACTATAATTGGCAGATCAGTTTAAACCTTTGGTTTAAATCTAAAATTATCCCTCAGTTTAAATCTATAATTCGATGTTATCGAGATACACAATACCTATTGATGCATGACAATCAATACATAATACGAATTGGAATTCGAAACTAGCATTTGTTACCTTTTATGCAGTACCTCTTAAATAACAACATCAATTATATTTTAATGTACAGTCGTCAGCAAAATTATTCCAGCGCTAGCAATAATATCTATATAAAAAGGTACACTTAATACTGCTTTGTTAAATAAATCCTTGTCGATTCCTATTCTTAGTCAGTCTAAGAACATGATTCGACAAGAATTTATTTAACAAAACAGTATTAAGTGTACTTTTTTATACATAAATTATTGCTAGCGCTCGAATAATTTTTCTGCCGATTGTAAAAGTAAAGCATTCAGTTTGGTTTACTATTTGAATTCAACAGTAAATATGCTATATTCCATTTGAATAATATCTGTCAGTTTCATTGAATTTTCAAAAAGCTTCCAGAACTTGAAATGAGAACTCGAACAGTTAAACTAACAGAAAATTGATATGCTTTTGTAAACATTTTTCAACTTCGATGGAAAATATTTCACAGCCATCGATGAGGAAAGCAATAAAAGAAGTAATTAGAATGGCCTACTAAATTTATCAAGTACAAAAAAAAAAAAAAAAAATCAAATCAAAATCCTATAACACATGCTTGAAATTATATAGCAATTTGTTTAGTAAATATATCATCTAGTGTAATGGTTGTTATTTGTAAATTTATTATTATAGATTTAGGAATGAAAAAAAGACCTTTGAAAATTATACCTTTACATTTTTGGCATTTTTAGAAATAAGATAATACTGTTTGTTCCTTTCTATTATAAGGGAAAGAGTATAATAATTTCCTTTGCCGAACAATGTATATGTTACTTTATTTTCATAAAGTTGAATTTCATTTAAAAAGTAATACTTTTTTTCGCAATGATTTATATATTATCCACTTTTCTGAATAATTAAGTTGTATAGTTTTTAATGTTCGAAAACAAATAATAACGTAAATATATTTACTTACGAGCAATGAAAAATCCAAGCCTTGTTAGAGTGTCACAAACAAATATAAAAGCCGGACACTGAGTCTTTGGCACTTTTCTAAATGCACGAAGAAATATAAACAGTGTATGGATGAAACCTGCGAGAATTACCATGCAACCAAAAATGATTAAAGCTATTGGAAGAAACATTTGCACTGGACAATCATGTATATGAAGAGTTCCTAAAATTAGAAATTAGGATAAACATAAGACTGAATGCTTTACACTATAACGTTGAATATTACTAAATACACTTTGCGCGAGAGTAATTTGAATAGCTGTCAATAGCTCTAATTTATCCCGTAGCACTGTCAGTACACGCCTCTTTTTGTCACCACTTTTTTTAAGAGTAATTTTCTTCTTTTTTTAATCAAAATTAAATATTTCAAGAACTCTACTCAGAAAGGGGATCTCTACACAAAAAGTGGTGAGGAAGACGTGGTGAATTTGTGAAAAAGTGGTGAATATGGCAGCTACTAATTTTTATGTAACGCCGAAGTAATTATTTTGCAATATATCTTAAGACAAGTGCTGGGCGATGTTGGCATTTCTTAAATCGATATATCGTTAATCTTAAATACCGATATAAGGATATATCGATTTAATGTAGCGTTACCAACTGTAGGGATTAGTCCCTACACTTAAGGACTAAAAAAAATCGACCGAGACAGGGATTGAACTAAAAACCTTCTTGTCTCAAAAAAAATAAATAAAAATAAAAATAAAAATAAAATAAAAATCTGGCACTGTACCATGCTTTATTGCTCACTAATTAAGTTTCGATCATTTTGATAAAAGGGATTAAATTTTGTAAGGCTTTATCTTTCCATATGGGTGAGTTGATGCACAAAATTTGCCCTTTATCCTATGTTTTCGACCACACCCTTTAATTTAATCTTAGTTTAATTTCAATAAGAATTTTACTGATTCATACTTCGATTGTAAGTGGATGTATGGTAGATCCATGTTTTGGCGCAACTTAAATTCAATGACAAGAAGTAGAAAACTTAAAAAAAGAGGTTGAACCATTTTATGATATTGCTTATAATTTTACTTCATATACAGTCGGCAGCAAAAGTATTCGAGCGCTAGCAATAATGCCTATATAAAATAATCTGGTGTGTCACTCACACGACTTTCTCTTACCCTAAAATTTAATACTTTAAATACAGGTTGCTCATTGAAAGGTAAGATAACGAATACTGTTATATAAACCTGTGTTAAACAATTCAAATTAGGCTTCTTAAGAGTTTTATATGATAATTGGTTCTGTGTGAGGGGGGCTACCGCCTCCCTCAACCCCCCGTTTCATTAATGCATCTACATTTATATAGAATATAATTCGGTTATTAAAAAAATAATTCTGGTTTAAAAAAATAATTTATTAAAATTATTATTTAAAAAAAATTATCTTTTATAATAATTCAGACGATTTTCATATTAGAGAAGTAGTATAACACCAGATATCCAAAAAAAGTCCATTTTATTCTCAATATTTAAAAAAAAAAAAGTTTTTTTTCGTTAAAAGTAAAAAAAAAATCGATAGCTTTGTTTTAAATTATCGCAGATCGATGGTTCAACCATTCCTTTTAAAGGTATTGGCGAACTCTTTTCAAAGATACCCATCATGAAAATTTACTCCCCTCGAGGGGGGAGGCGAGGCTCCTACATACACAAAAAAAATTTTCCCAGTTAACTATCTCTATTGCAAAAAATATATATTCGTTTCGTTTGGTTTAGTGCAGTCTATAGACGTTAAACTCTACTTACCTGCAATTTCCCCCATAGACATAATGTATTAAAATTCTCTTGATTGTCCCTGTACACGAACCATTTGCTTGATCTTAACGAAAGGGTTACTGTAGCATCCGTATATGACACACATTTAGAATACCAAGTTTGAACTTTCTGCCATAATTTGTTTTTGAGATCTGCTGATAACAGTCAGACATACACACAGACACACACATACACATACATACACACAGACACACAGACACACAGACACACAGACATACACACAGACCATTTGCTAAAAACATGATTTTCGTATTCAGGGGACCTCAAAACGTGTAAATATAACAAAATCTCGCGTTCGAAAATATGACCCATAAACAACACTTTCTCTACCTTATGGGTAAGAGAAAGTAAAAAAGTAGTTAAATAAATTCTTCTCGAGTCATGTTCTCACACATTCAAGAATTTTATCCTAGTTGACTATTACTATTATAGAAAATTGTTTTTTAGTTTCACAATATTCCTTACAGTTATATCGTACATTTATAGAAAAATTTATCATATACTGGAAATTACTTATTATATCCTCATGTTCTAAAACGGGACGACAGTGCCATTTGTCTACTGATGTGTACAAAATGTGAATAAGCGCTAATTTATATCAAGGTGCAAGTATGTAAAACATTTTATTAAATTCTGCGTATTATTTTTCGCACTAAAGTCGTTGGAAATTTTTTTTCACACTCAAGCAGATAGATAATTTCTAAAAATTTTCAAAACTTTCTTTAGACTTCTCGAAACGTGTAAATTCATTCAAAACCAGAAGATAAAAATTTTTACAAGTACTTTTTTGTAATGAATACCTACAGAAGAACGCAAAAACGTGAAAATCAACAATGGACCATAAAAAAATTTATATTAGTTTGACAAAATTAATTTTTTTCCTTGAAATAATTTTTTTATCACAGAAATATTTTCCATTGACTCGTGACGTGACATTTCGTGAGTAACCTTTAGAACATATGAAACACCCCAATTTATTTATTTAATTTTTAACTAATTGATAAATTCAGAATTTTATTATTTCTTATTATTTTTTATTGCATTAAAATATTTACATTCCCCACTTACATGCAAACGAATTACAAAATGATTTCACACAAGATATTAAATTTCTATAGTGCTTTGAATCTCGTAATAAATGCAAATCTTAATTAAAATTTTCTAAAATACAATTTCTTTCAAAATTCACGAGATTTTCTTTTTTTAATGAAGTTAAAAATTTTTACTTATGTTATATTAAATTACATCAAATATTACAACATACAAATAACTGGCTTAGTGTAAGAAAGAAAATTAGTAATAGAAAGAAAAACAGTTTGGTGCGCTTGAAGACACACGCACACGCACACACACACACACACAAGATCAACTTTTACCGTAATCAAATTATTTTTAAATACCCGTACTATATACTATTAAGTAATTGGTTTCGAAATAAATAAAAATCATATAATTAAATGTTAGAATTAGAGGTCTGCACGGTCCGAAATTTTAAGGCCCGGGCCCCGCCCGGTATAAAATTGAAAAATTCAGCCCGAGCCCGGCCCGGCCTAGACAAAAAACGATAAAATCAGGCCTGACCCGACCTGGCCCGATTGAAAAGTATGAAAAAAAATGCATGCCTTTCTTTGAAAAAGATTTTTAGTATGTGTTTTGCAGAGGTTTTATATAGCGAAGCAATAGAACCTTCTTTAACAAAACTGCTGAACTTTTACAAGATAATTATATATAAACAAAAGTTCATTATTACAGACGTACAGAAGGCACAAACATAGGCAGAAAGTCAAATCGAAAATATTAGCACTCCTCAAACAGTATAGAACGGTATTTAAAATGGTTATTACTACTAAAAATGCACGTTCAACCATTTCCTCTTATGTACCGTAATGTATACGAATCTTTCATGTGATCCGGTAAACAAAATTTTAATGTTAATCCAACCACATTCTACCGAAAAGAGGCTTTTGTACATGCTAAGAATGATGCTACTTTCATTCTGTGCACTGGAGAAAAGAAAAAGGAGTTAAGGGAAAAGATACAGCGGCAGGAATTTTATAGCCTTCATACCACCTAAACTCCACAGACCATAGGGCACAAAGCCCTAGGGAACACAGTAACGTATCTAACGCACATTGTTTGAACATGTGCGCAAACGAGTAGTGACATTCATACTATTTTGAATAGGAAACCATTTAATATTACTTGAAATATTAATTTCGAAACATGCTAGAAATATTTGCGGAAAATCAGATCGCGAACAGTTAGACAGAACAACATTAAACAGAACAACATTAAATTGAAGTTACAGACAATTTTTAACAAAATAAATTTTATGTGATATACCATCCTGTAAAATTATGTGAAATAAATGACTGAAGAAATATTTTATCATTTTCGTTTTTCGTTGATTAACGATGAAACCAGAAAAAGGTTCGGGCCGACACGGCCCGGAAAAAATTTCATTCAGGCCCGGACCGAGCTTGCAAAAAAAAATTAAGCCCGAGCTCTGCCCGGCCCTCGCTTAGAATAATCATGTCTAAGATGACGCTGTTGTTTGAATTAATTTATTTTTGACAATATGACAATGTCATATTCTTTACAATTAATCAATTTAATGAAAGAATATTATTAATTACAGGAAATATTAATAAAGAATAGTTAATTATTCACTTATCTAATAAACAGATTCGAATGAATGAATGAATGGATCTCATTTCTCGGTTTTCATTTTGTTACTACGCATGCGTTCCTAAAACCGTAATCCATTCGAAAGAATATGCTTCCTCGAGTCCGGTCTTAAACCGATATTCTCTTCCCAGTACGCGTGCGCAACACTAAATCAAAACGGCTAAATATTACTCTCTTGATTCTTTGCGGTTTAATTAAGTAAAGGTTTTCATGATTTAGCTATTTATGACTGCGCAGGCTTTATAGTACAAGAGCTAGCAACGTCGAAAACACAAGAATTTTAAGAAAGCTGGTTTTTTAATATATCTTTACTTATGCTCCCTCGAACAGCGTGCGGGCTATCTGGCTGCCAGTAAACGCTGCGTTTATTAGTGCGCATCACACCTTTACAGGTAAAAATATTGATTTTTAAATCATTTTAAGAAGAATGTTTTCTTTTTCACTAACTTCTAAACACTATTAGAAATATGAATTTATTATTGCCAGACATTTTTGTTATTGACAATAATGTGCCAGATGCCATTTTTTATAAACAAAAAATAATAAATTTCAAACCATTTTAGTATGTCTGTCATTTTAATATTATTTTCTTTATACATAAATAAGTACAAAATTAATTTGCCAGACATTAATTCGGTTGTTTACTCAAACGGCAGACCGATTAATATCTGTAAAACAAGTGTATGTAGAAGAGTTTAGCTATTAGTAGTTGATCGCTGTCTGTGTGAGAAAGATAGCAACAATGCGCAAGTGAAGTGATGACGTCACTGGCCGTTCGTGGATGCAAGAAAAATATTTCCTATGTTAATCTCCCATTGGATTTTTTGTAAAAAAATATTGAAAATCTAGGGAAATTATTTCCCGATTTCAATCCCCATATTTTGGTATAGATATGTATTAGTTATCGTGCGCATGTGTTAAATTAAGTAGTTTTTGCTGTAAAATTGATAAAATTTGAATTTTAAATTTCAAAACTGTAGAAAAAAAAGTGCGAAACTTCCATATTCGATTGAAAACATAAACATTTCATTTCAAAGGACGATATTTGATACTAGCCCCAAACAGAAAATATCTTATCTTACACCTATTAATTTTTCACCAACAAATGTAGCGGTGGTTAAACATACAATGGAACAGGCCTAAAGTGTTGGTGAAGAATGTAATCAAATATACGTGCAAGTTACTTATGATCTGGCAATAGCTAAAATAGCATGTAAAATCCAATCAACATCAAAGCCACAATTTACTAATCTTTTCATCCATCTTGGTTCATTTCATTTAATGATGGCTTTTTTCAAAGCTATAGGAGTTTTTATTAATGAGTGTGGTCTACCTCATATGATGATTGAGAGCAATATTATTGCTCCTGGCTCAGTGAACGGGATTATTGAAGGTAAACATTTCAATCGTTGCAAACGTCTGCATCCATTGATGGCTCTTGGCTTACAAATGTTACATTTTGATCAATTTTTAAAGATGGAAAATATCGAATACAATTTTCTAAATGAACAAGTTTTTGACGATCTCTTACATTACCAGGAGGTTAAAGTTTCTCATTCATCTACGACAATTGAATTACCCAATCATATATTATCGAGACAATTATTTACATGTAAGAGATTCGTAGCAGAAACAAGACAAGGTGAACATGGGAAAACGGCTCAATTCTATATGATTTACATCCAGCTTGTAAACTATTATATTACCCTATCAAGAAGCATACGCATGGGTGATTTCGAAATGTTCAAGTGCGTAATTCCAAAAATGACAAACTTGTTCTTCATAGTAAATCAACCAAATTATGCTCGACGGTGTGTTAAATATTTAGACAATTTGAATAACGTAGAGGAAACACATCCAGGACTCAAAGATGATTTCATGAACGGGTGTTTTGGAATAAAAAGAACCGACAAACCATTCTCGAGGATACCATTTGATCTTACACTGGAGCAGACTATCAATGCCGAAGCGGCTAGACGTCTCAGTGGTATTGCACATTTTACCAATTCCATAGCTGCCCGTCAAAGCTGGACAAAAAGTCACAGTATTAGAGCTGCTTTAATATGTCACGTTCTCGATGTTTGTGGATTGAGGCAATTACAAGATGTGACTGCAGATTTACAACCAAATCGAATCAAAATTTATGGCAAACAAATCGCTGATTTCATAGAAATATTTGAGAAAAATACTAATCCATTTGATCAAAACTTAGACAATGATAATTTATATAATATTCCTACTGCGAAACCTGTACCTGAAAATGTCGCTGACTTCTTGTTGAACATTGAAAAAAAAATGGTTACGATTTACGAAAACAGTTTATAAATGAATGTGCTGAAGACCATGATAGATTTGATAAACCAATAAAAAAAAATCAAGTGCTTAACTTTGCTGGTGCTCCAAAAAAGAAAATAATAACTCTTGGTAACAAAATTGTTGAACTAAGAATGCAAAGACATCTATTCGGTCGACTGTTGGGGATATCTATGACAAACAAGGCTGATATAGAAAAAGTACTGGGATTTCCCCTAACGCCGGTACCGTCATCAATGTGTCATGCAGATGGTAGTATTTGTAAAACAGATAAAGCACAATTACTCAAAGTGTTCGGGAAGAAAGTTAGCAATGTCAATCAGTAACCGTTATGTTTTGATATCAGTATTTTAGACGGTTTCTTCATGCGACACCTTATGAAATAAGTACCGCAAACTTTCGATGGCATATCGAAGAAATTTATCAAAATGATTTCACAATTTAAACCATCTCGCATTGACATTGTGTTTGATCAGTACTTCACACCTTCCATAAAAGATTGTGAGCGGTTACGTCGCAATGAATCAACCAGTAGCGTTTCCATCAGACCTAATCAAATTCGGTCTCATAATTTTGCTGGTGAACTCAAAAATACACAGTTCAAGGAAGCCCTCGTAAATTTTTTTATTGATCATTGGGCTAATGATAACATGTTTCATTTTATTGGGAATAAAATTATTTATCTGAGTTTTGATAAATGTTACTCGTATCATGTTGAAAATAACCAAGTTATTCGAATCATTAAAGAATCATTATCATGTGAAGAACATGAAGAAGCTGATACTCGAATAATATATCATATTTGCCAGATACATTTTGACGCTTAAGTTGTTATACGCTGCACAGATTCCGATATTTTGATTATACTTCTCATCTCAGCAACATGGATCACCTGATTGCATCTTTAAAGCTTTGGATTCAATGGGGCGTAGGAAACCATGAACGTCTAATAAACGTCAATGAATTATACCAAGTTCTTGGTATTTCTTTATCGAAAGCTTTTCCATGTTTCCACGCAATGACAGGGTGCGATTACACCCCAGCTTTTTTCCGGAAAGGCAAACTAAGGCCTTTCATGTTGCTCGAGAAATCTGCTGAGTACCAGTCGGCATGTCGAGAGATTACAACAGACGATGAACATGTACTTGAACGTACATTTGACAGGTTAGAAAATTTATATGTCACATGTATGGGGTGCCTAACTGTTCAAATGTTAACGATGTTCGCTTCTATCTATTTTCAAAAACTTATCAATCAAAGAAATGCAATGATAATTTCAAAAAAAAAATTTCAAAATTTTGATTCATCGAGCTTACCTCCATGTAAAACTGAATTATATCAGCATTTATTGCGAGTGCGGTACATGACAAAGTTTTAGAGAAACGCTCATTTGAAAAATCCTACATCTTTATCTCCGTTAGCTTCTGGTTGGGTCATCAACGATGATAAATACGATTTTGTCTGGTTTGCTGGGGAGCAGTTTCCATCATCCGTTGCTGACATTATTATAAAAGGTAAAGTATTATATTTATAAAATAACAAATAGAAAGAGTAACCTAATAATGAATTTTTATTTTATTTTATTACAGAACCTACACTACTAGACAAGGAAAACACTACGCAAGATGATGATTATGATAATTATAATAATGACAGCAGTGACGATGAAGACAACTATGGAGATGCATCACTTTTTTGAGACACAATTGTGGACTGAAAAATACTTAATTCAGTTAAAAATAGATTGTAATTATTCAAATACAATATTTATAAATAAAAATAAGAATTTTGATAGTACATTAATGCCATTTTTTCCTGTATCTTTTATGAAATTATTTAATTTAGTTACAATTTGATTTTTATGATTTAAAAATGATCCATAAACAATCAAATTTTGATACTTAAAAAACGTAATTTTTCCATGTCTTTTAAAAATAATTTGTTTAGCTATCTTTTATTATTTTGATAAGAATTTTAATAATAATGTTTTATTATTATCACAATCGAAGAATTGAAAATAAAAAAATTACTTAGGATACTTTAAATAGTGTAATCTATTCCTGTTTCTCTTCCGCCTATCTACTTTGCCGTTATCTCTCTCTAACAACTGGCACAATGGCGCGGTACTGTACAGCAATTAATCGGTCTACCGTTTGAGTATACAACCGAATTAATGTCTGGCAAATTAATTTTGTACTTATTTATGTATAAAGAAAATAATATTAAAATGACAGACATACTAAAATGGTTTGAAATTTATTATTTTTTGTTTATAAAAAATGGCATCTGGCACATTATTGTCAATAACAAAAATGTCTGGCAATGATAAATTCATGTTTCCAATAGTGTTTAGAAGTTAGTGAAAAATAAAGCATTCTTCTTAAAATGATTTAAAAATCAATATTTTTACCTGTAAAGGTGTGATGCGCACTAATAAACGCAACGTTTACTGGCAGCCAGATAGCCCGCACGCTGTTCGAGAGAGCATAGGGAAAGATATATTAAAGAACCAGCTTTCTTAAAATTCTCTCTCGAAAACGTTGCTAGCTCTTAGACTATTACACTAAACCGATATCCGACTGTATGAATAACCATCTGGCATTATTCCAGCATTACTGAATCGGTTTAGCCTGGCATCAGAAGTTCGCGTTTTTTCATGTTTCTGCATCGATATTTGACGGAAAATGAAATATTTAAATCGAATAAAAGATATTAGCGTTAAATTAATATTTGATTTTACATCGATATAAAGCCCAGTCCTACTTAAGACATAATAAACATAGGATGCATCATGATATAATTCTGTGCAGTAAATACGCTTTCCACAAACTTTTGCCGCGCACACCCACCCACCCTCACGCAGACAGGCAGATATTTTCTATAAATGGTCAAATAGTGTTCTACACCTCTCAAACCGTATAAATCCATTAAAAACCTGAGGTCGAAAAGTTTTACGATACCAATACTTTCTTCTATTGAATATAGAAGAAAGTAAAAAAGAAAGTTACAAAAATATATAGAAAAAAAAGTTAAAACGTGAAGCAGTTATCTATTGCAACAATATACTTACCGACAATTATGCAAATTAATGCGACTGCATACCTCATAAGGACTTCAAATGTACCTGAAAGGGAATATATAATGCTTTAACAATTTTTACAACACTTACTCCAGATACTTATTTTCATATATTCTTTTCATTTATTTAGCTACCGACTAAATAAAAAAATCTCCATAAATTCAGAACATTGCCACTATTTGCAGCCAATACTGGAATATGAATTACCTTTATTTATTTGAGTTTTATTGTGTAATTTGAAACATAGTTAATTTAAGATATACGAAATGTACATTTACCTTAGACAGCGAATATAAGAAAATCATCATACTTATTAAAATAATTCTGTAAGTAAATAAATCAAAATAAAATATTTAAAATCGGAAGTGCATTTAATTACTACAAATTTAGTTATAGGGTTGTGATAGTGATCATAGCTCATCGTTATACAACACTTGACATGAAATCGCTATCACTTTATCGTGGATTTGATACTAATTAAGAACTGAAAATGTTCATTACAACAGACTCGTATTCTCATCCATAATACTATTTCGAAATATTCCATTTATTATTGCTGATGGTAAATATTGAGCTTTAACATCACAACATCTGTAGCTCCGAAACATTTCTTCATGCACCAGGCTTAAAGGGAGAATTTTCCAGTTACAATTGAAAAAGAGTTGTCGGTTTTGGCATCATCCTTTTCTCCAGTTGGTGTTAAATGTTATACATGTGGTTGCTCAGCTTTTTTCATGATATCACTTTGGTTTCCATTAAGTTTTTAATTAATCTTTATTTAATATTTGTTTTAATTTAATATTTCACTTATTTCTCATTCTTTATTGTTCTTACTGCATCGATCGGGGCGTGAAATGATATAAATTGCTATGAATAGCAATATCGTTTTACGAAATCGTTGCAGTTTCCACAGCTTTATGAACTATGCGCCCCTTGAAAAGTATGCTTCTAATTTTAAGCATTTACATCCAATTAATTCTGTGATTTATTATTTGTTTTTCTCTCTCATAAGTATAATGGTCCTTTTTTATTATCATTCAGGTCGGCGTAAGTTTTTCAAGTTACTATCGTAACTAATCGGTTTTTAATCTATATCGCAACTTTTTGTGTAATTCTTTCCTCTATGTTAAATTCAGTTCTATATTTTAGTGTGCTGTTATTGTTTTAGTTCTATTAATTGCTAAATTTTAAGATTAAATTTTATTACGATATCTATTATCTATATATATACATATATATATATATATATATATATATATATATATATATATATATATATATATATATATATATATATGTGTGTGTGTGTGTGTGTGTGTGTAATAATTTTCGACCCGAATTATTTTTACCTAAAAATATTGCATTCTTCTGTATTTTTAAAATATACTGATCCTTATGACGCTGTGAAAAAAAAATAATTTTTTTTCCTCTCTGGAACGTAGAGGGTTCCGACACGATCGTAAGAGTCACAGATTATCATACAGATAGGACAGTGAAGCAAAAACGCGAACCGGAAATATAGTAGCACCACTAGTGTCAACAGAGGGGAACTACATGTGTTAAGTCTACATGAATAGCATCTTTGATCGAAAATTGTTTTTCTATTTCGCGAGTAGTTAATAGCAGGTTAGTATGGGAAGTTTTCGTTTTCTTCAATTTCTATTGTTTTTGAATTCACAAAATTATCCTCAAAACATTCACAGCTATTCTTCTAAGAAATAAAAATTATTTTTTATAATGTTTAAAAATATGCTTTGTGAAACATATTCATATTCAAGAACAAATTAAAATTACAAACTGTAATTCTGAAATAGCAGTATGAAATCATTAAATATTTAATGTTGCTTGGTTTAAATAATACAAAATGCCTTAAAATGAAAAAAAAAAAAAAAAAGTTTTTGTTTTATGTATATTTTCAAAGTTTATTTTCTTAATATTTAGCACTTGCTTCTTAAAATAAATTGCTTTTGACAATCAAGTTTGTAAACAATAATAAAGTTGCCAACGAAAACGTATGTGCAGTTTTCTTTCCTTCACTTTTTCTACTACTTTTAAATTTACAAAATCATAACATTCACAGCTATTTTCTAAGAAATAAAACTAATTTTTGTTATGTTTGAAAATAATTTTTTCCAAACACATTCGTGTTCAAAAGTACAAATTAATAAAACAAACTGTAGTGCTGAAATAGCAGTATGGTATGAAATCTTAAATATTTAACATTGCTTGGTGTAAATAATACAAAATGCTTTAAAATGAAAAAAAATACTTCTGGTTTATGTATATTTTCGAAATTTATTTGCTTAATATTTAGTACTTGCTTCTTAAAATAAATTGTTTCGCCAATCAAATTCGTAAACAATAACAAAGTCCAAACGTAAACATCAATAAATGGTTAGTCGGTTGGATGTTGGGTTTAACGTTGCACTAATATTACGATATGAACATAGATACAATAAAAATAAGACGAGTCATTGCGTAAACTGGAGAGCTCGAGAAACTTACAGCCGTTGACAATAGGGTCGTTGCAGTCAAATTCCGGTTACCGAAGAATATACGGAAGTGTCCTATCTGTATAATAATCTGTGGTGAGAGTTGGGCTTGTTCTGTGAAATCTTCACGTGTAAAATTTTAAGAGCTATACATTTTTTGGCTCTAAGTTGATAGAAGAAGCAAACTATATTGAACTCAAATTGTTACAAATAATGAAATTCAATGATATATTATTCGTATGTTGACTGATATTTATTTACAATGACAATCTTAAAAAACTTGTTATCGTCTTTAATAAACATAAGTACACGTTGCATTTTTCACACCATGTTTTTGAACTGCTTTTGCAGTTTTCAAGGTCTCGAAATATCATCAACAAGTGGGAAATGTCCATGCATCTCGTATCATTTGTCCTGGCATGACGTGTTTTGGCAGAAGAATTATAATATTTGGATCCTTTTATCAGTGGAATTACAGCATCACCGACTTTACCATTATTGATAATGCTTCTGTTAGAATGTGGAGATGCTACTAAAGCTTCTGCTACTTTTAAAATATTTAAAAATCATTACGTCTCGCAGTTAAACTAAATTTTAATCACATTAAAAACTGATACAGACAATATACACTAAAAATATACAATTTAAAACATTAAAAACACAAAACATAAATTTAAACCTCACCACTTAATGAGGCATGCGCAGTTCCCGCTGAATACGTTGTACTCACTTAATGATAGTCTGTTGTTCTTCTCAGAATTTACATTTGATGTTTTTATTGATGAGGAGCATGTAAAAATCTCGAAATGTTTAAATTTATGTTTTGTGTTTTTAATGTTTTAAATTGTATATTTTTAGTGTATGTTATCTGTCACTTCTGCTTCATCTAATTTACATTTTTAAAGGTCCATTTTATTTTTGGGGGGATCTTGTTATTATCACGTAACGCCCAAGTCGCACGATCGTGCGGGTGAGGAAAATTTAATTCCTACGAACAACATAAATTGCGTCTAAGTAATATATTTTATTATTTTACAGTTATTTACATATTGAGCTACAAATTTGTATGTAAGCAATTAGAAATATATTAATAATTGCATTTTTACGATAGAAAAAAAGGCGAACTGTATTTCTTGTACATGTAAACATAGCTAAACTGACGGTTGAAAGAAAAGCATGGACAACAATCACCATCTACTGATTAAAAAAAGTACTTTACACGGTACGTACTTTACACTTTCTGCGAACTAACACGTCAATTCCTGTTTGGTGTTTACTACATATAGATGTTCCAGATTCAAAAATGTATGTGATATCTAAGCTGCACGATCGTGCAGCCTGGGTCGGAAAGCGCTATATATATATACATATGCATATATCAGTAATTGTAATTCACACATTTTGATTTAAATAATACTTATTATAGAAACAAAAACACACAAACACATAAAATATTTCTAATAAAAAAATATACATATAAGCATGCAATCAAGTAAATATTTAACAAAATTTCTTTCATATTGCAATGTTTTCCTCTTACATTAAAGAAGGAAAATGTAAAATTCTTAACAGACTTGAAATTAACAAGTGTAATTTAACCTACATAAACATATTTCAAGTTTATCATGTGGAACCTGCTGTACAGTCGACGGTTCTGAAGTATTCTTATCACCATTTGAAACAGGAAAGGTAGGAACCGCATAAATGTCATGTACCTGGTTTGAAAAAAAACAGCTATATTAATAAATATACTTTTTTACACTGAAAATTGACGTAAACTATTGCTTAAGAATAACATAAAATTTTAATGCATTTAGTAATGACATATAAAATGCATATTTTAATAATACTTTTTAGTATATTTTTTAGCAATATATTTGCAAACAGATCGAGCTGTTCTTTTCACGTGAATGAATGTACAGTCGGTAGCACAATTATTCGAGCGCTAGCAATAATTCCTATGCAAAAAAAGCACACTTAATACTGCTTTGTTAAATAAATCCCTGTCGAATCATGTTCTTAGTCAGTCTAAGAACATGATTCGACAATTATGTATTTAACGAATTAGTATTAAGTGTACTTGTTTTACATAGCAATTATTACTAGCGCTCGAATAATTGTGCTGCCGACAGTATGTCAGGCAAAGCAATCCCAATTAATTTTAACCGTTGGTAAAATATTGTTAAGATATTCTAATAAAGTTCGACTTTTTTTTTTTTTTTAAATCTATCGAAAAGTAAAGGTTTGTTGAAAAACATTCAGAAGTACACCATTCACTCCTTTATAAATTAGTTTTCGGAAGATCTTTGTCTGTTACCTTAATTAGGGACTTAGAGGGGACGATTTTCAAAGAAACTTTCTTTTCTTAACCAGAAACCGATGCAAAGATTTTACAAGTTATGGTCAGGAAAAAATTTTACAAGCAAGATTTTACAAGTGAATCAACGGTGACAAGTTTAAACTAGTGTGTTGTGGCCACCACATGACTTTCTTCTATATTTTCCTATACAAATTCACTCAGTAAAAATAATTTATTAAAATTATTAAAAAAATTATCTTCCATGATAATGCAGGCGATTTCCATATTAGAGAAGTAGTATAACACTAAATATATATATATACATAAGTCAATTTTATTGTAAATATTACATTACTTTTTTTTTGGGGGGGTTAAAAATAAAAAAAATCCATTACTTTATTTTAAATTATCGCAGATTAATGGTTCAACCATTGGCGAGCTCGTTTGAAAGATACCCATCAGAAAAATTTACTACCCTCGAGGGAGGACGTCCCCCCCAGGGGGTGGCAAGACTCCTACACATACAAAAAAAATTCCCAGTTGACTATCTCTATTATAAATAACTCTTGCAAATTCCATAATGATTACTAAAAAATAATTCTCTTTATGCACATTTATACAAAATTTTGTCCCATATCACCATGTTAAAAATTTAGAAACAGCAAGATGGCAACGCAACCTGTAAGACAATTTTTACCAAAAGTTGATAGGCACTAATTTATGTCAAGGTGCAACTAAATACCAATTTGTATGAAATTCTGTGCAGTGGTTCCTGAGATACAGTTGCCACAAAATTTTGTCACACACACAGACAGACAGACAGACATTTTCTAAAAATGGTCAAATCGTGTTCTACAGCTCTCAAAACGTGTGTTCTACAGCTCTCAAAATCCGAGGTCGAAAATTTTTACGAATTTAATACTTTCTTCTATTGAATATAGAAGAAAGTAAAAAAGGCGACACATTTTTTTATAACCTTGAGGTTTAAATTTCGTAGGATCCTCATTTTTACCTTTATTAACCTATAAGAGAAAATAACATCTTTATATTTTGCTAAATTTCAAACCTCTGTTGAGAATCACTGCAGTGTTTCGGGGAAAAATGTTATAAATTGTCGATTTTCCTTTCAACCCTTTAAAGGTTAAATGTCAGAAAATCATCATATTTTATCTTAATTAAGGCCTAACTGGAAACATATTGCTAAATTTCAAGCTTTTAGAGAAAACCACTTCAGATATATTTTGCTTTATTTAAAGTCTAGGAAGAAATATTTTGCAATATTTTAAGATTCTATAGAAAACCACTGAAGATATATATTGCTTTATTTAAAACCTAGGAAGAGTCATTTTGCTACATTTCAAGTTTCTATTAGAAATCACTCAAGAGATATGGTTAAAGCTTCAAAAATTTCGGTAACTCTTTCAACAAATTAAAGATTATTTCAATAATACACTTTTAGTGAGTCCCTAAGTCATGAAAAGAACCTACTGTCGAAATGCTATGTTTTGACCTACAATAATTTGACTCGGCGTTGATAGATGAAACAATGAATGAATCAATGCACGAAAGAGTGTGTGGTATTTTGCATATATATATGGGTCCTTCTCTGAAAAGTGGGCATTTTTTTTTTTTTAAAAGTAAAAAAGATAAAACCTTAGTCCAAATAAAATTGCTCCAATTTTTTTTTTTTTTTTTGTACATGTACACATATGTTACAATTAATAAAAAAAATAATATAAACCAAACTGTATCTGATAATTTTTGATATAGCAATTACTTTTATTAATTAGAAAAATGAGGGAATGACTGTGAGGGAATGACAAATTTCTTCTAAAAACTACTTTATAAAAATATTATTAAGTTTAGTTATATTTTCAAACACTAAATATTTATTAAAACGCATTTTTATTAATATAATATCATAAAAAAGCAAATTTGATTTATTTTAGTTAACTTTATAATGAGTGAGGGAATGACGTATAATAAAAATACTGTATTTCAATCTAACGTTTGAGAGCCTTATGCAACTCATTGTAAAAAGTTTCGAACAGAACACAACATGGCTTTTTACTTTGCTGCTATACAAATTAAGTTTGACTTATATAAAGCACGGGCTGCCATTAATGGAGTAAGTAGGGGTGTGATTATAGTTTGATGAGGGAATGATATCTAATACCAGGGACAACAATAAAGGGTCTTCTAATTTCTTTCATTGCATAATATATAAATGTAGTATAATGGATAAATATTTATTAAAGTATGTTTAATAAATTTTTAATTCAAATAATCCAAATATACATGCTTTAATACTATAGAAACCATTTTATTTACTTACATGTGGGAATGGGGACACAGTGAGGGAATGATATTTTGCATTTTAAAAATTATTTAAAAATTATATTTGAATTCCAATAAACAAAGAATAACAGTTTATATGTAAAACCAACTAATATTGATAGTTTAAACAGCGTTTTGTTTTTGTGATTTTAAATATATACCCTCAAGACTACTGGGACATGAAATGACCACTTTTCAGAGAATGACCCATATATATATATAGATAGATAGATAGATTTACGCATTATTAAGTATTTATTTATTTACTTTATGTCACAGAAAAATCTGAAACAGGAATTTTGCTTGTAGCGAGCACATTAGAGTACCTTTATAAAACATTAACATTAAGAAATATTATAAATACCCAGTAACGAAGGTATAGTTTATGCTAAATAAATAAGAACTTAAAAGGTAATAATTATGATAAATAATTTCTTTACTGCAATATACTTCAAAATTTAGAAGAAAACAAAATCAAAATAAGGACTGTCCTGGAGTTCTGAGCACCCCTGATTATCTTAATATTACTGAATGAAACATTTACCCCATGGGTGGAAATAATTCCATTTATCTCCATGTATCTCACAAAATCTAAAACTACAACGGGTGATCAAATTATTAGATTTTTTTTTTTTTTTTTACTTTTTTTTTTCAATTATCTAAAAAAGAGACTTGACGAAATGGCCAGACACTTCATACATTTAAAGAACATTTAGAAACCCGTATTTTCCACTATCGATTTAGTCGAGAGTGCAGTTAAGAGACCAGCCACAAACTGAAGAAGAGCGAAAATACTTTGGATCACCCTGTATCATAAAAAGCTACAAATGATTTGTAACTTTAATACTTTGTTGCACATACCCTGTACAATATTTGTATGTTTTGATGCGGGAATTGCGCATTTTTTTAGTCATAAGTGGTTTTACACAAGTCGCATATTTAATTTGAAGATCCAATTCAATAACGTTGCAACCCCCCCCCCCTTTTTTTTTTTTTTTTTTTTTTTTTTTTTTCTCCCTTCTGAAAAATCCTTTATGAACTCACAAATCTTAGTAAATAAATACAAATATGAGAAAGTCATATGCCTGTAAGAGGTTTTTCATAAAAAGGAACTTTTACAATCCGGTGGAAATAATTGGATCTTAAAATTAAATACGCAGCATGTGAAAAACCCAATATAAAATTTCAACTCTGGAAAATACCTAAAATCTAGCTCGTTCTTTTGCCGACAAATTGTTTCATTTTTATTCTTTTCAAATAAGCTTTTGAATACTTGCTCAGTTTGTTTAGCTTTCAACCAATGCAATGAATTTCTACTATTTTCGCGCATGCGCAGAGTAAAATAATGTTTGTTGAAAATGCTCATATCCAGAGCCTGATTAAGGGTGAGGCACACATTAATTATACTTACACCGTTATTTTTTAACAAATACTTTCCTCCTATAATAAACAGAAAATTCTCATTAAAAATTATTTTAAAAGATTTCTTGTGTCTAATAACGGTGAGTAAATTGGATTGTTTTACACCGTTCATTTTTTATAAAAATTATTTCCTCGTCAAAGCGTGGAATTTCTATGACATGAAGTAAAAAATAATTGTAAAAATATGCCGGTGAGAGTGTGCCTCACCCTTAATCAGGCTCTGCTCATATCTCAACGAATATTACACGTGTAACTTTTAGGTTTCAGAATAATGTTATCTAATGTTTTGTCAAATTTTCAGCAAGTTTTGTAAAATTTTATGAAAATCCGTTATTGTTATAAGCAAAACACTTGTCAAAGAAATTAGTAATTTCTGAAAATACATATATATGCATATGACTAAATAAATGCGTATTTTCTGCACAAAAACAAGCAATTATTGTACATAGTATGTGCAACAACGTATTAAAGTTACAAGTCGTAGTTTTTTGTGATACAGGGTGATCTAAAATATTTTCACTCTTTGTCAATTTGTGGTTTTTCCCCTAATTGTACTCTGAACTAAATCGAGACTGAAAAATATGAGTTTTTAAATGTTCTTTAAAGTATGAAGTTTCAGGCCATTTCGTCGAATGTTTTGTTGGATAACCGAAAAAGTGTCAAAAAAAAAGTCTAATAAGTTGATCACCCACTGTATATTATCAATAGATAAGATTGAATTGAGTTCACTATGAAGGAAAAATGTATGTATTGTGCCTAAAGAAGATTACCTTTTAAAAAGATACTTATTAAAAAGTTACTTACACATCTGGCTACATTCATCACCTTCGAAACATACACTCCTTCGGTAGCTTCCGATGAAGCCTTAGAAGAATTCTCCTATAGAATCAAATTTATATAAAAATTATAAAAACAATATTTAAAGTGCAGAAATTTTTATAAATTTTGTATAAAATAGGTTTGAAATTGAATACCATGAATTTAAAAATGCAGTGCTTTTCGTATAAGAGATTTTAAAAATACTACATAGAAACCTATATAAAAATTGGTACTACTTTTGGAAAACAGTAAATGAAAGTATTCGTTTTCTATCGTCTAATTGTAAAAGACAAAGCAACTAAAAAAAGAAAACCCGGATATAACAACTAAACAAAATTTTTTACTTTACATATTATATATCTACTCTTTTTTGAAAGTAGTGTTGACAGAAGACAAAATTTAATAAGCAAATTAGAAATTCACATTTTTTTGTAAGCGTAAACTGATACATACGACGTGAAGATGTATAAAATAGAATTTACATAGCTAGTTTAAAAAAAAATCGTTAGAGCCTTTTTTTAAGCACCCATTCCTGAGAACAATAGTTAACCTGCATAAGCAGGACAACTGTCAATTTTTTCGTAGTAACCAAGTAAGTTTCATAGTAACTACATTCTAAAAGACATCTAATAAAGGGTTTATGTAGCAAAGTTGAAGAAAATCGTTAGAGCTGTTTCTAAAAAACTAACTTTCGGCCTGATTTTCACCAAAACTTGCCAAACTCATCTGTTCATCGGAATTTAATAATTACATGCGAAAAAACATCTAATTTGGAGTTAATATGGCGAGTTTGTAGAAAATCCGTAGAGCTGTTTTTAATGAAATGCACCCGTTTGGTTAAAATTAAAATTTGATGACGATACAGTCCGGACATCTCTTGTCATATCGCTATTTACACAATCACTATTTACACAAAGCCATTTTAATACATCACAAAAATATAAAAAAAGAAATAAAATAAAATAAGAAAATAAAATAAAATAAATAAATAAACAAATAAAAAATAAAGTCGTTAAGGTGGTCTATAATACAGCGGAATCTGTTTTTTTTTTTCCTTTACTGTGTTTTGTTAGACGTTTATGTATAAAAATTTATTTTGAAAAAAAATAAAATAGAATTTTGTATTCTTATGATAGTGCAGTTTTAAGTTGTTCTGTTAGCCTATAATTTTCTCTGATTTCATTTTCCGTTGTCTTGTATATTGCATTCATTCTTGTTTTAAAGAGTTGCGAAATCTTCATATAAGACTGAATCGGGTCGAATGGGCTCTTCCCACCTGACGTTAGAGGTCACATTACATAGTTGGTTTAAACCAACAGCAGGCAAAATCTTCTATATTTATCTATAGCAATTCCTGAAATAACGCTTTTTCTTTTCTTATTTTTGATCAATCCGATTTATTTATTTATTTATTTTATGCATTTTTTATTCCATTTTATATCATTATTTATCATGTTTTGTTTGCTGTATACGTATACAATCACCGTTTAATTTTTATTTTTTATTAATGCTGATGGAACACATGTTAAGTATTCTAATTTTTGATACTTAAATCATTAAAAATGCAACATCGTACGGTGTAAAGCCGGAAAGGGTCGCTATTCGGTGTTTGGAAATGGTTGCTATGTTTTCCTGACGTAAAAAAAAGGGAAACACATTTATCAAAATGGTGTCTTTTGTAATGTACAAAATTAATTAAGCCTATTTTCAATATTAATTAAACAAATATTTTAAAATAACTTGCCTCACTATGCATGATATAACATCCTAATCGATTTCTCTGCGAAACACATATTACACATATCATCAACAACGACATAACCATCACATCTCCATACATTTCCGTTCGTCGCATTCTTTTTCTTTCTAAAAACCATATCCCTTTCACACTTTCCTAATTCCTAATACTTTTCTAGGAACCACATTTTTTTCAAAAATTCCAAAAAAAAAAAAAATTCTCGCTCTTTAACTAATTCGCTCAAAAAAATTCTACTACATTCACCGTCTTCTCCAAAAATAGGTCAGTCTGTACGATGGTCACAACCATTCTAACATTATCGTTCAACAAATTTTTATAATCTTCAACAATTTGTTTCACTGAATCACAACTGCTAGAAGCCATACTTGAAAATAAAATAAAATAAAACTAGTATGTTGTGGCCAGCACATGACTTTCTTCTATATTTTCCTATAAAAATTCACTCAGTAAAGGTAATTTAAGAAAATTACTGCTTAAAAAAAATTATCTTCCATGATAATGCAGACGATGTCCATATTAGAGAAGCAGTATAGCAGCAAATATCCAAAAAAAAGTCATTTTTTTTCTTCCTCAATAATACATTTTCTTTTCTTTGTTGAAAAAAAAAAAAGATAACTTTGTTTTAAATCATCGTAGATCGATGGTGCAACCATTCGTTTTAAAGTTATTGGTGAGCTCTTTTCAAAGATACATTTACTCCCCGCAAGGGGGAACTTCTCCCCATGGGGGGAGGCGAGGCTCCTACATACATATTTTTTTTTCCCAGTTGACTATCTCTATTACAAATAATTCTTTTAAATTTCATAATGATTATTACAAAATAATTCTCTTTATGCACATTTATACAAAATTTTGTCCTATACCTCCATGCTAAAAATTTAGAAGAAGTGGGATGGCAACGCAAGCAGTTGGACAATTTTTACCAAAATTTGATAGGTACTAATCACCTGTAACTTATGTCAATGTGTAATTACATACCAATATGTATGAAATTTTGTGCAGTAGTACCTGAGATACAGTCGCCACAAAATTTTGTCATACACACACAGAGAGACAGACAGACAGTTTCTAAAAAAAGTTAAATCGTGTTCTACTGATTTCAAAACTTGTAAATACATCAAAGACCCGAGGTCCAAAATTTACGAATCCAATACTTTCTTCTATTGAATATAGGAGAAAGTTATAATAATAAATTATACAAACGAAATAAATTAATAATAAAAGTAAAATAATTACAAGATAAAAAGAATTTTTTATATGCCATGTTTTTAAATTTTCTGTTGAATCATATAAACGGTACTGAAGGCAGCGGGAACCCGGAGCAATTGGCTAAATGTATTAAAAAATTCATTGTTATCTTGTTTTGAGCTATTATAAAAGTTACAAATGGAACTAGCTAGCCGGGAAAATAGTTTAAAATCGATTGCAAGCTTTGTACTTGTAATGTTGCAGGGATTTGAAACAGTTCGTCAAAAGTATTTAAAAAATGCATTTTCACCGTATTCTGAACTATTCTGAAAGTTTGAAATGTCTAGCTACTCGGGAAGTTAGTTAAAAATCGATTGCAAGCTCTGTACTTGTAACACTGCCGAAGGCAGCAGGAACCCGAAACAGTTCGCTGAAAATATAAAAAAAACGCGTTTTCATCGTGTTCTTAACTATTTTGAAAGTTTCAATTGTCTAGCTAGTCGGGAAGTTAGTTAAATAATTTTTCTGTCGAATCATACAAACGCTGCCGAAGGCAGTAGGGACCTGAAAGTTGACTAAAAGTGTTAAAATATATTGTCACCGTGTTCTGAGCTATCCTGAAAGTTTCAAATGTCTAGCTAGTCGGTTAAAAATTGATTGCAAAATTTGTACTGGACAAACAAACAAGAATCGAAGTTAATAAATAATTATAATATAATATATATATATACCATGTTTTAAATTTTCTGATGAATCATAGAGCTCTTATCAATGTGCACGTTTAATTAAATGTATGTATTTTTATGTCGAAAGAAAATAAACTTGTAATTTTTTTAATTATAGCTAATATTTTAATGGATATTTTAATGCTATTAGAATGTTATTATTTTCATATTTTAATTAATTATAAGAAAACTAATCAAAAATTCGAAAATCGGACTTCGAAATATTGTGTTGTCGCCAGGTTCTGAGCTACTGTGAAAGTTTCAAATGTCTAGCTAGTAGGGAAAGTTAGTTAAAACTCGATTGCAAGATTTGTACCGGAGAAACACGCAAACAAACAAAGAAACAAACAACCATACAAACAAACAAACAAGAATAGAAGTAATTAAAAACATGGTAAAAATAATAATAACATGGTAATATAACCGTTTTAAAGAATTAAGCTTCACTAGCTCAAACAGAATAGAATATTAAATAATTGAATTTACCTTTAAAATTAATTGAAATGCTGATTGCCCTGGTAATAAAAAATAAACAGAACGCTGGTTGCTATATCTTATTGCAAAAGATCCAGAACGACATCGTTATCGTTCAAATTGGCGCCAAAGAAAAATCGCCAAATCAAGTTATGGACCAACCGGCAATTTGTACCATTTTTATAATTAATTGTAATGCTGGTTTCCATGGTAATTAAAAACAAACAGAATGCTGATTGCTATATCATATTGCAAAGAATCCAGGGCGACATCGTTATCGTCCAAAACCGCGCCAAAGAAAAATCGCCAAATCCAGTTCTGGACAAACCTGCAACAAAACCTTGCTCGTACACAAATAAATTAAGCCTATTTTTAATATTTATGAAAGAAACATTTGAAATTAACTTCCTCGCTTTCCATAAAAATGTAACTGCATGGATTTTCTATGCAGCAAATATCATCAATATGCATTAATGTATATACCTGCTTCCGGTATATTTACACCGTTTAAATGTTCTACAGTTGCTCAGGAAATACGGTTATATAAGCTAGATTTCCTAACCCACATTTTATTTTCAAAAATTCCAGAAACATTTCTCTCCCTTTCTAAACAATTTACTCAAAAAAAAAAAAAAAATCTAGTACACTCGTCTTATTTTCCGAAAATAGGACTATCTTTCATTAAACAAGAAAGAAAAATCATGCAGTGCGCATTGATTTGTAACACTTTCCAACTGTACACAATTGTTGTATCGAATAACTATTAATATTCTTTGCCTACGTTATTGCACAACAGACAGAAGGACTGAAAAACATACAGATAGACTAATTGATTTTAAAATTACTCTTAGGCATTTTGGAAAGTTCTAAAAAGGCTTAACGCAAAAGAAAATGCCGGCGTTAGATTATAATTACAGCTTTTAAACTCTCTGAATATTTTACTGTAGCCCTGTAAATCTGAAAGTTAATCATATCATATTCTAAAAAAACAATATTTTAGACTATTAATAATACATGCCAATGTTTTTAAGATTTTTGTAGTAGAAAGTTTTTTAAATATAACTTTAAAAAAATTCTGTCCTAAAACGTAATACATTGGCTTTTTTCTTATCGTTGTTGTTGTTGTTGTCCCTGTAAGCAAACTAGTTGTACAGGACCTATTAATGAAATCTGAAATAGGGAACATTCCATAGACAACTTGAGTGTATCATTTTTAAAAAATTCTCAAAATAATACATATTTAAGATTACAAAAGGATTACAAATTTTATTAAAAACATTTACCTTATTAAAAATCCTTAAAAATTGGCTGATATATTTCGGCTTCATCCGAAGCCATCATCAGAACCCGATGACACAAACAAAGATCGTTGGCGGTTCACTCCTCCTTTATAATTTCGTTGCTCGTCATTCCTTCAGTTCTCTTCTCTTTTTCCAGGGTCGGTCTCCATTCAGGTGGAATGATGCTGTGTTCGATATCGTTTATTGCGTCTTGTATAGTTAGGATTTCTATTGCTTCTCTTTTAAGTGCGTATTTGTGCGAATTGAAATTTGAAATTTTTTTAAAGTTAATAAAATTGATATTAATAGGATTAGTGATGTTATTTCTAGAAAAGGCTGTGGATGGTTTATTATATTTAAGGTCGCTAAGGTGTTCGGTTATTCTGTCTTTAATTTTTCTTTTTGTCATGCCGATGTAGCTGGCTTTATTATGTTCGTAATCTTGAAATTTTATTTTATAGACACCGGCAGTTTGATTGAAGGGAATGGGATCTTTTTCATTACGGATTCGTTGGAAAATGTTTTTATCGGGTTTGATTGGGATGTTAACGTTGTATTTTTTTGCTTCATTTTGGATTTTGATGGAGGCTCCGTTACAATAGGGAATAGCGGAGGTAAAAGAAGGTTTTGTTTTTTGTGCGTTTGTGATCTGGTTAAGTGATTTTAGTCGTTTTTTATAGAATTTGTCAACAAGTTTTGGGTTGTAGTTAGCTTTCCTTGCGATACTTTTAATAAATTTTAATTCGGCATTTAAAAGGGATTTATTAGAACATATGAGGATTGCACGATTAATATAGGACCTTAAAGCGGCGTATTTATAAGGAAGGGGGTATTACATTTATTGTTTATTATTTCATTATTATTAGTAGCTTTACGGAATACAGTGGTGTCAATTGTATGGTTTTGATTTTTGGTGATGTATACGTCAAGAAATGTTTGGCTATTGTTGTTTTCAGTTTCATGGGTGAATTTAATGAGGGGATCGAGTTTGTTAAGATCTGAGAGAATATTTTCAGGGTTAGTATTTTGGGGGGTAACGGTAAATATGTCATAAACATAGCGGATCCAGAGCTTGCAGTTATTAATAATATTACATGCGGATTGTTCAAAAAATCTCATTTTTAGTTCGGCTAAAATCCCGGATATCGGAGACCCCATAGGCACGCCCTGAGTTTGTCTGTAAAAACTGCCATTAAAAGAGAAAAAAGAATCGTTGAGGATGAAGTTGCTTGTACGGATTAAGGTATCACTTATTTTGTTGTCACCAAATTGGTTAATGATTCGATCGTGAATAATCTCACTAATTTCGGTAATGTTAATGGAAGGATACAGGTCTTTTACATCAAAGCTATTGAGGGTATCATGAAATTGGATAGTAGTTCCGCGAATTTTTTGAATAAACATTTCCGTGGAATTAATGGAAAAATCTGAGGGGGGAAGAAGTGATTTATAAATATCTTTCATATAGACCTCCAAACAATATGTGGGACCTTCTGATTTGTTGACGATGGGACGAAGAGAGGGGGGATTTTTATGATCTTTGTATTTACCAAATAATCGAGGGATAATGGAAGCGTGGTTATTAAACAAACGGATGTTAAAACTTTCTTAAATAAAGTCAATCACTTCACCGATATTAATTTTACACAACTAACGAAGCGTCATAAAGAAAAATTAAAATTTTGGATTTCAAAAAGGAAACATTTCTTAAAAACATACAACCGCCCACTTCTTACCCATACTTAAATATTTCTAGTACTAAACTTAACACTCATCAAGATGCTATCTTAAAACTTGGACCTAAATTCATCCTTAACGATAAATCTAATATTAAAGACACAATCGCTCATATAGAAACCGCTCTCGAATTTATCCCATCTCAAAAACGCCCGGCTATTAGACACACGGCTATCAACTCCCTTAACAAAACGGAACATAAATATGACTACAGTGATATTAAAAGTATCCGCGATTAAAAAAAGATAGTAACATAACCTGCCTAATGTCCGACAAAACCAACTTATTAACAATTATGGATAGAGATAATTATAATAAAATGATGCAAGATACAATTCTAAAATTAAACGCAATAAAACTTTCACACTCCCCACTTAATAAACTTATTGAAAAAACTAAATCGTTAATAAAAACTGGAACTTGGCCTAATAATATCCCTCCCGTCTTTAATAACCACGCTTCTATTATCCCTCGATTATTTGGTAAATACAAAGATCATAAAAATCCCCCCTCACTTCGTCCCATCGTCAACAAATCAGAAGGTCCCACATATTGTTTGGAGGTCTATATGAAAGATATTTATAAATCACTTCTTTCCCCCTCAGATTTTTCCATTAATTCCACCGAAATGTTTATTCAAAAAATTCGCGGAACTACTATTAATTTCATGATACCCTCAATAGCTTTGATGTAAAAGACCTGTATCCTTCATTAACATTACCGAAATTAGTGAAATTATTCACGATCGAATCATTAACCAATTTAGTGACAACAAAATAAGTGATACCTTAATCCGTACAAGCAAACTCATCCTCAACGATTCTTTTTTCTCTTTTAATGGCAGTTTTTACAGACAAACACAGGGCGTGCTTACGCCGCTTTAAGGTTCTATATTAATCGTGCAATCCTCATATGTTCTAATAAATCCCTTTAAAATGCCGAATTAAAATTTATTAAAAGTATCGCAAGGAAAGCTAACTACAACCCAAAACTTGTTGACAGATTCTATAAAAAACGACTAAAATCACTTAACCAGATCACAAACGCACAAAAAACAAAACCTTCTTTTACCTCCGCTATTCCCTATTGTAACGGCGCCTCCATCAAAATCCAAAATGAAGCAAAAAAATACAACGTTAACATCCCAATCAAACCCGATAAAAACATTTTCCAACGAATCCGTAATGAAAAAGATCCCATTCCCTTCAATCAAACTTCCGGTGTCTATAAAAAAAAATTTCAAGATCACGAACATAATAAAGCCTGCTACATCGGCATGACAAAAAGAAAAATTAAAGACAGAATAACCGAACACATTAGCGACCTTAAATATAATAAACCATCCACAGTCTTTTCTAGAAATAACATCACTAATCCTATTAATATCAATTCTATTAACTTTCAAAAAATTTCAAATTTCAATTCGCACAAATACGCACTTAAAAGATAAGCAATAGAAATCCTAACTACACAAGACGCAATAAACGATATCGAACACAGCATCATTCCACCTGAATGGAGACCGACCCTGGAAAAAGAGAAGAGAACTGAAGGAATGACGAGCAACGAAATTATAAAGGAGGAGTGAACCGCCAACGATCTTTGTTTGTGTCATCGAGCTCTGATGATGGTTTCGGATGAAGCCGAAATATATCAGCCAATTTTTAAGGATTTTTAATAAGGTAACTTAAAATGTTTTTTATAAAATTCTCAAAATATTCACGGATGATAGGAGCTGGAGACAAGCAGACAGAAGGGTAGGCATTCGGACAGACAGATGCACAAATTGAAATCATATTCCCACTAAAATTATAAGAAAGTATTAAAACGCTCATGTAAACAAAAAGGCAATTCCAGCAAATTTTTATTAATACCACTTAATGTAACTGATTATTTTTGTGTAGCCCTGTAAATCTAATGCTAACCATACCATATAACATAGAAGGCACACTCTTTTGTGCAAACGAATAATATATTTAAATTGCATTAAGCTTTGCGGAAAATAAAATTATTAAAATTTGGTTTATAAAAATAACTCTCATACAACACAATGCTTTGGAGTACTTTCAAGTGCCCTTTACACAAACCAGTTAGAAATGTAATCTATTTTACATAGGAAACATCCGATAGGGAATTGAATAACATATTAAAATTTCATTAAAGTTTCTATACATTAAAGGCATTAAAATATGATTTATAGAAACTCCTCTCATAGAACACAATGCTTTCGAATACTTTTGGGTGTCCCTGTACACAAACCAGAAGACGCATTCATTCCATTTTCAATAGGGAACATTCGATAGTGAACTTCAATAAAATATATTGGTTTAAAGAAATTCCATAAATATTTACGGGAAATGGAGCGCAGAAAAACAGACAGAGAGACAGACAGACAGACAGAACAACAGTCAGACAGATACGCAAATTGAAATTATATTCACACTAAAAAAAATTATAGAATGTGTCAAAAACGCTTAATGTAAACGAAAGTACAATTCTAGCAATTTTTTATTTATAGCTCTTAATATAACTGAATATTTTTGTGTCACCCTGTAAATCTAATGCTAACCATGCTATATTCTATGCAAAGCATATAAATAGTATATTTCAATTTGCTAAAACTTCGTGGAAAGTAAAGATATTAAAATTTGATTTATAGAAATATTTCACAAAGAACGCAATGCTTTAGAATACTTTTGAGTGTCCTTGTATATAAAACAGTGATTGTATTTAATCCATTTTATATAGGAAAAATCCAATAGTGAACTTGAATAACATATTTCAATTTCGTGAAGATATTGTACAGTAAAGATATCAAAATATGGTTTATAAAAATACCTCTCATGGAACACAATTCTTTGAAATACTTTCGGGTGTTCCTGTACATAAACCAGTAGAGGTATAAACTCCATTTTCAATAGAGAACATCCGAGAGTGAACTTGAATAACATATATCAGTTTCAAAAAATTCTATAATTATTTACGGGAGATAGAGCGCGGGGAGACAGACAGACCGACAGACGGACAGATACACAAATTGATATCATATTCACACTTAAAAAAATGTTAGGAAGTTTAAAAACGCTTAATGTAAACGAAAGTAGAATTCTAGCAAATTTTTAATTATAGCTCTTAATATAGCAGAATATTTTTGTGTCACCCTGCAAATCTAATGCTAATCATGCTATATTCTATGCAAAGCATTCTTTTGTGCATATAAATAACATATTTCAATTTCTAAAAAAACTTCGTGGAAAGTAAAGTTATTAGAATTTGATTTATAGAAATATCTCTCATAGAACGCAATGCTTTAGAATAATTTTTGAGTGTCCTTGTATATAAAACAGAGTTGTTATTTAATCCATTTTATACAGAAAAAATCCAATAGCGAACTTGAATAACACATTTCAATTTCATTAAGATATGTGTACAGTAAAGGTATGAAAATATGATTTATAGAAATACCTCTCATAGAACACAATGCTTTGAAATACTTTCGGGTGCCCCTGTACACAAACCAGTAGAGGTATAAACTCCATTTTCAACAGGGAACATCCGATAGTGAACTGGAATAACATGTTTAAATTTCATTAAGATATGTGTACAGTAATAGTATGAAAATATGATTCATAGAAATACCTCTCATAGAACACAATGCTTTGAACTACTTTCGGGTGTCCCTGTATACAAACCAGTAAAGGTATAAATTTCGTTTTCAAAAGGAACATCCGATAGTGAACTTCAATAACATACATCAGTTTCAAGAAATTCCACAAATATTTACGGGAATTAGAGCGCAGAGAGACAGACAGACGGACAGACAGACAGACAAACCGAAGTCATTAACACTTTTCAATCTTGTTGGGAAGTGTTAAAAACGTTAGAAAGGGTTCAAAATGCTTAATGTAAACGAAAGTACACTTTTAACAAATATTTATTATAGCTCTTTATATAACTGAATATTTTTGTGTCACCCTGTAAATCTAATGCTAATCATGCTATATTCTATGCAAAGTATTTTCTTTTGTGCTTATAAATAACACATTTCAATTTCATAAATCTTCGGGCAAAGTAAAGTTATTAAAATTTAGTTTATAGAAATATCTCTCATAAAACGCAATGCTTTGGAATACTTTTGTGTGTCTCTGTACGCAAATCAGTGGTGGTATTTGCTCCATTTTATACAGGAAGCATCCGATAGTGAACTTGAATAACATATTTAAATTTCATTAAGATTTGTGTACAGTAAGGGTATGGAAATATGGTTTACAGAAATGCCTCTCATAGAAAACAATGCTTTCGTAATACTTTTGTGTGTCCCTGTACACAAATCAGTGGTGTTATTTACTCCATTTTATACAGGAACCATCCAATAGTGAACTTGAATAACATATTTCAATTTCATTAAGATATGTCTACAGTAAAGGTATGAAAATATGGTTTATAGAAATACCTCTCAGAGAACACAATGCTTTGAAATATTTTCGGGGGTCCCTGTACACAAACCAGTAGAGGTATAAACTCCATTTTCAATAGGGAACATACGATAGTGAACTTGTATAACATATTTCAATTTCATTAAGGTTTTTGTACAGTAAGGGTATGAAAATATGGTTTATAGAAATGCCTCTCATAGAACATAATGCTTTGAAATATTTTTGGGGATCCCTGTACACAAACCATTAGTGGTATGAACTCTATTTTCAATAGGGAACATCCGACAGTGAATAACATACATCAGTTTCAAGAAATTCCATAAATATTTACGGGAGTTAGAGCGCGAATAGACAGACAGACAGACGGACAGACAGACAGACAGACAGACGGACAGACTGACAGACAGACAAACCCAAGTCATAAACACTTATCAACCTTGTTGGAAAGTGTTAATAAAATGGCAAAAGTAGAATAAAATACTGAATATTTAAATGCCGATAAGGTTATCTTCGTAAATATCTGGTATGCTGGTTGCAATGGTCACCAAAAACAAACTACAATCAGGTTGCCGTATCTTGTACAAAGAAACCAGAATGACATCGTTATCATTCAAAACGGCGCCAAAACAAAATCGCCAAATAGGGTTGTGGACCAAACTGCAAGTTGTATCGCAACCTGCTATTCACAGATTATAGATATATACAGATAAAGCACTTGGCAATTTGCATCCAGCGCCAAACCAGCCCCTGGGAGAATCCATTGTACTAAATCGCGGAATTTCATGGCTGTAACCATAGCAACGACGAGTTTGACATGAGAAAGCCAAGTTGGCATTGGTTTTATGGTTACCGCATTCTTCTCTTCTGGTTTTGTTTATTCTGTGGTGAATCGGTGAATGTATGTAATGGCGTTGGTTCAATATTTTATTTTTCTGTTCGTGTTCCTTGTTTGTACTTGTAATAGGTAAGTTAATTTTAATGTTAATTATTTAAATGGATTAGTACTAAATTTTTATTATGTCATTATTTTATTCAATCTAAAAGTAATTGCATGCTTAATCATCATCTTTTAAACGATGTTTCTGTTCGATTTCCTTTCTGCTTTTTCTATTTCCACTTCCCCCCATAAATGTTTTAATACCTACTTAAACGTTATTAATATATTGTTTGGTCTTAAAATTAAGCATTAATTTGAAAAATTGTGGTTATTCGAGACTTTAATTTATGCTACAAAATCAGAAAGAAGTTTAAGCGAATAGAATGTGCAATATTACTTTAGTTTGATTTTTAAAAAAATCTAGCTCTTGTCTTTTATTGCAAAAATAAATTGCATTTATATTTGGAACTCTAACCACAACGAGAGTATAAACTAATATTCTTATACTGGCTTTCATTAAATAATTTCTTTTTGAATTGTTCGGCTATAAATAATTAGCTTACTATCTACGAATGTCGGTTAAGTCAGATGGCGGATAATTTGCAGTTTGATTAGATTGCTTCTATCTAATTAATTAAAAACTTACGAATATTTCAATCTCTAATTTTACATCAAATAAAAATTGAATTTTATTAATACAATGGGTTTTCAATTACAGTAAAATTAAAATTATAGTATTTTCGAAAGCATACACATGAATTATGAAATGAATAACAGAATTTTCCCCCTAAATTCAGAATTACTGTTTTACACCATAACTAGCCAATTATTAAAATTTATAACGCATAAATGTAATCCCATTGAAATTACTCTAAAGAGGAAAACAACTAGAATGATGTGAAATTCTAAAAGTAACAGTATGAGATTAAAATACTTTTTTTTTTTTTTTAAGTTAAAAGGAATTAGTGCATTGGTTATTTTATTAATGTATATTTCTGTTTATAATTTTTAATTCTATATTTTATAGTATCCTAAAATTATTTTCTGTTTTCAAAGAAGCTTACTGACAAAAATCAAATTTGAAATTTTTGATGGGACATGTGGCTTTTAGTATCTAAAAATGTTTTAAAATTTATTCAAGGGACTAAAACCAAAAATTAAGAAAATGTATTAACTGTAGGTATAAATTTGTTGCAAAAAATAGTTTCAAAATGCTCTTTGTACAGAATTTTAGGCTTTTGACAATTGTTGTCAAAAACTTGCCAACCCTGCATTAAATCAATAAATGTGTATAACTTGAGAAATTATGAATTAAAATAATTGTAAAAAAAATATATAATCTTAGTATTCGAATACTTGTTTAAGATGCTGAAATAAATTTTTTTTAGGCAAATAAGTAAATAAATATACATTTCTAATTTTTGGAAGAGATTAGCTTTCTGCAATACTTTATTATCTTAATATTATGTGTGTAGTGAGTAGGATATGTGTGGGAGTGAGTGAACATGTTAGCCTCTATACACTTTGAATGTTGATAGCTGAAAGAGAATAGGTATGCTATAGGTCACTGTTACACAAACTATACAGATTTTAAATAAATGTAGCTTTTAGTTTTTTTTTTTTTTTTTTTTTTTTTACTAAAGACATAAAGAGAAATTCCTTATCATTATGGCTCTGAACTCAAATTATTTAAAGTGTGATAGCATTTAAACGCCATATTCATTTGGTCTAAAAGTTTCTTCAAAGTATATTATACCTCACTGTCGCACAAACTACATAGAGTTTGATGAGTTAAGGACATATAACTTTTATTTTTCAGGATACAAAGTAGAATTTTTATACATTGAGGTCTATGGTCTCTAATTATTTGCACAGATAATAAATATAAAATTGTTTGCAGCACTCATGCCTACTTTACCTGAAGAAGAACTGTTTAGAAAAATGTATTGTAATTTACTTTAAAATCCAATAAAATTGTTATTTCACCCAAAACAATTGGTTGTGAATTCTAGCATTTTATTGTTTTTATTCAAAGTTTTATACTTATTTCTTTTTAACGCGAGTACTGTGGTGCTCTTTTTTTTTTTTAAACATTTGCACATATAATAATGAAATTTAGATTTATTATTCATATGCACAAGAAAAGTTTTCTGTAGAATACAGTATGAGATTTAAAAGGGCCAGTCAAAAATATTCACATGCATTAACAGCTGTAACTGGAAATTGCTAGAATTGCATTTTTGATTTTATTAAGCATTTTAAGTTTGCCTTTCATTCCTTCTGTTCTTAAATTAATTAAATTTAAGGCCAGCCCAGTGCTGGTATTTCATAATATGTGAATCTTGTTTAAAAAAAATGATTTTTTAAAATATTTAATATTTTATTTTCAATCAGTAAAATTCAAAATATAACATACAAGGAAGCATTCAAAAGGTGTCGTCTTAAAAAAATATTGAAAAAAATATATGAGATTCTACTCTTCATAAAACACCAGGAATTGAAAAAATTATCGGCTGAAATGAATTACAGCAAAATCAATTGCCTAACAATGTGAAATCACCAAATATGCTTAATTTTGATAATTTTTTGTGGTCGCTGTAATTCCTTTCAGTCGATAATTTTTTCACTTTCTGGTGTTTTAGGAAGAGTAGAATCAAGTATATTTTTTTCAATATTTTTTGAAGACGACACCTTTTGAATGTTTCCTTGTAAGTCAGAATTTGCAATATACTTGTTACATGTCTTATTTTTTAACTTATTACAGAACATGATACATTTTGTTACTTTCAGAAAGATAACTATGAACATTTTTAGTTTCAACCAAGTTTTTTTTATACTTTTTTTTTTCCTTTCTTCCTCTCCCCCCCCCCCCCCACCTATTCTTTTCATACTATTTTAAGATTTTTTTTTTTTTTACGAGACTTGCAAACAACCCTGCAATAATTTTCAGAATTTTTAAAATAGTGTCAGAATGTCCCCAGCAGTTATGGCTATTTTTCATCCCCCCCCCCATTTTTCATCCTTTTAAAAACAGACTCAACGTTTTACTCTATTTTACATCATCACTACCATAATATGAGACGGAGCTAAAAGTATTTATTTTAACATGTTGTAAATATGAGAAATGGGGGGGGGGGTAGAGCACTGAAAACTTACGTATGGTTAAAAAAAAAAAAAAAAAAAAAAAAAAACATCATTTAGTTTTTTTTTTTTTTTTTTTTTTTTTTTTTTACTATTTCTTGTAGGAGGGGAAATTTGTCGTTGTGTAATTGTAACATAATGTAACTGTTATTTTTGTCTGTTAAAAAATGTTCCTGAGTTTTATTTATTTATATATATATATATATATATATATTTACTTATTTTAATGCACACGAAGGATGCTTCTATGAGTGGTAGTGAGTGCAGCACAAATGCTGTACAGATTTTCATAAGTGATATGGGTTGGAAAATTTTCTATTATGTTTTTCAAGAAATTTTTCAAAGCCAAAAAAGTCAATTTTTTTAGTAAATTTTTTACATGACATATTTAAACTTTTCTTTCACTAATCATAGTACCAGTAACAGTAATATGAGATATAGTGTGAAAAACAAAAGTTTTTGATTAACGACATCATTTAGAAATTTATCAGATATATGATTTGAGTAACTTGCTCGAGAAGATGTTATTTATTATGATACATGAGATCTATGGTTGCTAATCAGCATTTTGAATATCCTTCAATAACTTTGTGTGAATATAATTATTAAGCATTTTGCAACTGAAAAGAAGAATATATTGATAAATTAACGCTTTACTGTATTGCTGAGCTTGTATTACTTTTTCAAAATACTCATTTGATAAATAATTGTACTGTAGAGCAGTGTCTTCAATCTCGGGCAGTAATTTTGATCAAAGTCACCTCATGGTCTTTGGTTCTGAGAGTGACTCGAAAAGTTAGAACACTGTCAAAATATCTTTAAAAAAAAAAAAAAACTTTATTCACAAAACTGACATTGTTGAAAATTTTAGAGAAAAACTTTATATAAAATCACAATTTTATTTTTTAAATCACTTTTTAAAACTAATTTTTAAAGTGACCAAAAAAAAAGTGCTTTTATGTAAGCAATAGAAAATAAATTTCTTAAATGAATAAAGAGCTCAAATTTGATTAAAATTTAAAGAAGACTAATAGATAAAATGAATGATGTCATAACTTGTAACTGGTGGTTTAGTCGAAAGAAATTAATACATCTTTATTTACTTACAATACATAAAATTGAGTTATACTTGAAAAATCTCATAGTATAAGTTAAAAAAAAAAAAAAAAAAAATTCAAAACTGAAATTTTTTGAATGGAGGATTACGTCTATTATACAATACTAGCAACTACAGAAAAATATAAGTTTGTGTTCACAAGTTATGTCTAAAAGAAGAGTAAATAACAATTTAAATTAAAAAAAAAATCTAAATTAAAAGAATTATATAAAATAGATCTTTAGATGGTCCAAGCTAAATTTGGTGTGAAAATTAATTTTATTTATTTTTGTTCTTGTTTTTCAAAAACTTTTTTTATTTAAGTGTTACATTTTAAAGTGCAGAAAAGAACTGTGTTCAAATTTTATTTTTCCACTTTATAAATTTGAAATGAAGTATTAAAAATTAAACAAAGACAAATTTAATGATTCTAGATTTTTTGGTATTGAAAACATAATTTTATATATATATATAAAGGAAAATCATCAATTCTTATAACAATTTCCCCTACATAATAAAATAGGATTCGTCTGTTGACAATGATATTTGAAGAGTCTCTAAGAGCTACAGAATGCACACAGACACCTTATTTATATAGACTACTGAACCATTACACATGTATAACAGTCATTAAAAATTATAACTTTCTAGTGTTATGTTTGTTTAAAACCATTAAATCATAATTTCTATGATTTATTAATTTCCTTTTGTATTGAATAATCATTCATATTGTTCTTTAAATAGTTTTGTTTATGATCCCTTTGATGTATCAGTTTTATTTTACAAAAACCTTACTAATTCAGAGACTTTAGAAATTTTCTGGAAAACCCGCATTCCTAATTTTCATGCATTTTTAGTTTCATGCAAGACTGTAATTTTGCAAATTTGTGGAGAAATTTTGAGTTACATTATTTATAACACTCAATTTTATGTGCTGAAGCTTGATACCCTCCGAATTTTTTATGACTCGCTGCAGCATTGATTTCATACATGGTGAAGTAACTCAAATTTCTATTAAATTGTTAAATGTTTGTTTTATTAATCTTAAAAATATGCTTAATTTATTTCAGTGAATTTCAAAACAAGTTCTGAATTTTTTTTTAACAAGTTTTGAAATATTTTGAATATTTAAAATGTTCATCTCTTGCAAAAGTGAAATAGCTTTCTTCCTCTAGAATTTTCTTAGTGTTGAAACTTTCATTTCTTTGTAGCATATCTTTGCAAGAATAAATTTTTATTTTATGCTTTTTAAGGCTTCAGGATAAAAAGCTTCCACTTTTAGAATTTTTTTTTTTTATTTTTTTATTTTTTTTTTAAATGTGTTTTGCAGTGATTCAGAGTATCGATTCGCAATGCAATTCACAGTACCAAATCATCCAGTGAGCAATAATACGATATTAGCAATGGGTGCCTTAAAGAGTAAAGTTGTTCCGATATTTTTACATACATTACATTTTATTCACATATTATTCAGTTTTCAAACACCTTTTTTCTTGTCCTCTATTTCAGTTTTAAAAGTAAGGTATATATCAATCCCTTGTTAAAATAAGTGTTTGATAATCATTAACTTTTTCAGTTGCAGCATCTCTCCAACTTAATCAGCAGTGTGGATGGTCAAGGTGTCTACAAAGGACATTTGACTGTGAGAATAACTAGTAGATCTGCAGATCAGGAGCCTAAACGTCTTAGATACACCACTCGTTACTCAGCAGATCATTTTTATTTATTCCATAGTATTTAAAATAACTATGTGTATATTATATATATATATATGATTAACTTGCTACATAACCATATATGTTTCCAAGATATACATTTCAAACAAAAGAAGTCCAAAACAAAATTCTTTCTTCATTAATTAAAGTGGAAGATATGGTATGTATTCCTGAAAATAATCCCTGTGAAATATATGGTAATATTATAAAACATAGGAAGAATATACTTTTACATACACTGTAGATTTAAATGAATAAAAATAATAAATTTATATCTAAAAGTAATGAAGTGGTATATTTTTGGATTGTACAGTTTTATTTTTTTTTATAATATTATTTGAAAAATAGAATTATTGTGTCAAATGAATTATATTTATTCAGTATGGTTATTTATATGATTCTTGTCTTATGAATTGAAAAATTAACTTTATGTGTAGTTCAAAGTATTAAAAAATGTTAGTCTGTATTTAACAAATTTTCCATACAATGAACTTCTTTTCTGTATTTAAAGACTGTTAAATAGAAGTCTGCTTTTTGATTGTGATGTACAATTGTAATAAACGGAGCGGCGTACCGCAACCCAAATTTATGCTTTAGTTATTCTTATTTATGTTTATATAAGTTTTAGAGATTGATATTTTTTTGCTTGATAAAGGAGAATCAGTGAAAGTTATGAAACATATACAGGTAAATATTTTAATATAAACATTTGTTTATATGATAACTGTTTTCAGGCCCAAGTGCAATAAATGCAAGTTTCAGAAGCCGTGGTAAATGAAATTAAAAGCAGGTTTGTAAATCCTTGCTAAATTTTATAATTAAATAAATAAATTTATGCTAATAGCTTTCAAGATATTTTTTCATCCTTGATATTGAAAGTAATAGTATTTTTGTTTTTTAAAGTATCTGCATTTTAAAGCACAAAGTTGGCAAAAATTCTCTTTTCTTTTTTATAAAATCAACTGACTTTCCTGTTTATTTTTATTTTTCAAATACGATTTGAAAAACCTAATTAAAACGTGGTAAACAAATGTTAATTAGCTGAGAAAGTTTTTAAAATATACATTTATGTTATATCGGACACTATTCTATTTGTACATATTTTGGATACAATTAAATTTTAAGAAATGTGAACCAAACGTTACTTTATTTTTATTTATTAGTTCAGTAGTGACGTTAAAATTTTAACTGCAGTTTTTTGGTATTATTTCTCTATATATAGTTTTTTTTATTATTATTATTATTTAACACTGAAGAATTCTTAGATTTTTTCTGTTTTTCCATGATCATGTTCTACATTTTCTTCAGTATTTCACAACTAATTTGCAAAAACAAAACAATTTTTTTAATTACATTACTATATAAATAATTCCTTAAATAGATAAACTGAATAGTATTTATCCCCATTGCAAAATTACAGATTATTTCATCTCGGAAAAGTATAACATGAGTATTAAAGAAAGTCAATTTTGTGCTTTACAGATTGCACAAAATTGACTTTGTGCAATCACACGAAATTTTATGCAACTGACATGAAATTTTCTTTATCTCCCAGGGAAATGTTTTTCAGATTTTTTTTAAATTATTACAAGTGAAGAAAATTGATTATGTTGTTTCAAATTATTACAGATATATGATTGAAACACTCATGTTAAAAGTATTGATCAGTTCTTTTGGAAAAAAAATATTGAAAATTACATTCCTTGGAGAAAGCAATATTTCTACATATACATTTTATAATGTTTGAATACTACTATTAATTAAAATATTTTTAACTTTATGCTTGTTTAAAAATACTCCCCATTGTATACATTTTTATGAAATTTTGACTGATACTGTCATATGAACCAATTATTATGAAAAGACAAGATGATAGCACAATCTGTTGAGCAATATGCATCAAAAGTTGATAGACAAAAATTTATGTCAAGTTGCATCTAAATGTAAAATTTCTAGCGTATGTTATTGATCTCAGGGTGCATCGAATTTTTGTCACATACATACAAAACCATAGCCAAGGAGGGGAGTTAAAATACAACCCCCTTCTTGAAATTTTGCAGATTTGACGAAAATTTTAAAGTTCTACATCAGCATTTTTAGAATTCAACATTATGTACTAGAGCTTGAACATCCGAAATTTTTTTCTGGCTACGCCCTTGTACTGACGTTAGGACGTTTTTTTGTAAAATTTTAAATTGCTCCCTGCTAATTTTATTTTTTCTCCCTCAATTTTACATTATTATTGTTTAACAATATGTTCTTGACCTACTTGGATATTTTTTTGTGGATCCATTGGTACGTTAATTGATTAAATATATTTTATATTTCAAAGCTGGAACTGAATGCAAATTTTAAGCATTTAAACAATTTTTTGTTCACCATCATGCTATAGGTATGGCGACCATAAAGAATTATGAAAATTTTTTACCTCTTTTTTTTTTTTTTTTTTTTTTTTTTTTTTATTATTATTATTATTATTATTTTTACACTTTTCAGGTATGGGGATACCAAAAATATTAAAATTTATAGGTTGTCAGTTTGTTAGTCTAATTATCTTAAGAATAAATGATCGCAGGTAGGTGGGGCCAGTTTTAAAATATTACCTATAACATTGGCTAGAACACTATTGATTTTCAACATTCTAATTTAAAAACTTCGTAAGTAATTCAAAATTTGCGATTTTCTTAACACGGGAGAAAGGGCAAAATCATGTTTAAACATACATTAAAAGGAATATTTTTACAGTAAAGGTGCGAGCCCAGCATCAGTTACAATGCTCGCACGAACATAACTGCACGAAAACTTCATACGTTACTCGAAATTAACCATTTTTTTTAACATGGCAGAATCGGACAAAATTTCGCATAAACATCCATTGTGAGGGATAATCGTATCATAAAGATTTCAGACCACTTTAATATCAATTATGGTAGTGTCTTGACCATAAATGTCTATGAATATTCTAATTTAAAAATTTTGTAAGTTATTTGAAACTTAAGATTTCCTTAACATATTAGAATAGAGCAGTTTCATGTAAACTTGCATTATAGGGATCATTGGACCGGTCTGGAATTGATTGAAAACTAAAATGAGAAACTAACCCCAAAAGCATTCATTGACAAATTAGGACAAGGTAAATGTTTCAAACTAATCGGTAGATAGCCTATTAGTTGGGGCATTTCACTCTGTCACTGTGTTAATTAATCGGTCAAATCCATTTCTCTAACATGAGTCTGGTATGCACTGCAGTAGAAATTTATGAAAACAAATATATGATGGTGAACTGAGCAAAGTCCACCTATGCCAACTGGTTTTTATTAGTATTTGTATTTAATCTAACAATGAATCCACAAAGTAATACTAAATATGTTCAGAATATAATATTGTAATAATGCGAAATTGAGGGGGGAGGTCAAAAATTAGTTTTTGTGGAGAACATATTTAACATTTTCAAATAATTTAAAATTTTGAACTTTATTTTAATAAATTTAAACGGTTACTGGGAAATATTATTATACCCTATTATACATAGTATTATTATATTTTAATGTATATAAATACACATTTTAATAATGTAATGAAAGTATTTATAAAAAACGTTTACAACATCCATCATGACAAATAAAAATAATCGTATGTGTCACTCAAATGTCAAATGACTTTCTTTTAAATTGCATTTCAATACTGCAAAGATAGATTGCAGTTTAAGTCCTAAGATCAATAAAGTAGGATAATTAAGTTCAGTCTACTTTTAAAATAATCTAAAATAGGTTTCGGAACAGATTTATTTGACATATAATTCTATGCGAGGATAGTACCGCCTCTCCCCCCCCCACCACCACCACCACCACCCATTTAATTGTAGCACACCTACATTATTTTATTCTTAAATAATTCAAAACTGTTACTAATTTGTCTTCAAACTTGCCAATCCCGATCAAATTTTTCAAGTGGTAACCTAATACGAACTTCAAAATACCAAATTTGAATTTTATTTAAGTTAATAACTTTAATTATAACTTTAGTTATAACTTTAATTTGAATTTTATTTAAGTTATGCTTATAACAGATATACATACAGATCAACCACTTAAAATTGGACTTTCGTATTCAGTGCACCTCAAAATGTGATGTTATACAAAAAAACCAGTGTTGAAAATATAATTTCTTTACCGTATGGCTGTTAAAATTTAATTATCTTCCTGAGCAGTGTTTGTTGATATAGTAAAATGTAACAAAGCACTTGCACCTGCTACATTCAATAGAAAAGAAAGTTTTGCTTAATTTTGGTTAGCCCTATATGTTGCCTATAAATTATATGCATATCACATTGTGCACTTAAATTTAGTTGTATTTAAAGAACACCGAACACAAAATGAAATAGACTGCCAGCAATTTCCAAGTATAATCCCGATATATTCAAATACTTTGGATAGCCCTGTAAACAAATGATAAATGATTTCTGTTCCATATTCTATACAAAACATGCTTTTATGCATTGAAAAAAATATGTTCATTCCATTTTGTTTAGGGCAACCTATATATGTTACACTTTACTTAATGAATTTTTCCCCATAGATGTAATGTATTTGAATTCTTTTGGATATCCCTGTACATAAACCATCTGCTTCAACTCAACGAAAAGTTTAATGTAGCATCACTACATCGTACAGATTTAGAATACCGAGTTTAGACTTCCTTCTATAATTTGTTGTTGAGAACAAACACAGACCATCTACTAAAAACATGTTTTCAGGATTCAGGAGACCTGAAAATGTGTAAATGAAACAGAAACTCAATTTCAAAAAAATTGACTCAAAAACAATACTATTTCTAATATGGATTAAAAAATATATATATAAAAAAGATGGTAATGTAACATTTATTTATTATTAAAAAGAATTTTTTTTTTCTTTAGAATGTAAAAATTGATTTTTATTAAATATTACCTAATACAAATTTAATTATATTCTTTTAAAGCTCATTTAACTTTATAATAATATTGAAAAAGACATTAAATTGGTTTGCAATTATAAATTTATTCAAAACATGTAAAAAGTAAAAAATAAATAAATAATTGAGATTTTATATATATTTAATTAATTTTTCACATGAAATATGAAAAACGAAAATATTAGCACGCGTATATTTAAAAAACCAAAAATAAAAATAACCTAACCTTCCAAACCTCATTTTCTTTTTCATTAAAAAAAAATCGCCAAAAGAGCGATAATCAGCCAAATCTTCATACCCATAAAATTGATTACGAAATCGCATACGTAATCCGTGACGTATGAGTAGTACTTCGGTCCCTCGTCAGGGGCGATAGTGTCTATGCGAAATTTACATGGTAAATTTTTACCATTAGCTTCTATGTAAGTGACGGCTCTGAATGTTATCAGTACTCTGTGCTGCTATTGTTATCCCCTTTCTTGAAAACGCGATCGCCATTTTATCGTTCTACGCTTGTAGGTGATGTATGGTTCTGTAAACAGGTTTTATTTTTCCCTTTAACTATTGTTTTACATCATTCATTATAGATTTTGTTTAAGTGAACCTTCTAGTAGTCGTGATTCAGTTCATGCACAGCGAATCAGCTGTATCCATTGGATTTTTTTCTTTATTTTTATGTTCATGTACACGGAGCGTGCATAAATAGGTATTATTAACCGTGTAAGTATAGAGTTTCCTGCATTTTCTCGGTCATCTACGATGCGTTATTTCCATTCACTTGTATTTATTTTTAGGAATGGATTAAGGATGGGGAATATATTTGATATATGTCGTCCTTGGCGAAAAAAAAAAAATGATCGTGAAGTTATCTGGCGAACACATTTAATTCCTTTTAAAATCATGGTTATTTTAATAACGTATATAAAGGGAGTAATATCAATAATATAAAAAAATATTTCGGTATAACTATAGTATTTCCCCACAACTGGATTTGGCGATTTTTCTTTTGCGCCTTTTTTAACGTTAACAATGCCATTCTGGATTCCTTGCCATATAATATGGCAGCCTGCATGCTGTTTATTTTAGATTTATGATTTAGCTTACAATTTTAAGATTTATGTTTTAGCTTATTATTTTATAATTTATGATTTACGATTTTTAGATTTATGATTTTGCCATAATCGCCAAAAATAAATCGCCAAATCCAGTTGTGGGGAAATACTATAGTTGTTCTAATATTTCGTACAGTATATAATACGAAAATATACACCTGACATATATATTTTCGTATTTCGTTTTTGATCGCCAAATACAAAAATCGTCAAGGTCCGCAGATATCAAATCTATGCCCCATCTTTCTAATTCTTTCAAATCTATGCCCCATCTTTCTAATTCTTTTACGTAAACAGCTGTTTGTAAAAAATGCAACACCATGAAGGAATCATCAGAATTAAATGAAATTTAATGCACAAACGATTTGTATTGTTACAAATAAATGACGAAATTTTTAAAGCAAAATAATAATAATAATAATAATAAGGAAATTAAAGGGGACTAATGTGCAAGTTGTACCTGACGGGACTAAAGTGAAAGTTGTACCTCACGGGTTGCACCGAACGAACAAACTATTTCTTTCAACGAAAATGCCTACTAACCCTGGACGATATGTCTAATATATCGTATCATATTATATATCGTATTTATCGTAATATAACTCAATTCCTTTTTCGCTTCCTTCTTCGAATCGTTTTAATACGCATTTTTTATATGCATGAGCAGCCCCCGAAAAACAAAAACATTAAATCATTAAATTCATTTTTTTACTTATTTTTATTACATATTATTTCACGCGCACTTTTTATTTCCTAATTCAAAATTATTAAAAAAACATTTTTTTCGATATCGCTTGTAACGATACTGATTTTTTTTTCAATAATAATATAAAAAAAAAAAGATTTTGATGAAATTCTGGCAAAAGCAGAATTTAGTTTAGGACGGAGGATTATTAGTTTTTTTTTTCTTCCCAATTATAACATCGCTTTCAAATTATTCAATTTTATTTTAGATAAATTTTAGATTTCGATAAATGTCCAACTATCGAAAAATGATTTCGACAAATGTCCAACTATCGAAAACGACAACGCAAAAATCCCAGATTGATACTAATAGGCCTTCAGTCCTAATAATAATAATAATAATAAAATAAAATAAGTGTCCGAAATCAGTATTTGGTGTAGCCACCACGCGCTGCAATAAGTGCTGCTATACGACGTGGCATGGATTCAAACAGATATTGAATGTCTGCTTGTGGAAGATAATTCCATATTACCTGTATGGGCAGCCTAATTTCGTCTTTTGAAGCTGCAGGACGCGGATCACGAGCGAGACACCAACCAACCAAATCTCACACGTGCTCAATAGGCAACATATCCGGCGAATAAGCAGGCCAAGGAAGAAGTTGCATAAGTTGGGCTTAACAGACATCTCAAACAGTCTTTGCAACATGTGGCCGAGCATTATCCTGCTGAAAGATAGCTCCAGGGTTGCCTTGAAGGAACGGAACGACTTTGGGCTGTAACACTTCACTGACTTACCTGTTGTTATTGAGATTACCCTCAACTCGTAACAAATTGAGTCGTCCATTATAGGAAATCGCGCCCCAGACAATAACTCCGGATGTTCGGTCACTTTGTCGTTCGATAACGCACTCTGGAAGGCAGCGTTGACCGGCATAGCGTCAAACCCGAACGCAACCATATGAAATTTAAGTTTAATTCATCTGAAAAGACAACTTGGTGCCAATCAGCTTGCCAGGCTCTGTGCTCATAAGCCCATTGCAGACGCATCCGTCGATGGTTTGCAGTGAGGAGGATCCTGTATAATGGCACCCTTACACGCAGTCCACGGTGCAGCAGACGTCGACCAATTACGAAGCCGACATTTGTACACCTGTAGCAGCAGACCAACGTGCTTCAAACTGTCTGAAGGAAACTGCACGGGCATTTCCCGCCCTGCGGAGAAGGTGTCGATCGTCGGGCGCTGACGCCACTTTCCGTCGTCTACTGCCAGTTTTTCAAGTTGTTCGGTGATCGTCGGTCCACTGCTTTCAAACTCGCATCACTGTGGAACTCTTCCGCTGCACAGGGGCTGCTATTGCGCGATACGAAAATTCTCCTTCTCGAAGGCGGATAATCCTCCCCCGTTCAAACCCCATAAGTTGTTGGAATTTCACCTTCTTCCGTCATGGAGGCATACTTAGGTCTCACTAAACGTTCGCCACTAACAAATAATCATTAACTATTATTAACGTTCCGCTACAGCCCTCTATTTATACGCTTTCAGCATCAGTTCAGAGGGCGCTGCGCTCGCCACTCATGCGTGATGACTCTGAAACGTTACTCTTTTGCATAACATCCTACAATTGACATTTACTGCAAATTTCATTTAATTCTGATGCTTTCTTTTTTGTGTTGCATTTTTTACAGCAGTGTAGATTCTAAAAACATAAAATAAGTCTTTTCATAAATGTCTGTCGAAGCATTTTGAAGATTACAAAAAATGAGAAAACGCAGTTTAAAGATTTCAAACCTGTTAGCTATAATACAAAAATTCATGAGAATTGTTGCCCGAATATATATTTTACTGAACAAAGGTAATATAGTTCAACTTGGTTCAACTCACGAATAAGCAACAGCCTCCGCGAAATTTTTAATTTGAGCGATGCCAACAGGATGCTGTATTGTTTTCCTTGTATGCAATTTGGCGAGAATTACCCCTCACCATTATCGTCCGTTTGGCGACTGTCGCTTATTCTTGACTAAACCCATCCTCTTAAAGCTTTCATTAACCCGTTAGTAGTCGCATATCGGTGTTTTTGCCGCCCATCGCTTATAAATTCCTCCTGAAAATCACCCTTTAATAATAAAGTGGGGAAACTCTGTGTACCTGACCTTGGGTGGATGTCCTCTAACATAGTATGTTTTCAAGTAATTCCTGCTATTTTTTCAGAAGTTAAAAACATTTTACTTCTCAAGTCGGTCTATTTGACCGCGACGCGACCACTAACGTTGATTCATTTCTTTCCCCATTTCAGGTTTTTCAGACAGGTTAGAGTTTTGCGGGAAAAACTTCGCGTGAATTAAAGAAGGCACTTCATCTTTATCTACTGTCTTTCTTTCGGCTTTCCCCCAACACTAAAAGCGGCGGCAAAAAGACCGACACGCGACTATTAGCGTTACAAAAAATGACGCGACTACTCTCGGGTTAAATTTGGTGAATAAAACAGATTACAGTGAACAAAAAGTTATTAAAATATTATTAATGCACATACGTTTGTTATTTAGATATTTTAAATTAATTTAAAAATTAAAGTTTATTAGAAGGTAGTTTAGTTTTATCAAAAAAATACTTACCATTTTAAATAAAAATTCAATAAGACATTCAAAAGTATTACATATGATGTTTTGAAAAGTACAATTTTTAAAAAACTACCACTCTGGATGAACTCCCACTTAGAAGAATATATGATCTTTGAAATATTATAAGCTGTTACAACATAGTGAATATGTGAAATTATGGCGAGAAATCTCGTTCCTGCCTCATTTTGTAGTCAAATCCTTTCTTTTAGTAACACACGGACTGATATGAAAACATAACATTTTGAAATATCCGCCAAAAAATACTTCTCGTAAGTTTTCCTTTAGGTTTTTTTTTTTTAAATCGTTAAAAACACGTATGCATGTATGAGTTGATAGCATAAGTATTTAAAAAGTTCATCAAAGTTTAAATCTTGAAAGAAACAAAAGAAAAATAAATAATTAATTAAGATCTCTTAATTTATTTATATCTCTCAATCTGACAGGAGATTTTTTTTCTTGATTCTTTTAAAAATCAAAACATAAACTGCCAACGTTGCCAATGTTCTTGTACAATTTTTACAATAATAGACTATCCGCGATTGTAATGAAATGCTCGCCCTCTGGTGGGCTAAGGTGAAATTATCACACCACTGCATATCCTCATATTATGCAATCGACTTTCCATGATGAAATGGCGGAGAAAGAATAATAATTACACGTGGCTGTTATATTTACTAACAACTGCAGTGTTCAGAGAGCGCCATCTATCGATCATTACAAACGCGGATTCTTAAAAAGAATGTGTGACAATAAAGAAAGAAAGAAAGAAAAGAACTGTAAAGAAACATAAATAAATAAAATAATAAAATCTTTTTTAAAACTAGTATGTTGTGGCCACCACAAGACTTTCTTCTATATTTTCCTATACAAATTCACGCAGTAACAAAAAAAAAAAAAAAAAAAAGATTTTTTTCAATTTTTTTTCGTTAAAAGTAAAAAAATTCGATAACTTTGTTTTAAATTATCAAATATTTATAGTTCAACCACTCGTTTTAAAGGTATTGACGAGACCTTTCGAAAGATACCCATCTTGAAAATTTACCCTCCCCGGGGGGTACTTCCCCCTAGGGGGGGGAAGCGATGCCCCAATTTTTTTTCCTAATTAACTACTACTATTATCAATAATTCATATTAATTTCACAATCACAGGTTAAGAATAACTCTCATTATGTACATTTATACGAAATATTGTCCTATACTGCCATGTTAAAAATTTAGAAAAAATACGATCACAGCGCCACCTGTTCAGCGATTGATCCCCAAATCTAACCAGCCCCAGTTTATGTCAGGGGCCAACTAAATACCAAGTCCAGTTAAATTTCGTTAAAAAAAAAAAAAAAAAAAAAAAAAAAAAAAAAAAGCTTTTTTTTTTTGTTAAAAGTAAAAAAAAATCGATAACTTTGTTTTAAATTATCACAGATTTATAGTTCAACTATTCGTTTTAAAGGTATTGATGAGACCTTTCGAAAGATACCCATCTTGAAAATTTACTCTCCTCGAGGAGGCTCCTACACATACAAAATTTTTTTCCCAGTTGACTATCTCTATTATAAATAATTCTTGTAAATTTCATGATGATTATTAAAAAATAATTCTCTTTATGCACATTTATACAAAATTTTGTCCTATATCACCATGTTAAAAATTTAGAAAAAGCGGGATGGCAACGCAACGTGTAAGACAATTTTTACCAAAAGTTGATAGGCACTAATTTATGTCAAGGTGCAACTACATACCAATTTGTATGAAATTCTGTGCAGTAGTTTCTGAGATACAGTTGCCACAAAATTTTGTCACACACACACACACAGACAGACAGACAGACAGACAGACATTTTCTAAAAATTGTCAAATCGTGTTCTACAGCTCTCAAAACGTGTAAATCCATCAAAAACCCGAAGTCGAAAATTTTTACGAATCCAATACTTTCTCTATATTACATATACAAGAAAGTAAAAAATAGAATCGACTCCAAAGAGCAACTACTATTCAAACAACTAAAAATAAAAGAAAATTGGCATCAAATGAAACTGCAAATTGCGCCTAAAACTATAAAATAATTTCCTTCGCTAAACAACCTAAACACTAAAATTATTCATAACTTTGAAACCGGTGCAAAATTTAATACAATTTAATTCTTTTTTTTTAAGACTTTTTTAATACCCGCTCTGTGTGTCACCGGCGTTTCTCCGAATGTGTCACATCTTTTTGCTTATATCTCAGCAATCAGACCACCTAAAGACTTCGGGTCTTCACTAAAATATTAGTCATGTCTGACACTACAAATTAATATACAAAAAAAAGTAAAAAAAAAAATAAAAATAAATAACGTAATTGATTAGTTTTCTTTTAATTAATAAAACTATGAAAATAATAAGCTAATATCAACAAAAAATAGCCATTAAAATTTATCTATAATTTAATTGTTGCCAAAAAATTTTACGAGTTAATTTTTTTTCCGACAAGAAAATAAATACATTTATCTAAACGTGAACAATAAAAAAATATAAAAAATATAAATTATGCATCTCACTAAAATTGACGTCATTATCACTTAAAAAATTTTTTACACATTGATAAAGTGCTAATATATTTTACAATGCAAATATATGTTATACTAAAATCTGTTTTATTTATATATCCTCCTGGGCGATTTTTTAAATTTTTGCATTGAAGTACACCGAACATTTTTCGCTAAGAAGCTTAATTTAGCAACAGCGATTTTAATCTAGGTAAGGCTTCAAAAATATAAGAATTATAAAATAAAAACGATAGAAGATCCAATGATTTGTGCTTCTTTTACTGTGAATATAATACAACGGTTGTTTGCGGTAGCCATCGAGGTTGATAATAAATTGCATTTTAATTCTGGAACACACAAGACATCTTTTAGTTTTATATTGGTTATTCTGTGTTGAACTTTTAATTTGGCAGTTCCAACACATGTGATCGCTGCTGTTTTATCTACGGTTAATTTAATTTATGAACCACTTCTGGGTTCGAACTCTGGGAATATATTTTCGTCATGAGCCATATGTGAAGTTGCGCCACTGTCAAGACACCATTCAGAATGTTCTTGAAAAGAACTACTTGCCACCATCGTAAAGGCTATACTGTCTTCAGCCATGAAAGATTTTTCTTTATATTTATTGGATGCAGTTTTCTATCTGTTATCTTCTTTCAGCATTCTGAGGCTTTATGTCCGACTTTTGAACAATAATTAGATTTAAATGTTGCGTAATTTCTTTCTCTATACGTATTCTTGTTCTGCATAGCCTTTAGATTTTCTCCTTTGTTTTTTTCTTGAAAACTTTTCTTGTTAGTTGTAAAATATGCATTTGCATGTTCTTGATGCTTTTTATTTTTTCTACCTTCAAATTTTTCCAGCATTTTAATTTTTAAAGCTTCAGGGTTCAGTAATTTATCTCTTGCTTCGATGGCACATCTGAAATTTTCAAAGCTGTCTGAAATGTATTATAAGAGCAAAATCAATAAAAAGTCTTTTGCTACTTTTATATAGATTTCTTTTAAATAGTCCACAATATCAAAGAAAGCATTGAGTTGGTCTGACATGTTCTCATTATCAGACATTTTCTCGAATAGTAGCTGCTTCAACAGGGTGGCCTTATTTGCCGGTCCTTTCTATTCATAATCTTCTTTCAACTTATTTCATACACTGAGAAAAATTTCTGTAACTAATATCTAGAATCTAAATTGTGGCTCTAGAAAAAATAGTTCCATGTCATCCTTATAAATTCTAGTCCCCTTGGAAAGCGAATTCTAGAAGCTCCTATTAGAATTCTAGAGCGTTTGCCTATATTCTCGAGGACAAAGTTATTTAAAAATCTCTGCAAATAAATGAGACTACAAGAAGCGGGTTTCAGCAACTATAATCTTGGTTTGTTACAAAATTCTAGAAAATCAAGCGAGAATTTCTCGCAATACAAATGATTCAGAATATTTAAAGTATTCAGAATATTGTTTCACCATCTAGAAATGTGTACACTAGAAATTCTCGATAATTTCGTCTATTCAGTGTATTGCCGTGCCTTATGCGCATAGCTCGGAAATCTATATTTCTAGTTAAGGGATTTAGAAAATGGCCACTTTGTAGAGAATTCGACTTCTCCATCCTCATTTAACTTATAGTTGACTTAAGGTTGAATGCTGCAAACTGAAATACTTAATTTATGAAGAAATGACAGAGTCAGATTTGTAAAATCAATGGAGCTTTAATTGAGCTTAAATAAGAAGGGGGACGCTGGACTTTGATTGGATTTAATACGTTTAAATGGGCAGCCCTCTTAAATGCTTTGACATCAATAAATAACCTCCGTTACTTTACTTTACTTAACTACTCGCAAATGATCTCAACTACTTTTATTTAAATTAGCTTCTAAGGCCGAGTAATCTTTCGCATGTAGGAGGATTCCCTGACGCTACAATGCTACAGGACTTACTCTCTTCTACCCTAAGTCGCTAACAACTAACTCCATCAACTCTCATACTTTCCTTCCCACTAGCTTTCTAACTACCATCCTTCAACTCACTCGCCTTCCAACTAACGCTCTTACCAACTCTCAACTAACACCAACTAACCTCTCGAAACAATCTTCCTTCTCCTTTTATCTATCTTACTTTCCAAAATATTTGCATATCGTGAATTACAATTTCAATTTAGGATGAGAACTAACTCTACTAGTCGACTTGAATCCTAAAACAGCACATTCAGGTTTTACCCGCAAAGTGCGAGTTTTAATTGTAGCACTTTGCTATACCTGACAGTTCCTTTCCAAAAAAAAATTTCGCGGAAAAAATCCCCAACGGGTTTTTACCCGTGTAAATTTTAAATTATTGCAATACTATGCAAAGAAAAGTTAGCTGCAGTGCCTTACTGTTTAAAATTCAACTATATAATATTTTAGAAAAAGAAAAAAAGAGGGGGGAAACTTAAATTTAAACTAAACTGCCCAAAAATAACTATTGGCTGTTTAAAAAAAAAATCCAATCGTGAGAAAAAGTAAGGCCGAGCTTAAAACTGCCCACTCAGGAAAGATTGATGATAAAAATACTTTTCTTGTTTAGCTCCATCTGAGGTGCTTGACGGCAGAAACTCCATGCCCTAACTTAGTTTAAACTTATCTAAAGTCCAGCGTAATTACAGAGGGGCTTACATTCATCTTTCCTTAAAACAAATGGAAAGGAAAAAATTTTCATTAATTTAAAATAAATTTTAGTAGAAAACGGATCGCTTAATAAAAATAAATGCGATCGTTATTGAAATTAAATTGTGAGATTAAAAAGTCTTTATTGACAAAAAACTTGCATATCTTTATCCATCTGCAGGTTAGTCTTAACCCAGATCATCAGCTAGGAAAAATACTTGAACGGGCATCAGAAATAAAGAATTCCAGTTGTCCACTGTGAGTTAACTTGAAAGGTCAATCCACTGCTGTTGGCACTGTTCCGAAAAGCACCTTTGACTTTAGAAAACAGAAACACTGGCACAGTTCCAAAAATACCGTCTTTAGCATCAAAAGTAACAATTGAAAAAAATCAGGCTGGCTTTTCAGATTGAACATCTATACTTCGGGTTTAGAGTCAGGATCAGCAACTGGACCTCAGATTTTCTAAAATTAAAACTTTTTTAAACGTATATATCAAAAATAGACGTGAACTACACTTTTATATATAGATAAATGACATAATTTTATACATAAGCCATATTTCAACTAGGTATTTGCGTACGGAAAAAACTAAATTGTTAGTGGATTAATAAGGGTAGTCGTTAAACGCAAATTTACATGCAAAATATCTTTTAAAAAAAATTCTCTTTTTACCCCCATACTAATAGATATACATACATAAAAACTTTTAGTAAAAAATTCAAAAGTTTACAACAAGAAAATTCATTTGATACACTTTATACAACATTTCGAAAAACATAGAGAAGGATACGAAATATTTCAAAACTGCAGTTGATCGCTGAGAAAAAAAAAAGGTTTACGTACATACATTTTACATTACATTTACAAAACTATAGAGAAAAATGGATATACACTTATAAAAGTTTATTTTATACAATTTACGACATTTAGAAAAATATATATAATGAATAGATATATATACAAAGTTATTCAAAAAAGTTTTCAAGACTCCGTTGTTGGCTAGAAAATAGAAAAGTAGTAGAGTATATACATATTGATCATGTAAAAACTTAGAGAGAAAATTTATATACAAAGGTAAGAAAATTTATCGTACGAATCGCTGCAGGTGATGGCTAAAACAGAAAACATTTAAGTACATATATATAGATCATTCACAAAACTAAAGAGGGGGGAAATTTATATAAAATGTTCAAAAAGGTTTTTTACCAAGAACTGTTGGTGTTGGCTAGGAATAAAAAAAAACATTAACGTACATACATGCATATATTATATACAGAAAAAAATTTATGACATGTAAACAGTACATGAAATTTCGAGAGATGAAAGTTCATGCTATACATTTAAATTTTGCATTTTTAAATTTTAAAAAGTTCATGGCTTGGAGCTCATGGTTGAAAGTCCAGAAGAAAGTTCTACATGTCGAAAATTTCATAACTGCTGTGATAGAACTACAGTTTACAATGGAAAAAATATAAAACCATAGCACCTGACAGATTGATTCCTTTATAGCAGCAAAATAAGAGATGCAGGTCAGACTGGCCTGTAGAGTTGCAGCGTTGCTGGCTTGCAGATTTAGGTGAGACGTTGCAGGATCGCTGGTGTCCTGAGGAGGGTTCGAACATGGTGCCTGGTCACTCTCAGGAGGGGGTTTCACACCCAGAGCCTTTTCACAGTTCGGAGGAGGTTTTAAACTCTGAATCTGGTTCTTGTGGTGAGGGGGTTTCGGGCCCGTCACCTTGTCACTGCCCATAGTTATCACAGAGGACTGCGTTCGCTCCGTGCTTTTGAATTCAGGGCTGCTAGACTTTCAGGGCTGCTAGAAACTTCACAATAGGTTACATGGCTTTTTGAAACTACCTTTTTTAAAATAACATCTTTTTCGTTCACTTTAAGCGGCATGTCATTTTGACAATTTAAGTGTAATTTCTGATTGAAAATATTTGACTGTGTCGGCTGTATAGATTTAAGACTGACAGCTAAAGTTGCGTTATAAGGATTAACCGAATCATTTACTGATTTTACATTGTCGCTTGGTTTAACAGTTTCTGAGAAATTAAACGAGTCCGTCGACTTGACTGTTTTGGAACTTAATTTATCAGGAGATGAATTTAAATGACTAGAAAAGTTAGCCGCAACATTTATTAATTTGTCACTGTCAGTCCGTTTAACGGCTTCAGCGGCCGCAGTTATTTTAATTTCCTTTACAATCTCTGTTACCCGAGCTTCAGTTACGTTTGATATTTCGGCTTGAGCCGGTTCAGCCTTTAAATGCGAATGATGAATATATGAGGCTTTAACAGTAGAATTTAACTGATCATTCGTTTCACTTAAAGCAAGGGATTCATTTACAGAATTTGGTTCAATCGTATTTTTCTTTTCAACCGCCGTCTCTACGCTAAAAGGTTTTATCGGATTTTTCATCCATAGCCAAAGGCTGAAAAATAGAGGTAGATTTGTCTGTATGCTGGTTAAAGGCGTAGTTTGCACGTTTTCATTAACTTTTATTTGACTTTTGTCACCAGAAATACCGTTTTCATCGTCGGTTTTAGGTTGGTTTAAACTAATACAGCTTGCTTCCTGTGACTTAATAACTTCTTGTGGTTTTTCCGCTGGGTTTACTATTGTTTCCGACTGACGTTCGTGAGGGGGGAGGGAACGGTCATGTTGCAATCTTAGTTTGTCATAACGAGTGGCAAAGAGTTCGATGACCCGAATTTTTAACTCGTCATAGGTTGGATTTGGGCCAAGCGATTGACAGGCGATTAACCTATGCCACTGTCTCGGCTCTCCTTCTAGTGAATATGGTAGCCACGCATATATTTTGGATCGATCGATGTTATAAACGTTAAAAAAATATTCAAGCTGCTCAAAAAATTGCAGCACACTATTAGTGCCGTCAAAAAATATTTGCTCGTGGGGGGATTCGACTTTATTTGGGCGCCAGTGTAGAGAATTCGACTTCTCCATCCTCATTTAACTTATAGTTGACTTAAGGTTGAATGCTGCAAACTGAAATACTTAATTTATGAAGAAATGACAGAGTCAGATTTGTAAAATCAATGGAGCTTTAATTGAGCTTAAATAAGAAGGGGAACGCTGGACTTTGATTGGATTTAATACGTTTAAATGGGCAGCCCTCTTAAATGCTTTGACATCAATAAATAACCTCCGTTACTTTACTTTACTTAACTACTCGCAAATGATCTCAACTACTTTTATTTAAATTAGCTTCTAAGGCCGAGTAATCTTTCGCATGTAGGAGGATTCCCTGACGCTACAATGCTACAGGACTTACTCTCTTCTACCCTAAGTCGCTAACAACTAACTCCATCAACTCTCATACTTTCCTTCCCACTAGCTTTCTAACTACCATCCTTCAACTCACTCGCCTTCCAACTAACGCTCTTACCAACTCTCAACTAACACCAACTAACCTCTCGAAACAATCTTCCTTCTCCTTTTATCTATCTTACTTTCCAAAATATTTGCATATCGTGAATTACAATTTCAATTTAGGATGAGAACTAACTCTACTAGTCGACTTGAATCCTAAAACAGCACATTCACGTTTTACCCGCAAAGTGCGAGTTTTAATTGTAGCACTTTGCTATACCTGACAACTTATTCATTCTAGTGGAAGGCGGTATATTTTTTTTCTCAGTGTACTTTGTTTGGAGTGGTACAATGTTTTATGTGACATAATTCACTTGGGCTGATTGCTAGGATAATGTCGGCTCTGGGTTTACGATCACTTTCAAGCCATTTTTCTTCATTTTCTAGAGGCTTTGCTTTGGTTCCGTTAGAGTAAGTTCAGTGATCGTTCTTGATTAAGACAGCTTCTATTTGAAGCTTCCACGTATCAAAATTAGTTTTTGACAACTTTTTTATATTTAATATTTGCGACATATTTAATCAGCTATAATAGCTGCGTTGTGAAAATAGAATCAAAAGACAGTTCGCATGTTACTTTCGATTTTAGCCCTTAGGCTTAACAGTCACACATTCATTTTAAGTAAATGTTAATTTCATTTTTTAAAAGTCAGCAGAAGATGCGTGTCTCTGAAACCATAACCATTGTTTGTTTAAATGGGACCACATAGTAAAGCAGAGTCCTTTAATCATTCACAAATAATATTTAATAAATTGGAAAAAAAAAAGATTTACACATTCCCGGCATTTCTCTCCGCACGCTTAGAACAGCTTTTTCGTCCAGATACACACTGGGGAGCGATGGAGCTTGTTCTTCTGTTGGTTACGTCATACAGGCCAACGAACAGGTGCACTAGTGAGCTAAGATAGATTTAAGGAAACATGCGTTGGAATCCCACAACATGGTATATAAATTTTTTTTTTATCTGATAATTATCCTTAGTAGTGAAAACATATTTTTATAGCAGAACATCAGAAGACGTTAGACCGCAATTTTACAAATTACAACCCACAAGAAAAGTGATAAAACTCAAAAACTGGTAATGTCACTGAAAAATTTGTGAAATGTTACCAATGTGAATAAAAAAGTTATATCTTAATCTGGAAAATTATCCACTCGAGAGTCCGTTGTGTCAGTTTTATTCTAGTCAATGCCTTATCTTGATTTTTCTTAAATACAGCATTTTGAAATTGTGTCACTTTTTTTTGCCTTTATCGGATATGAGAAAAACACTATCGATTGAAGGAATATACATTAAATTAAAAAGTCTTTAGAAATGTAAAGAATGGATAAGCTGCATTCGTAACAAAAAGTTCTATTGGGCGTGTATTGAACTTTACAGCGAATACGTGTCATCCGCGACATTGGAAAGTGCGCAGTATAAAATTCTAACAAAGATCAAAATATGCATTGCAACTGATAGACAGGAGTTTCAACTTCGAAATAAAGATTTTTTTTTATTTGTTTACAGTGTAGAAAACTACGAACAAAAAGATGCATATTTAAACATCTTATTTTTAACATTTATGTCTACAAGATATCCTTCCATACTAAATCAATGATGCTGTAACACTTTGTAATTTATATTTCCTCTCATACCTTGAACTGTTCTCGCGATAGAAACGTTAACTCCCCTAATTTCCCACCAGGTGGCGCTGTAAACGATTGTATCTCGTAGCGCATGGCCACTTTATGATACCTACACAGTATATTTACGAGTGTAGTTATAGCCGTTCAGCATTTAGAGTGAGAACGGACTTTTGTAATTACCCTGTTATTTGTTTAGATCTTAATGAAAACATAATGAGACCTATTTCAGGCCAAGATCTTTACGATAACAACAGACAAAAGTATTAAAATTAAAGCATCTTTTACGAAGTTATAAGTTAAAAAACCTCAACAACAAGAACACAAAAAATATGGTTTGAATTGAGAACCTCCTCCTCTATGAAGTCGGTTTAAAGCATCAATGTGTTAATTGATGTGACCAAATACAATGACCACACTTTGAATTTTACATAGCATAAATATCATCTCTACTCTACAACGTATGCAATGTCGGTCAAGTATGCACAAAATAGGAAATTGTGAACAAACAAATGCACGTTTAAAGCGTTCTACTTTTAGTATTAATGTCTACAAACTGTCTTTTCGTTATAAATCGATGATGCTTTGCAACTTTGTAATTCACTTATTTTCCTTATCTTGAACCGTTTTTTAGATAGGAACGCCAAATCCGCTATTTTCCACCAAGTAGAGCTGTAGGCGGTTGAATCGCGTATCGCATGATCACTTTACTATACCTACATAACACTTTTATAACTATATCTGCAGCTATTCAGCAGCTAAAAGAACTGAGACTGACTTTTTTGGGCAACCTGTTACAGTATCTCACCGTTTACTAACTTCTTAAAAAGTAATTAAAAATATTCTGGTAATAATCTCTTATTTAATAATGATCTCTTCTTTAATAATAACCTCTTCATTATTATTCCATTTTCTTCTAATATCTCCAAATACAACTTCTAGCATTTTAATTTATATATTTTGATAAATTTGTTCTTTAAAATTTAACTGCATTTTTTTCACGTTATATCCTCTTTCAAACATCCTACATAGATAAAAAGCTATTCTGAAATTTTCTTTATACACATCTTTTACAAATGTCAGGTTCACTGACTCCACTGTGGAAAAAAATTAACCCTTTCGCTACCAGAGCCTCAGGAGAAAAACCGCCACCACAGCCCAGACGTCTTACTATTTAAATATGATAAAATTGTCATTTATTTTTGTGGGATGTATCTATAACGTTCTAACTAAAATCAATAACATCCTAAATCTATTTTATTGTTTTATAACATAACCCGTCTGTGTGCGACACGATTTGATGCAAACAATTATTATAAACTGATAATTAACACCCGTCACATATTTGTGACGCCGGGCTCAGGTAAGAAATTCTTATCGTCACATATATGTGACGCTGGTAGCGAAAGGTTAAATTATAATATTTATGAATTACTATTTTTTATGGGGATAGTGGATATTGAAAATTGTTCTTTCAAATTACTAACTAAAATTTATGAATGTTTGCATACCATTGAACTGTGATAATACATGAAGCATACTAACATATCTCAAAAAATATTAAAATAAAAAAAAATCAAAATCAAAATTCAAAATTTTATTTATTTTTTTTAATAATTAAAATTTTTCATGCTACTAAATTTTTAAAGTTTTCCCTTTATTTTACATTATTATAGATTATCTGTATATGTTAAACATTTTTGTGAATAATTTTGTGAGTTGATTGATAATTGATTTAAAAAAAAAAAAATGTTTTTGTATATGTTTGAACGTTAATAATTTTCTTGAACATTCAAAAAGTACTTATTAATCACGTTACAAAATAATGCACAAAAATGATTAGATATAATCGATGTTAGAATTAAGGTCATTTGACTGCGCTGTGGTCCTAGTCCTGAGGGATGGGAGACTTTTATGGGAGACTTTTAAGGGATCCAACCCCTTATTTTCGAAAGTTCTGAAGAAAAGTTCTGAAACTATGAAAAACTCTGAATGTTTAGTTCAGCGAGCGTGATCTGGGTACCTTATGTCTATCAGCTTTGAGAACAGAACCTCTTGACTACTGGTTGGACATAAAATGTTTACAATGTATTCATGAGCTATAATAATGTAATATAGAAGGGGGGGGGGGGGAAATTAGACACATGGAACATTTAAAAAATTTTCTAAAAATAGATAAATTTTGAATTTTACTTTTTAAAATTTTAATTGTTTTCTAGATATTTTAATGCATTTAATACTAGCAGGCTACGCCTGCTTCGCTGGCCACTAAATTTAAATGAATGTTCAAAAGAATTGAATCACTATTTATGTTTTATATCACACTTTGGGTTTTGTAACATAATTAAAAATTCCTTTTAAGGTCAAAAAATAAAAATAACATATTACAAATAAAATTAAATTAAATATTTCTTCCATTTTGCACTCGTTTTGCAACAATGCTCTATGATCTTATGCAAATGATTCTCAAGAATGAATCAACAATTGTTTACAAATTTAATGGTTTGTGTATGGGAAATAAATACGCTGTAATTTAAAAATTGCAACTCTTAGAACTTCAAAACTGATATTTAAAAAAAAAAGTTATTCATTATTCTTTAATATTAGATTGTTTTTCTTAATATTAGACTCTTATTTTAAGATAAAAGCAATCGAATGATATCGCGTTGTGAAATTTTGCAACGTAATAGCTTTAAGTCTAATAACTTGATGTATATAGTGTTCTCACAAAACAAATAACAGTTTTTAGAGCTCTTTTAAAAAAGTATAACATCTGTGCAGTATCATTTTAAAAAAATCATCAGTTTTTACTAAAATATTGTCTACCTTCATAGAAAGCATTTGAATGATATCGCGTTGTGAAACTTTGCAAAGTAATATCTTTAAATCTAATAATTTGATGTACATAGTGTCCTCACAAAAAATGAACAGTTTTTAGAGCTCTTTTAAAAAAGTATAACATCTGTGCAGTATCATTTTAAAAAAATCATCAGTTTTTACTAAAATATGGTCTACCTTCATAGAAAGCATTTGAATGATATCGCGTTGTGAAACTTTGCAAAGTAATATCTTTAAATCTAATAATTTGATGTACATAGTGTCCTCACAAAAAATGAACAGTTTTTAGAGCTCTTTTAAAAAAGTATATCATCTATGCAGTATCATAGAGAAAGAAAAAATCATCAATTTTTGCTAAAATAAATAGCCGACTTTTATCACCAAAGTAGTTAAATCTAGACCAATCAAAAATAGGAGTGTTCCACCGACAAACTCTTTGCTTTATTTATATAGACTGATATATTTCAATGCACATGCATGTAAATTTTCGTAAATATAATTCAGCAGTTTGAAAAAGCCATTTTCAACGTTCACCACCCTTTTAAAGAATACATTTCGCATAATTATATATATATATATATATATATATATATATATATATATATATTGCTTTAAATTAAACACAAGATAATACAGGTAAAATAATCTATTGTAACACTCAAATTACTTTCTTCGACTATTTATTTTAATAAAAGAAATTTCTATTAAAATCTTTACATGCATATATAAATCTTCAGTTTTATTTAACTTGTACTTCTGTGTGAAGGATTTTACCGTCTTTCTCGGTCTTCTTTTTAAATATTGTACCTAAATTTGTAAAACATTTAAAGTTGCTATTAAGTTTGAATAATTAACTCTTTTTTTTTTTTTTTTCTTTCAGAAACCTTACATTCTTACCACTTTTCGAAACTCGTTGATTTTATGAAAATTTATCAAGTGGGATCTCTGTGTTAATTTCAAAATTCTAAATTTGAGATTCCTGTAAATAACTGTTTTAAGTTATATCAAATCCAGGTTTTAAAATTAGACTGGAAAATATATAGAAATAAATCAAACTTTGTCAGTCGTATGAGAAAATAAAATAACTTTTAAAACAATTACCTGAATAGGATATAATTTAACTAGGCTCTTCAATTAATTGTATCAAATATAAAAGTAGGCATTCGGTGAATTTTATGTTCCGCTGTTTATTATCTATAATCGCACACACACAATATATTGTATTTAAATTTAGAGCAGTTTGTAAAAGGCATATAAAGATTGAAATGCCGGATGAACACATTCTAACCTTTCTTCTAATATATATGAACGCTCTTGTGTGACCATAAATAAAAATGATGAATTCTTTTAATACGAGATTCTTTATGAAACACAACTTTCTTCACATAAAAAATGTGTATTCCCTTAGAAGTTCAGGTAATTAATTAGCTGACTAACTGGCCGAAGAAGCAAACAAGGACGTATGCATTAAAACCCTCTTTCCTTCAAGCCCCATGTTACATTTAAAAAACAGACCTCAAGAAGAAACATATCGGACACCTCTGACATAGGATGTTATGCCTATAAACTAAATCCAACAGTAGTACACAATTATAACACATATAACAGAGCCTTATTTTATTTATCATCACTTCCCAACCCGTTTCAAACATATTTATTAAACATTCGAAAGCGAAATTCGCCCCTTTGTATATCTACAAAGCTATTCACATTATTGATCTAAAATCCTAGATTTCTGTGCAATTTATAAATTAATAAAAGAGTAATTGCATGTCTTTTCTTAAAACAATTTTGCTTAGTCTTCATATCTTCCATTATAGATGTATTTTGCTCTGGATAATATAGACGAGTATTGTAAATGTATTCAATTTGTATTTTTGATGTATTATATTCACATTTTAAATGTATTTAACAATATAAATAAATGATTTTTCCTCTGATTCTGTCCTTAGCCCACCCGAGGCCGAGAGGTTTTACCCTCGAAGCTGGTAGGCGTGAGGTACTAGGTCACGCTCTTCAGCCTAGCCATTCGGAGTTTTCCGTGGCTTTTCTGAGGCATGGGTAAGTACAGTCTAGGACTCTTTAGAAAGATTACTGTGTAGGGCACTCCCCTTAGGCCTCGGGCCCTAGCGCAGTTAATCGGTTTTAATCCTAATACCATAACGAAACGGTCCCTAATCCAGTTCCACAGAAGATGCTACTAGTGATAGCAATTAACTTTTCAGCTAGACATAATAAACCCAGATTGAATATTTATGTTCAGTCCTTACTGGATTCTGTTATGTCTAATGTTTAGAGTAGTCTAAAGATGCAAATATGTACAAAATATAAATTTCGCTTATAAGCGTGATGGTTATGAAGACTGGTATATCCCTACAAATAAGACATCAATCCTATTCTAATAAAAAGTTTCAAGTAATATTCCTCAAAATTTATAGTTTTGCTATTTAACAAGGCCTTCTTTTAATATGTTTTTGCGTAATGCGAATAACTATGAAACACAGAGGAATGGAGGCAGGCATGTAAAACCTGATTTTCAGATTCGGGAGACAGTAAAATGTATAATTATCGCAGATACTCACTTTCAAAAATCCGATTAAACACAGAATTTTTTACACCGTTTCTTTTTCTAAGGAAAAATAAATGTTATATTTTTATTAAATTATATAATAAAATTTTCTGCCAAATCTGTCTTTTATTATTAATAATGATATTATTATTATTATTATTATTAATATTGATATTATTTCTTATCCTTAACATGATACTTTTTTTTTTTTTACTTAATTAAAAAATATATTGTTTTAGATTAAACACAAGATAATACAGGTAAAATAATCTATTGTAACACTCAAATTACTTTCTTCGACTTTTTATTTTAATAAAAGAAATTTCTATTAAAATCTTTACATGCATATATAAATATTCAGTTTTATTTAACTTGTACTTTTGTGTGGAGGATTTTATCGTCCTTCTAGGCCTTCTTTTTTAATATTGTACCTAAATTTGTAAACCATTTAAAAATGCTATTAAGTTTGGATATTCAACTCATTTTTTTCAAAAACCTTTACATTCTTACCACTTTTCGAAACTCGTTGATTCTATCAAAATTTATCAAGTGGGATCTCTGTGTTAATTTCAAAATTCTAAATTTGAGCTTCCTGTAAATAACTGTTTTAAGTTATACCAAATCCAGGTTTTAGAAGTAGACTGGAAAATAAATAGAAATAAATCAAACTTTGCATGTCGTATGAGAAAATAAAATAACTCTTAAAACATTTCCCTGATCGGGATATAATTTAACCAGGCTCTTCCATTATCTGTATCAAATATAAAAGTATGCATTCGATTAATTTTATGTTGCGCTGTTTATTATCTATAATCGCACACCATATACTGTATTTAAATTCAGAGCAGTTTGTAAAAGGCATATAAAGATTGAAATGCGGGATGAACACATTCTAACCTTTCTTCTAACATATAAGAACGCTTTTGTGTGACCATAAATAAAAATGATGAATTCTATATATACCAGATTCTTTATGAAACATAATTTTCTCCATATAAAAAATGTATATTCTCTTAGAATTTCAGGAAATTGAATTAACTGACTAACTGGCCTAAGAAACAAACCAGGAAATTTGAATTAAAACCTACTTTTTCTTCCAGCCCCATGTTACATTTAAAAAACATACTTCAACAAAAGACGTATCGGACACCTCAGACAAAGGACTTTATGCTTATAAACTGAATCCAACAGTAGTAAACAATTTTAACATAGATAACCGAGCATTATTTTATTTATCGTCAATGCACAACCCGTTTCAAACATACTTATTCAACATTTGAAAGCGAAATTCGCAACGTTGTATAGCTAAAATCCATTCACATTATTGGTCTAAAATACTAGATTTCTGTGTAATTTATAAATAAATAAAATAATAAATGCATACTTTTCGTACAATTTTCTTTTCTAAAAACATCTTTGTTTTGTCTACATATCTTCCGTCGTAGATGCATTTTGCTCTGGATAATATAGACGAGTATTGTAAATGTATTAAATTTTTATTGTAAATGAATTATATTCACATTATAAATGTAATTAACAATATAAATGATTTTTCCTCTAATTCTGTCTCTAGCCCACCCGAAAGGTTTTGTCCTCGAAGCTGGTAGACATGTGGTACCGGGTCACGCTCTTCAGCCTAGCCGTTCAGAATTTTCCGTGGCTTATCCGAAGCATGGGCCTTCCCTAGTCTGTATTTACAGGCTAGGTCCCTTTAGAAAGATTATTACGTAGGGAACTCCTCGTCAGACCTTGGACCCTAGTGCAGTCAATCTGTTTTAATCCTAATACCATAACGAATCGGTCCTAAGCCAGATCCGGAGAAGATGGTACGAGTGATAGCAATTAACTCTTCGGCTAGACATAAGAAACCCTGATAGAATATTTATGTTCAGTCATTAGTGGATTCTCTTATGTCTAAAGTTTAGAATATTCTAATGATGGAAATATGTACAAAAGATATATTTCGCTTATAACTTCAATGTTTATGAACACTTGTATATCCCATACAAATAAGCCATTAATCTTACTCTAATAAAAGTTACAAGTAATATTCCTTATAATACATAGTTAGATTACTTAACAAGGCCTTCTTTTTAATATAGGTTTTTGCTTAATGCGAATAACTATGAAACACATAGAAATAGAGGCAGGCATATGCATCAACCACTGTACAACATGATTTTCAGATTCGGGTCACAGTAAAAGGTATAATTACCGCAGATACTCCACTTTCAAAAATCCGATTAGACACAAAATTCTTTCCATCGTATATGGGCTAAGGAAAAAAAATGTTAGATTTTTATTAAATTATATAATAAAATTTTCTGCCAAATCTGTCTTTATTATTAATATTATTATTGATATTATTTTTTATGTCTAACATGATACTTTTATTTTTACTTAATATTATTATTTTATATAACTAATAAAACTTCAAGACATTTTACTTAATATTATTATTTTATATAACCAATAAAACTAAGACATTTTGCCTAGAATAAGAGAAAAAAAAGAATGAAGTTTAATTCCATTTATATTGCGTTTTTTACTTTCTTCTATATGTAATATAGAGAAAGTATTGGATTCGCGAAAATTTTCGAAGTCCACTTTTTGATGGATTTACATGTTTTGGGATGTGGAGAACACGAATTAATAGTTTTTAGAAAATGTCTGTCTGTCTGTCTGTATCATGTTTTTGTGGACGCTGTATCTCACGAACCAATGAATGAAATTTAACCAAACTTGGTATTTAGTTGCACCCTGACATAAACTGGTGCTGATTAGATTTTGGGATCAATCGCTCAATAGGTGGCGTTGTGATCGCATTTTATGCAAATTTTTAACATGGCAGCATAGGACAAAATTCCGTATAAATGGGCATAAAGAGAGTTATTTTACACTTGTGATTGTAAAATTAATATGAATTATTGATAATAGTAGTAGTTAGCTAGGAAAAAAAATTGTGCATGTGGGGGCATCGATTCCCCCCCTGGGGGGGAAGTACCCCCCCGGGGAAGTAAATTTTCAAGATGGGTATCTTTCGAAAGGTCTCGTTGATAATAGTAATAGTTAACTGGGAAAAAATTTTTGTGCATGTGGGGGCATCGGAAGTACCCACCCGGGGGGGCAAAGTTTCAAGATGGGTATCTTTCGAAAGGTCTCGTCAATACCTTTAAAACGAATGGTTGAACCATAAATCTGTGATAATTTAAACCAAAGTTATCGATTTTTTTTACTTTTAACAAAACAAAACTTACAAAAATCGCAATTTTTTTTTCTTTTTTTTTTTTTTTTTTTTTTAACGAAATTTAACCAAACTTGGTATTTAGTTGGTCCCCGACATAAACTGGTGCTAATTATGTTTGGGGATCAATAGCTCAACAGGTGGCGCTGTGATAGCATTTTATCTAAATTTTTAACATGGCAGAATAGGACAAAAATTCGTATAAATGTGCATAATAAGAGTTGTTTTAAACTTGTGATTGTAAAATTAATATGAATTATTGATAATAGTAGTATGTAACTAGGAAAAAAATTTTCTCTATGCCCTAGGGGGGAAATATCCCCCCGGGGGGGGGGATAAATTTTCAAGATGGGTATCTTTCGAAAGGTCTCGTCAATACCTTTAAAACGAATGGTTGAACTATAAATCTGTGATAATTTAAAACAAAGTTATCGATTTTTTTTACTTTTAACAAATAAAAAAAAAAAAAAAAAAACTTGGAAAAAAAAAATCGTACTTTTTTTTTTTTTTTTTTTTTAATATTGTTACTGATTGAATATGTAAAGGTAAATATAGAAGAAAGTCTTGTGGTGGCCACAACATACTAGTTTAGTTTTCTTTTTTTCCATTTACATCATTTGGGGTTTGTTCCGCGACTCAAGTGATTAGTTAACTGAAAGTTTGACTGGTATTTACTGATGAATGTATTTTTCTTATTTAATTTGAAGTAACTAGAAAAACTATTTTCCAGGTCATTTTATCTAGTATGTATAACATCTACTTTTACATTTGATTTCCTCTCTCTAAGTTGTATATCGATGTAATACTATTTCTATAACAGGTAGTTAGAGTTTCAGTAATTTAGTGATAAAGATTTAAAAGTTTGATAGTTTAGAAATAAGAAATATTTTCTAAATTTAAATTAATTAAAATAATTTTATATATGCATATATACTATATATATATATATATAATTAGTTTGGTTAAAAAAATATTCTGTAAAAAATAAAAACTTAATTAAAGAATATTGCTCAATTAACTGTAAACATTGTAAGACAGAAATATATTATACTTTAACCTTCCTACTACCAGAATTTTTTTGTTACAATGAATACCAATGGGGTCAAATTTGACCCCAATATGATTTTTAAATTGTTTATGTTTATTCATGTTAAAAAACGCTATAAACAGTTAATTTAATCCTACAAGGCATCCAGTTCCATATGTGAAACACCGACTTTAATCGTTCCTATAGCTATAAAACTATTAGTAGCGACATCTCTTGATATCTTGATAGAAGCTACTGACATTTAGCAATGTAGTAATACGAATCTTTACCTAAAGATGTCGTTCGTGTTTTTGTTATAGTGCACTCAATGTGAAATTTGAATGAAAGTGATACGTTAGTCATTTGGCTGAATTCAAAAATTAAAAATCTGATGTGGGCACCACATGACTTCCTTATACACTTTTAGAAATATACATAATGTTAAAAAACATTGTCATTGGGCCCGAAACAGTTGGCTAAAAATATTTAAAAAAATAAATTATCACCGTGTGCCGTTCAGCTTTTCTGAAAGTTAGTTAAAAACCGATGCAAGATTTGTACTGGTAACGCTGACGAAGGCAGCAGGGACCCAAAAAAATTGACTAAAAGTATTAAAAAAATGCATTTTCACCGTGTTCTGAACTATTCTGAAAGTTTGAAATGTCTAGCTAGTCGGGAAGTTGGTTAAATAAATTTTCTGTTGAACCATATAAACGCTGTCGAAGGCAGCAGTCACCTGAAACAATTGGCTAAAAATATTTAAAAAATGCATTGTCACCGTGTTCTAAGTTTTTCCAGAAGTTTTAAATGTCTAGCTAGTCGGGAAGTTAGTTAAAAATAGATTGCAAGATTTGTACTGGTAACGCTACCGAAGACAGCAGGGACCCTAAACAGTTGGCTAAAAGTATTAAACTAGTTGGCATAGGTGGACTCTGCTCAGTTCCCCATCATATTTATGTTCTCAGAAATTTCTAGTGCGAGACATATTACCAGTGGATCTGCAGATCAGGAGCCTCAACGTCCTATTTGCATGAGACATTATTCAATAGGTCATTTTTATTTATTCCTTATTATATAATAGTATATATTGATTCGATCGACTTATTACCAAAATCAAATACATTCCTAAGGGGGGCGGCAGCCCCCTTCAACCCCCCGTTGTATCTCTCTTTGTATACCTATTTGTATATGATATAAAGTGTTACGAAATTGTAAATAATTGCATTTATTTTTGTATAAATTCTTTCAAAGAGGTTTAGTAAGTTGATAAAATGCTAATTTTGTGCCTTTATAGTCGTTTTAGCGTTAAAATAGCCAAATTTTCCTTTAAAAACGCATTAAAAAGCTCCTATAAGGGAAGAAATAAATTTGGCGCCAAATTTGGCGACTATTTCCCTCCTTGGCGATTTTTTTGGCGATCTTGGCGAGAAAATCCTTATTAGGGATATACCAAATATGGAAGCTCTAATCTCATTGGCTGATGTGATACGAGAATTTTCCAGAACAGTCTGTTTTCGATAGAAAAGTATAAAAGGAGCATTATTTTTGCCAAGGCGGTCAGTCTCAGATCTATATCAGTTTCGTCAAATGCTTGCTCAATGGGCTCATGAATATGTGTACCAAATTGCAAGTCAATAGCGTTATTTTGGGGGCCGCTATCGCGGTACATACAAATTCTTCCCATAGGCCGTAATGGTAAAAAAAACTTTGGCGTGTCCCTGCACACGAACTTACAAATGGAATGCACACCGAAAACTATACAGCTAATTTCGTGGGCATCATGAACATGTGTACAAAATTTCAAGTCAATAGCGTGTTTTTTGCGGCAGCTATCGCATGACAGACAGACAGACAGACGGAATCCAAAATCCTTTTGAGTCTCAACAGAGGGCCTCCATTCACATTTCGGCAAAAATTGGAAGTCAATAGCTTGATTTTTGCGGTGGCTATCGCGGTACATACAGATTCTTCCCATAGACCGTAATCATAAAAAATCTTTGGCGTGTCCCTGTACACGAACTACAAATGGAATACACACCTAAAACTATACAGCTGATTCCGTTGGGCTCATGAACACGTGTAACAAATTGCAAGTCAATAGCGTGATTTTTGTGGCCGCTATCGCGGTACATACAAATTCCTCCCATAGGCCATAATGATAAGAAAAACTTTGGCGTGTCCCTGTACACAAATTACAAATGGAATACACATCCAAAACTATACAGCAGATTTCGCGGGGCACATGAACACGTGTACCAAATTGCAAGTCAATAGCTTGATTTTTGTGGCCGCTATCGTGATACATATAAATTTCTCCCATAGGCCGTAATGATAAGAAAAACTTTGGCGTGTCCCTGTATACGAACTACAAATGGAATACATACCAAAAACTATACAGCTGATTTCGTGGGGCTCATGAACATGTGTACCAAATTTCAAGTAAATAGCGCTTTTTTTGGCGGCCGCTATCGCGCGACAGACAGACAGACACAGCCCAAAACCGTTTTGAGTCTCAACAGAGGGCCTCCACTGACGTTTCGGCAATAATGTTAAAAGAAATCAATTTGACCAAAGCTTCATACAGTGACAGAATGAAATCCCCGCCTAATAGGCTATCCACCGTTCACTTCGATATATTTATCTTATTCTAATCTATTAATTTATTTTATCGGAGTCAATTCCGTTGTTTAGTTTTCATGCTACTATTTCCAATGCAATAATCCTCAAATTCATATTTATATGAAAAATTTACAATTTCGCTATGTTGATAAAATCGTAAATTACGAATAATTTACGAAATTTTCCTATTAGAATATTTGTATTCAATCATGTTCAAACAAATATCATAAACGTAATTTTGAAGTTGTCTAACGTATTTAGGATCCTCAAAATGGAAGTTATGCTCAATTTTGCTTTATTCTGACATGTTAAATAAAACGTAAATTCCAAATAACTTACGAATTTTTTAAATTGGAAAAATCATAGTCTATGATATTCATGCCAGTATCCTAAATATTATTTCGAAAGTGGTTTGACATCTTTACGATGAAAATATCCCTCAAGATTGACGTTTATGTGAAATTTTGCTCTATTCAGCCATGTTAAGAAATTCGTAAATTTCCAATAACTTACGAAATCTTTATATTGGAAAATTCATAGTCATTAATATTCATGCCAGTGTCCTAAATAATGTTTCAAAAGTAGTCTGACATCTTTACGATGAAAATATCTCTCAAAATTGACGTTTATGTGAAATTTCCCCCTATACTGCCATGTTAAGAAATTCGTAAATTTCCAGTAACTTGCGAAATTTTCAAAGTAGCATATTTATAGTTACTGATGTTCATTCCGGCATCAAAACTGATATTTTAAAACTGGTCTGACATTTTTACAGTAAAAAGTTTTCATTTAATGCACGTTTAAGTGATTTTTTGTCCTATTCTCCCATGTTAAGAAAATCGTAAATTTCGAATAACTTACGAAGTTTTTAAAATCGAATGTTGCAAATGAATAGGGTTCTTGCCAGCGTCGAAAGTAATATTTTAAAACTGATCTAACCTCTCTGCGACAATTTGTTCTTGAGATATCGCGTACACAGACTAACAAACTAACGGACTGACCCACTAACAGACTAACAGACTAACAGTCTAACAGACTAACAGACACCCTACAGACAGACACCATAGAAATTTTGTCATTTTCGGATTCCTCACACCTGAAAACGTGTAGAAAAGTCAAAAAACCGAGGTCGAAAATTTTCACGATTACCTAAGTTTCCCATACCTATAGTATGATGGGGAACTAAAAAATGCGTTTTCACCGTGTTCTGATCTAGTCTGAAAGTTTCAAATGTCTAGCTAGTCGAAAAGTTAGTTAAATAAATTTTCTGTTGAGTCACATAAACGCTGTTGAAGGCAGCAGGTATTAGAAACAGTTCGCTAAAAATATTTTTGTGCATTGTCAACGTCTCAAAGTTTCAAATGTCTAGCTAGTCGGTAAGTCAGTTAAATTGCAAGATTTGTCCAAACCGTTTTTGAGTTATTACCGTTTTTTGATACATTTTGGCCATTATTTACCTAATTTTCCTAAATATCTCCAAAACGGAAAATCATACAAAGTCCAAAAAAGGAGATGCACAACTAGATGTTATAACAAACCTATGTACCAATTCGCAACTTTCTACGTCCAACCGTTTTTGAGTTATGCGACATACTCGCACACACACACACAGCCACACATATATACTGACGTCACGAAAAATCGTGTAAAGTCCCTTATATCTCTAAAACAAGAGCTCGTGTTAAGACGACACTTGCAGGTGTACAACAAGACATCATGACAGTCACACGTAGAAATTGGCAACATTCAGCGATCATGCGTTTTCGAGCAATGTGAAATGCAAGATCCATTTCGCAAATCGGGATTACTATACTTCCTTATAATTTGTATAAGGAAGTAAAAAAAGAATAGTTATTGATCAGTTTTGACTCGAAAAAAAATACTGTGTGTTATAACAAAGTGTATATTTTGCAGAGGTAGTTTTTTTTTTTTTTTTTTTTTTTTTTTTTAAATATATTACAATAGTAAGCGTATTAGTAAATCATATTTTTATGTATGTTCCACATACGGTACGTTGAGCTAAAAAATTGATTTTTCCGTAAAATATAGTTTTACATTTATTTTTATAAGTTTTCCCTATCTACTGATCACTAATCACAACCTATATATTTTTGTCGCGCACTAAAAACAAACAAACAAAAAAAAAAAAAATGAGCCTTGTAGGGTTAATCACTATAAATAAGAAAATTGATATTTTTATGATTTTAAAGTGTATTTTAGATACGGAAAATTAATTAAATGTAATTTATTTTTTGAAATTTTGTATAGTCCCAAATTATTTTTTCGTTTATATTGATTATATTATAGCGCAAAGTTCAAATGTGTAATATATTATGTGAGTAACATTTGTTGCACACCTATACGTGGATTTATTTGCACGACTGTTTATTTAGATTAAAATTTACATTGGAACTATTTACGATTTTTTTTTCTTTCAATGGAAATATTGGAATGTAATTATTAAAAAATTAAATATAAAAAGTATGAAGGTATAAATTACACATGTTATATATTTATTAGTGTTTTATATTCAAAATTTTGCGACACAATTATTACTCTCTTCAGTCAAAATTAATTAGAAATTATACATATTTTTGACAAAGTGTGGAAATATTTGAATGAATTTTACAAAAAAAAAAAAAAAAAAAAAAAAAAAAACTGAGCATTTACACATAAATGTCCTAACATTTTCTATCTCATGATCTTACATAAGATTGAATCTCCTACACTTTTTCTTGTAGTAATCCCACTAAAATACCCTGCCAGTCATTGTGTTTAAAGTATCGCAGCATTTCTCAGGCTTTTTCCGAACTAAACATTCACTTAGCTTCAAAAGAAATAGTCGTCTTTTATAAATACATTTTTGTTCCCAATTAAAATTCAAATACAATCAAACAATTAAATTGTTCAAGGCATTCATCTGCAGGATATTATAAAGGATAGTTATTGTAAATCTTCTGTATATTCTTTAATATTTATGCATTACTTTGTCCATTATGTTGACACTGATTTCGCACTGTTGTGATCTTTTATCATAACTGGTAATGATATTTCAGTAATTTTATTTTTCGTAGTCGGAGGCATAATACTTAATAAAATAGCAATTTCAGTACAGTGAAACATCGAACTGCCGTTGGGGTCATATTTGATCCCATGGTAGTAGGAGGGTTAATAAGAAAATTATAAATAAGTAAGAAAGAAAAAAAAAAACTTTGAAATTAAATAAAATATAGTTTTACTTCTAAATGCAAACTGGATTTTTCAAAATTCTTTTAGCTGTTATATATATATATATATCTATATATATATATATATATATATATATATATGAATAAGTTTCCGTTTAATTTTAATTAGGTTTTTAAAATAAAATAATCAGGTTTTTAAAATGTTGTTGTTGCTTTCGTATGCCACTCGGAAATTCCGAGCCCCGGCAGTGGAACTGACCGGATTTTATTAAGGTATGAGGGGTGCGTCTTCTGTTATTTAGGAGCGCCTCATAGGGAGGAAGTACGACTTTAGCTTCAGAAGCTGGTGAAAGATGGCAGCACCAGCCAAACAATAAGAACTCGAATTTTGATCAGGATCAGAGCGAGTTAAACCCATGTTCCGGTACCCCCAGAGGTATAATTTTTGATGGGAACTAGGAGAACTTTGCGACCACGACGGAGTTTAACGTGCACCAGTTGCCATTAGCGTACACGACGGTCTTCGGCCGGCTCGAGGACCGAACCCGCAATCTTTCGATCACGAACTCGCTGCTCTTACCGACCAGGCTACCGCGGCCCGGGTTTTTAAAACAAAATAAGTAAATGAGCTTTCTTATGAAAAGGCCGAATTAAATGTATTCCATGTAAAATTTGATTATGTCAGGTATTGATCCTGTGTCTTTCAAATATCAGGCTAGTGCTCTGATTCAACTCCTGATTTAGCCATACATCGGTCTTGCTAAATAAATTTCCATAAAATTTAATTTGTGTAGTTAATACTTGCTCGAAGTTAAAATGTCCAAAAGAAAACATTTGCTTTTTCTCTTAATATTTTTTTAGAAGAAAATATCAATACATGGTACGGATATGGATAACACATGTTTAAAATATAATTAATAATTTTTAAAAAATGTGATGTTTATTAATATAAAGCTGAAATATCAAAAATATTTTTAAGATCAAAAATAAGAGAAAAGTAAATGAATGTGAAATGTTCATGATGAAGTAGCCAGAAATAATTGTCTGGAATTCAGTGTGTTAAAACGCCTCACCCCATCCCCCCCCCCCCTTGTTTTCATTTTACAAAATAAAATATTGCATTTTCATGTTGTTGTTTTTAATGATAAATATAGTAAAAGACTGCAAGAAGATTCGACAGAAATAAATAAATGACATAAATAAATTAGCTTAATCTTAGCATAGAGTTTATTACCAAATCAATCTGTTAAAATATAAGAAAACAAAAGTTTGATAAAATTTAAATAAATTTTATTAGTTTCAACTTTCATCTGAAAAATAAAAGGAAAAAAATATTTAAGTTAATAAAACTTCTTACCAGTTATAAAGAATTTATTTCAAATATTTTATCTAAGGCGAAAACAAATGAAAAACTTTTATATTACATCACTTGTTTTATAGTTTTATGAAAGAGCAATTTGGGTTTGTTCTTTGGACTGGAGTAGTTATTGAACTCAGGATATGACATTTATTGATTGATATAGGTTTTACTGCTCACATAAATTGAAGTAGTACATTTTGACCCTCTTTTGAGTACGGAAATTTACTGGCTGTATTGGTCAGAAACTTATATGCTCTTTCCATGGCTTTATTCATTTTTTTGTTATTCACTTACAGGTTTAAAAACAAAATTATGTTGCACAGTAAAATATTAATGTTCATACAATTTAAAGTAATTAATTAATTGGAATAAAGTTTTTATTTTCATTAATTAATTAATTTATTTTTTTGAGTTAGATATAAAATAAAACGTCTCACTATAAATGATTAAAATTGATACATTTCTAGTAGCTATGAATTTGAAGAAATTCAACTTAAAATACTTAATGTTTGGAGAAAAGTTTAAATGTTAAAGGATTAAATATTTTCAAACTTAAAATAATGAGGATTAATATTTAATACATCATAAATGCAGATTACGTCCCAAATTTAATCAAGAAAAAAATAACTGTAAAAATTCGTGTGACGATCGTAACAAGAAGTAATCTTTAGATGAGAGGAGGATATTATGGAATATCATTTACATTTCTTAAAATAACTTTACTTGCTTTTAATAAAAGTCCCCAAAATCAGGATAAGCACACAGTGTAATTATTTGTAATGAATTGTTACTGAAAACAAAAAAAAAGACAAAAAAATAAATATTTTGTTGTTATAAAATATTTACTTTAAAAAAAAGTTACAAATGGAGGTTAATATGAAATGGTAATATGGAATACGTGGTTTAAACTGTTTAAACCGTAGAAAAACTAATTAGACTTCATAAAATCATCTTCGGAGAATTTTTTGTGACAGAAGATACATTCGGCATCTTCATTTTCTGTTTCTTTAGTTGAATACATGAAGTCAATTTCAGATGATACTATGAAATATCTAGTATTCCATAATACCCGACACGCCATCTTGGAAAATGAACTTTGCTTGAAATTGATGTACAAAAGACAGTTAAAAAACGACCAAAGTATAAAAAAAAAAATAATAATAATCCTTTGAGCATTTGTTATGCTTAACAACAATGTTCAAATTACATATGTACTAGTAAGTTTAAATGTTTGAAAACGTACCTGCAAAAACTTTTGAAAATCACAAAACATATTTTGTTCTATAGAGAATGGTGTTATTTAAGCGTACAAAAAGAAAGTTATTTTAACTCTCTAGCTTACAAGATATAATCGCGGACGCCAAATAAACTTAAAAGCATACAAAAGAAGTTATTTTAAACTCCTAAGCTTTCTAAAAAACTAAATAAATTTCAATAACAACAAAATCTATTTGCTGCTTTTATTCCACTGAAAAATTTGAATACTGAGAAAAAGAAAACTAGATGCACGCACACGAGCATCATCTGAAATCTTTTCTTTTTCTACAATAATAAAAATACATCACGTGAGTTAAAAAATATAAAAATGAGAGAATAAATAAAACATGGACAATATCTAACATCCTCCCACCTTTTGATTATATCTTATAATCAAAACTCTTCATTTTGATATCTTTAGAAGATTTCTTCTTCATAAAATCAGTCTGTCTGGCATTTTAATTAGTCTTCCATATCTAGTCTTTCTAATTTCCCTGCAGGACTTATCCTCCAAAGGCTTTTCAATTTGTGCTTTCTTCACAGCTGGATTAGGAAACATATTTTCAGCACCGTCACTAGATGATACTTCTAGAGGATAGATTCTTTGTATTGGTCGAAGTATCTCTGAATGAGATGTTTGTAACTTTACGAGGCGCACTTTTCCATCTTTGCCATGAATAAGCTCTATGATGCGTCCTAATGGCCAGAGCATCCCTTTTTTATTGTCCGCTCCCCCCAACACAATGTCTCCTACAGAAACTGTCTGTTGGCTTCTTCTCACATTCGGTCGCTGAATAAGTAAACCCAAATACTCTGATCTAAATCGATTTCTTAAACTCATCTGCAGTGATTGTCTGTATTTAAGCCTTCGTTTGAAAGAATTTCCCTCGACTGCATCAATGTCTGGTAAAATGTATTCATGAATATCTTTCAAAAACATGGCAGGAGAAACTGGTTTAATAGCTTCTTGCTCTGACATGTAAGTCAAAGGTCGAGAATTTATAATGCTTTCGCAATCAGCCAATACAGTAATCATTTCTTCATAATTTAAGCACGCTCGTCCAAGGACTCTTTTTAATAGATCTTTCATCAGTCTGATGAGCCTCTCCCACCATCCGCCCCACCACGCCGCAGTTGGCGGATTGAATTTCCATTCAATTGAATTGGTTGCTCCATCCTTTTGTATATGATTCCAGTTCAGTCGTTTCAAATAGTTGGCTGCACCATAAAAATTAGAGCCATTGTCGCAATATATAATGGAACATCTTCCTCTACGAGATATAAATCTTCTTAAAGCCATCAAAAAAACCTCGGTAGAGGCTGATGTAACAAGTTCAAAATGTACTGCCCGATAGATAGCACATGTGAACAAGATAACCCAACTCTTTTGATTGTCTTTCAGAAACAAAGGACCAGCCATATCAATACCAATGATCTGAAACACAGCTGCATCTTTTACTCGATTTTCTAGTAGAGAAATAGGCGAAGATTCCACGTTCTTAGAGTTGAATCTTTTACAAGTAGTACATTTAGATAAAACAGATGTCACAGTTCTTCTTCCATTCAAAATCCAATATTTTTCTCTAATCAAATTTAAAAGAATCTGAGGACCTGCGTGACAATTTTTCAGATGAAAATATGAAATTAGTCGTTTAACAACTTCATGATTAGATGGTAGAACGATAGGTGTGAGAAAATCCATCTTGTCTTGTCTATACAAAATTTTAGTTTTCACGCGTATTATATCTTCCTCATCTTTGAAAGTTTCAAGAGTTTTCAATTTTTCATAATCTTTAGAGGAAAAAGCTTCCTTTTGAATCATCCACGCTATTTTCCTTTCTGCTTTGTGAAATTCCTGACTTGTCAATTCTCCTTTCACTTTATCCTTTGGATTACAAGTATTATGTTTAAAACGGTGAATCCATCCAATAAGGCGCACGATTTTCTCATAACATGAAAAATAGTACCAAGTATTCTGGGAATTTTCATCTACATTTATCAGTAATTTTGTCGATTTTAATTTTTCTCTTTCAACGTCTTCTTCATCTATATTCTGGCAGATGAAATTCATATGTTTATTGTACTCATATGGATTCTTAAGCCACGATGGACCCTCCCACCATTTGAGAGAGACAAGTTGTTTGGCTTTACAACCCCTAGAGGGTAGATCCGATGGGTTAATTCCACTGGGAATATATTTCCATAAAGAAGGATCAGTCAAACTCCTGATTTCTTGAACTCGGTTCCTGACGAAAACTGACCAGTTCTCTTCTCTGATTATCCATCCAAGAACTGTCGTGGAATCACTCCAAAAATATCTTTCCATATTTTCCCAACTGAATGCATCTGTTACTGATTTCGATAAGCACCAATCAAAGCCGCTAAAAGCTCCATTCGAGGTATAGTTGGGTACTTTAAAGGACTGATGCGGGATTTGGCAGCCAGAAGGAATAATTTCACTTGATCAGCTTTTTCTATTCTCAAAAAGACAACAGCAGCATAAGCCTGATTACTAGCGTCACAAAATGTATGAAGAGTACATTTTTTTAAATTATCTGTAGTGACTTGAATGTATCGCGGAATCTCAATTTCTTTCAATATATTTTATTCACGAAACCATCCGATAAACTCGTTTTTTAGATCACCGGTAATTTCTTCATCCCAGGTTAAACCAATTTTCCAGGTTTTCTGTAACATCATCTTGGGGCAAATCATGACTGGTGAAGTAAAACCAATTGGATCAAAAACTTTATGTGCCACTGATAGCATAGTACGTTTTGTTATTTTCTCCAGATTTACATCTTTCTTCCAGGATACATTGACCTTTAAAATGTCCGAAAATCTGTTCCAGTGTAATCCAAGTACAACAGCTTCTTTACCGTGATTCATGTCCTTTCTCTCTTCTGTATGTTCCCATCCTCTTAGGTCGAATCCGCCTTTAGACATTAGGTTTTTAGAGCAAGTAATAAATCTCTTTAACTGTTTCTCTGTACGGACACTCGTAACAACATTGTCAACATAGAAGCTTCTCAACAATTTTTGCTTAAGTTCTGGGTCGTATTCTTCATCTTTTTTAATATGGTATTCTATTACTGAAGCTAGCAAAAAGGGTGAACTCTTGACTCCAAAAACGACTCTAGCATGACGAAATATTCTAAGCTCACTTTGTTCTGGATTGCTCCACCAGAGGAAACGTAAAAAATCCCGATCTTCTTTCCGGATGCTTATTTGCAAAAACGCTTTCTTGATATCAGCTAAGACACCGAATTTATTTTCTCTAAATCGCAAAAGTATGTCAGGAATTAATTCAATGAGATTTGGACCGCAGTGTAGACATTGATTCAAAGATGGATGGTTTTGGATTCTTGCTGATGCGTCAAATACTGGACGAATTGGAGTAGTGCTATTCTCCTTTATAACTGGTCGATGAGGTAAGTAGTGTCCATAAAAGGACCTTTCACATTGAGGAACCTCTTCAATAATTTTGTCGCCAAGCCATCCTAAAAGTACTTCCTCATATTTTTCATAAATATTACTCGCAAGTAGTTTTTGTGTGACATTGGTTAACCTTTTCTTGGCTAAACACAAATTATCAGGTAAAGGTGGTTTATCTTCAGCCCATGGCAAGGATATTTCATAACGACCGTCTTTATTCCGTGTTACTGTCTGTAGAAAGTGTTCTTTTACTTGACGATCTATTTCCATCTTAGATAGCTTTTCGATTGGGTCACTTATTCCAAGTAAATCTAATCTCCATAAGTCGGAAATTTCTGCTTCTTTTACAAACATGGAAGTAACTGATAGTGCTAAATTTTCTTTAGATGAACTTTCTTGAGGAACTTTTCCTATTAATGTCCAGCCAAAAAGTGTTTCCATTGCAACTAGCCCAGAAGACAACTCTTCTCTTCGACCTGTCAATAATTTACCGATTATATCGGCTCCAATCAGTACTTGAATAGATTCATCTGCATCGCCAACATCTGTCAAAACAATGCCTTTCTCGGCCAATTCTTTCAGCCAAGAACCTTTTCCCACAGGTTTAACATTTTCACATATAGTATTTTGATCCAAAACCTCAAAATTGCATCTGAATTTCCCTGTCAAATCTCTTAATCTTATTTTATAAAAGTTATGTTCATATTCTTTGGTTGAGACTCCGCCAAAAAGTGAGTGTACAACCTTTTCTTTTTTAATGGCTGCATATTTCATTTCTTCTGCTAATTTCTTCAAAATATACGATCTTTGTGAACCAGTATCCAAAATTGGACGAATATCCTTTTCTTTATTATCAGAGACGACTTTTGTTTTTAGAGTTTGAAGAAATACCCTTGGATTTTTATTGAAATTTGCCACATTTACTTCACTTTCATTTGAATTTTCTTTCTCTTCCCTTTCATTTGTTTTGCCTTTATCAAGACTTTGGCACATCACGGTGGAATGTTTTCTATCACAGATAAAACACTTCAGGACAGCTTTACACTGTTTGGTAGTGTGACCTGACCCCAAACAGAGGAAACAGCACTTCTTATCCTTTAGAACTTTCTGCTTCTCATTAAAACTCATCTTTCGTGCCGTAAAACAGTCTGAACTCATATGCTTTCCATCAGAAAACACGCATTTTTTCTTTAGATCCTGTTTAAAAGAAGTCGTTAATAAAGTAGAGGCAGTGGGTATAGGCTTAACAACATCAGTGTAAGTCCTCCTTTTTCTATAATTTCGGTCATCATTTTTCATAGGCATTTAATTTTAAAATTCCAAGCAATTTTTTTATATATAATATGCAGAGTTTAAAAGAAAATTATTCCCACTTTCAGATAAATTAAAAAATTACTATTGAAACAACATAGTGCAATCAGAATACAAATATTTTAAATATCTAATGAAATATAAGCATTTTTATGAAAAACGATTTTACTGCGCATATGCGAAATATAGAAAACATTTTATTACATTGATTGAAAGCTACATAAATTGGGCAACTTTTGCCAAAAATGCATTTGAATAGAGTAAAAATTAAGCAAATTCCTGGCAATAGAACGAGCTAGATTTTAGGTATTTTTGAAGAGTTGAAATTTCATAAGGGATTTTTCACATGTCATGTAATTAATTTGAAGATCCAATTATTTTAACCACGTTCTAAAAGTACTTTTTTGTGAAAAAAGTCTTATAAGCTTGTAACTCCAACATATTTTTGTTTATTTACTGAGATTTGTGAGATTATAAGGGTTTGTTTCACAAAAAAGAACATTTGCAAAGTAGTTGAAGCAATTGGATCTTCAAATTAATTACGCGGCACGTGAAAAAGCCCTTTTGAAATATCAACTCTTGGAAAGTATCTAAAATATGGCTCTTTTTTTTTTTTTGCCGACAATTTGTTTATTTTTTAATATTTTCGAATAAACATTTAACAAATGTTACCCAATATATCTAGCTTTTAACCTGTGTAATAACAATTTTTCTATCTTTTACACATGAGCAGTGAAAACGTTTTTAACGAAATTGCTCACATTTCATGAAATATTTAAGATTGTGATTCAAATTGTTTCAAAAGTGTTTTTTCATGTTATCTGAAAATGGGTATAATTTTTGTTTTAAACTCTGTATATTATAAAAAAAAAAAAAAAAAGGCTGATCTTTTTTAAAGTTTTAAAATAAATGCTTATAAATAAATGCCATTATTTATCATGCTATCGTCAAACAAATTCATGCACAAGTTGTACCAGGTCTATATTAACATATCCTAAAATTACAGTTCATTTTGTGATCACAAACAGTATTGATTTTGCTCAATTTGTTACCACCCCCCCTAAATGTTGTCTTAAGCAAATCTTCACTGAAAACACGAGGAAGACCCAGTTCTTTAAATACCCAATGTTTGAAAACATTTCATCGAAAGACAAGGTTTGAAATTGAATAAAACTGATCGTTAGCACATATTGATAAACTTTTGAGCAGGAGTGTATATAAAACGAAATGCTAGTATGTGTGTCCTTTATAGACTCAAAAACTACTGGACTGATTTACGCGCCGCTTTTTGCTTCTGCGTATTCCTGGGAAGATTAAAAGATTTTCAAACGTTTAATTTGACAAACAGAAAGAAGCTTTTTAAGGCTTTCATTGGTAGCGCCATCTACACTTCAAAAATATACTTACTACTGGTACTTCATGTCGTTGAATCCTAAATATTGACGTATAAAAATCATTTATTATACCGAAAGAAGAGAAATGATGCAAATTGAATATTTAAATCTATTATTCAAATTCGTTAAAATCTCATAATAACTTTATATATTTTTAATATTTATTATTAAATTGGTGGCAGTTAAAAAAAGTATTTACAGGATCTTTAATTAATTAATTTATTTATTAAGATAATAGAAATATGTTTAACTAGTGCAATAATACTACAATGAATTTGGAATAAAACTTTAAGAAAACCTAAAATTGTGCGTGAGAAAAATTTTGTTAATCTGCAGATTTTGCTCATATCACTGGTCACTATATTTAAATGATCTTTTTTTAATTATATAATTGGAACTTTTAAGTAAAGATATTTTAATTCGCGACTATTTTCAACAAATAAGAACCATGGCCAAGTACCGTGATATACGTCCGTTAATAAAATGTAAATCATATTTAAATATTTAAGTTTCATTATGTTGATCAGAAACATGATCAATTTAGAATCAACTTATTATTCATTCACGTAAAGGAATAGCTTTAGTATACATTTGGCACCTAAGTAACTCGGGTATTTCTTACGAAGGTCTTTACTTACGAAATTGCAATAGCCATTTTAAATCATCGCAAAAGTGGCAAAAAATATTAAAATTCACCAAAAATAATTTATGTTCATATTTTATATTTATAAGTAATTCTTTTAAATATAATGATCAGTGAAGCGGGCGAAATCCCCTAGTACTGTCATAAAATTTATTATTAATGAGTATATATATGTACATCGTAGTCATTGGGGTAATTTCATTTTTTTTTTATTCACACTTGTTAGACGTTGTTACACCTTGTTAGACGGAAGGAGGCCGTTCACCATTATAAAGAGGTTTGGAGCGATTTTAAACTCTAGAGAGGGACTCCAACGGCAGTGGCCACACTAGAATTTAAAATTTAAAAAATAATAATCTGCCAGATAAAAATCTTACACGACAAAGGGCAGAAGAAATACAGCTAGAAAGGAGTGAAATAAGTTTGTAAAAATACCCATCACGACAGAGCCTGAAAAGAGCTTGAGTTCCGTTTAGAAATATAAAACAGGTCGACATGTAAAATTTTTTATTTTATAATTTTGACTGTTCTTTATGTTTTTCGATGTGTTGAAACCGAAAATGAAGTTCAATTTTCTCTATCACGTATAAAGTTTTGCCAATACAGGGTACCTACCTATACAATTTCTTCCATTACGTTTCCACCAATGTAATTATATGGAAAGTTTTATAGTGTTTTTTCATGATTAATTAATACCTATTGTTGTAATAGCGCAGCACTAGTCCGACGTAAAACTATACCTACCAACCAACCAACCTATTCTTATGATGATGTATATGTAAGAAATTGTGTCGGTAAGCACCCTGTATTGACAAAAGTCTGTACGTGATAGAGAAAATTGGGTTGCATTTTCGGTTTCCGCACATCAAAAAACATAAAGTTCTGCTAAAACCATTAAGGTAACTTTTGTCAACTTCAATTTTGTAAGCCTGTGTAATTTGTTTTTCGAGAATGTGTTCAAAATATGCTATTGACGTTCATTTACTCAACTTAGGAAAAGAGTTCACATTTTTACGATACTGAGGTTTTTGCTACTGTTGTTGCATTGAGGATCGAAGTAAGCAATGTCTTTACGCATATGAACTTCAAAAGGTAAGAATCTGTACAGGTGTTTCTATAGAAGGAAGGGTAGATGAAATTATAATTTTTTATTTAATTGAACAGGGAAATAAAAAAAAAATACACTTCTATTTAACAATTCAAATACAGTCCGTTAAGAAATTATAAGACCACTTTAATTTTGTAAATTATAAAAAAAATAAAGATTCTAATCATAATTTAAATATATAAATCAACATATTGCTCTATATTTTTTATAATTAGTTTGCAATAACTTGGTATAATACAATAAATGTTTAATTATAATATATATTAGAAATAAATGAAAAACAACCTGTTAAGAAAATATAAGACCACTTGTCAAAAAACAAAATTGTATAAAAAATTAATATGATATTTGTCCTCCATTTTTCCTGATGACTTCAAACACTCTGTTTTTCATTGAAGTAACCAGGTGATTAAGTTCAGTTATAGAAATATTGTACCATTCTTTTACAATGGCTACTTCCAGTTCATTGGCAGATGAAAATTGTTTATTATTAGCATAAACTTTGCGAGATAATATACACCCATAGGTTTTCCATGGGGTTCAAGTCTGGACTTCGACTTGGCCATGGCAAAACATTAATTTTTTCTTTTTTAAACCACTCCTGTGTGGATTTAGATGTATGGCAAGCAGCATTGTCCTACTGAAACATCCAGTTAGCACCACCTAATAAAGGTCCAAACGGTATCATATGATCATATAGCATAGACTGATATTGTGTAGAGTTCATATGACCCGAAATCGCTGTAAATCAGAGATTCCGTCATAACAGAAAGCTCCCCAAACCATTACTGATCCTCCACCCATTTGTCGACTGAAGCATTTGAAGTGTGTTGCTTAACACTCAGTTATGTAATGGCGTGTCGGCGTATTTGAATTAATGACTCCAATGTAGAAAAATAAACTATTTATTAACATAACGAAAAACTATCTACAAGCGAACACACTTCTCTCGTTCGAACATGGCAGAATCCAAAACAAAACTTTTTACAGAGAGAAAAGTTGTAGTGCTTTTCGTGCGCTTGCAGCGCCATCTCATAAAATGCACCAGGGAGGATAGATAGAACACCATAGAGTATCCCCCCAGTGAACAAGGTGAACGATAAAATGCAAAAGTTCAATACAATAAATGCTTGATACAGTATAATATGTAATAGTAACATAGTAAGTAATGCAAAATAGAAATACAATGAACAATATATAATATTAAAAAGTGTAAGATAATATATACAAAACTATATTACATATTCAGTCACCAAATGTTTTGGGAAAGTGACTTTACGTCCAGAGCGTGTTTTGTTGACAGGAGTCGGCTCTGGTGGTATTTCGAATGATTTGTTGACAGGCGTTGGCTCAGATGGTTCTTGGTTAGGAACAGAGTTATTTGTCACAACAGTATCTGACCATCTATAGGCGGGTTTTACGCGATCTATAGAAACTGTTGTGTTTTTACCATTTATATCAATGACAAAATTTTTATTATCTCTGTTTATGACAAGGTGAGGTCCAGTATACGGCGGTGTTAATGGACGAGTTACTTTGTCTGATCTTAAAAATACATGTGTACAATTCGACAATGCAGGATTTACGAAAACACTAGGACTGCTATGTAAGGAAGTAGCAGTTGGATTAAGTGTCTGCATTGTTTGTACCAAGTTGGAAACATAATTGGGATCAATCGTTTGGTCAATTTGTTTTTTATCAGTAATAAGATCAGAGGGTAATCGTAAAGTGGTACCATATACTAATTGTGCAGGTGTTGCATTAATGTCATTTTTAAGAGCTGAGCGCAAACCTAGTAAAACAATTGGAAGGGTTTCAGTCCATTTAGTGTGATTATGTGCCTTAAGAGCATCTTTTAAATGTCTATGATAGCGTTCTAAAATTCCATTTGACTGGGGATGGTATGCCGAAGTCCGAATGCGCTTACAGCCTAAGATATGCATAAGTTCTCGAAATAGAATAGATTCAAAATTACGACCTTGATCTGTGGTGATAGTGACTGGGCATCCGAATCTAGAGATCCAACCATGCAATAAGGCACGAGCGGTTGTTTCTGCAGTCATATCAGGGGTCGGAATTACCTCGGGCCATCTGGTAAATCTGTCAATGATTGTTAAACAATACTGATTTCCATCTGATGGGGGAAGAGGGCCAATGAAATCTAAATGAATATGGGCAAAACGGGCATCCGGTAGGGCAAATGTTCCAACTGGTGACTTGGTGTGCTTTGTTATTTTGGCTCTTTGGCAATTAACACAACTGCGAACCATAGATTTGATATCTTTATGCATGCCAGGCCATACGAATCTTTTAGCAATTAAATTTATGGAGGCTGACATACCTGGATGTGAAAGGAAATGCAAATTTTCAAAAACTAATTTTCGCAAACTTTGTGGAACGAATGGACGGGGATGTTTTTGAGATGTGTCGCAATATAGGTCAATATCCTCAAGGGGAAAATAGTGTTTTTCTAATTGTAAGGATGTGGTATTGGATTGCAAAAGTTTTTGAAGTTCTTGATCAGTTGATTGTGCAGAAGCAAATTCTTTAAAATCAAGTACAGTTGGGGAAATTTGATTGATCTCTATGCGAGATAATGCATCGGCTACATGATTTTCAGAACCTTTCATATATCGGATATCGGTAGAAAATTGGGATATATAATCGAGATGACGTAGCTGTCGAGGACTGCACTTTTCAGGATTTTGTTTGAAAGCGTATATTAAGGGTTTCTGATCAGTGTAAATGAAAAAGTTTCTACCTTCTAGTAAGTGACGAAATTTCTTTATAGAGGAATATATGGCGTAAAGTTCACGGTCATATGTCGACCAATTCTTTTGAGACTTACTTAATTTGCCAGAATAAAATGCTATAGGTTCCCATTGATTATCAGACATTTGCATGACAGAGCCACCAACAGCGACGTTTGATGCATCTACCCATAAGCTTAATTGGGCACCAGGAATAGGATGTTTTAGAAGCGTTGCATGAGAAATTGCTTCTTTTGATTTCGTAAATGCAAAATTTGCTTCGTCGTTCCATTCTAATTGCTCCATTGAAATTTTGGCATTGGAACGCGGATGTTTCCTTTTATTTTTGTGCCCTTCGAGGAATTTAACGAGGGGTGCTAAAATATCAGCAGCTCTGGGAATGAATCGTCTGTAAAAATTAAATATACCTAAATATCTACGAAGTTGAGTAATAGTTGTAGGTCTTGGAAATTTTAAAATGGCTTCAACACGGTCAGAAGTTGGTGAAAGACCATCTTTTGACACTGTAAAACCTAAAAATTCCAAAGTGGGAACACCAAATATGCATTTTGAGGGCTTAATTGTAAGGCCGTAATGATCAAGTCTGGAAAATAGTGCTCTGAGATGTTCAATATGTTCTTCGAGGGATTTGGATGCAATTAAAATATCGTCTATAAATGGATAAACACCTTTTAAATTTCTTGTAACTTCATCAATAAATCTCTGAAATGTGCTGGAAGCATTGCACAAACCAAACTGCATCCGAGTGCTCTCGAAGAGTCCGAAAGGTGTACATATGGCAGTTTTGTGAACATCCTCGGGAGCAATCGGAATTTGATGAAAAGCTTTAACTAAATCAATACGTGAAAAAATTGTGGTTCCGTGAAGTTCACTAGTAAAATCAGCAATGTTGGGGATGGGATATTTATCCTTTTTAGTGTGAGCATTTAGTGCTCTGTAATCTCCAACAGGTCGCCAGTCATCGCTGTTTTTCTTTGGAACCATATGCAAAGGTGAAGCATAATTGCTCTTGGATGGACGCATGTGTCCCAAATCCAACATATGCTGAAATTCCATTTTTGCAGTTTTTAAACGGTCGGGGGCCAGACGACGTGGTTTAGCGTATACCGGTGGGCCAAAAGTTTCGATATGATGCATAACAGAATGTTTCACAATTTGGTTTGGGCTAGGAGATTTACTGATGTTAGGAAATTCACTTAAAAGATTAGAAAAAATATCATTACTTATGATAGATTTCACTGAATATATATCAGAATTATGTACAACACAATGAGAATTTAAGCTTGTGACATTATCAAATAAAGAACGTTTTCTAAGATCTGGCTTTAAATTAAAGTAATGTAAAAAATCAGCACCTAAAATAGGGGTTGAAACATTACAAACATAAAAAGGGTAAACAAACTGTTTTCTTAGACCAAGATCAATAGATAATAATTTACGTTTATATACATTAATTAAAATACCATTAGCTGCAACAAATTTTTGAATTGGAATAGACATTTTGTCTATTTTTGATGCTGGAATTAATGAACAGTCACTTCCTGTGTCCACTAAAAATTTTAGATTGCTTCTTTTATCTCGTACAAAAAGGCGACGAGAAGTGGAAGGCGAGGCGTATGTCGCCGCTACTCCTTGCCGTAGTCGTTTCCCGCGGAAAAAGTACAGGGAGGTACGCACTTTTTAGCTTTAGAGCTAAATTTCTGATGATACCAGCAAAATTCTTTATTAACTTTTGGGTTTTTGTGCCGAAAATTAGATCGAGATAGTGAACGAGAATGACTTCTGGAACGTCGCAATGAAGCCACTTCTTCTCTTAAAAGTTTTAATTCTTTTAAAAGTTCGGAATCAGCACTCGAAGAATTAGTTGTACTAATAGCACTTACCTGTGGTGGAGATACATCCAAAATTTTATCAGCTATTTCGGCAGCTTTAATGGGTGTAAGGTCTTGCACTGATGCTAAAATAAATTGCGCATTTGAAGGCAGTTGTTGCAAGAATAGTTCGAGCAAAAGAGTGTCGGATACCTTATGGTTTTCAGCTCTTCTCTGCATGACGCGAAGTAGTTCTGACGGTTTTCTATCCCCTAGTTGTTCACCAGCTAATAATCGGCGAATTTCCTGCGATTTTGTTTCACCACAACGTTGAATTATTTCGTCCTTTAAGTTTTTGAATGGATCGGAATTATCAGGTGAAATTATTACGTCACGCACAGTCATTGCAATTTCTGGAGGTAAATTCGCAACACAATAGTTATATTTTGTTCTAGAATCCGTTATTGGTTTCGGCACAGCTAGTTGAAATGTTGATTCTACCATCGTGAACCACAGGGCCGGGTCCGTAGGGATGAATGCAGGGATTTTCACTGCAGCTGTTTCATTCATGTTGAAAACAGAAACGAAAACACTTATAATCCAAAAATAAGAACAGTTTATCCGGGTCACCACTGAAGTGTGTTGCTTAACACTCAGTTATGTAATGGCGTGTCGGCGTATTTGAATTAATGACTCCAATGTAGAAAAATAAACTATTTATTAACATAACGAAAAACTATCTACAAGCGAACACACTTCTCTCGTTCGAACATGGCAGAATCCAAAACAAAACTTTTTACAGAGAGAAAAGTTGTAGTGCTTTTCGTGCGCTTGCAGCGCCATCTCATAAAATGCACCAGGGAGGATAGATAGAACACCATACATTCTTTTGGTTCCTTCCTCAAGTCATGCCAATAATGTTTGTAACCATCGGGACCATCAAGGTTAAATTTCTTTTCATCAGAAAATATAGTTTCCACTCATCATTCCATGACATGACATTTTTAGCCCATTTTAATCATTCTTCCCGATGTCATTTCAATAACTTTGGTTTTTTTCTTCAATTTCATAAATTTCGTATTAATATTTAATTTAAGACTCTTCTAGACAGTTACATGTGAAGTTTTCTTGCTGAAACGTTCCGAAATTTCCCGAGTTGAAAGACCTTTTTTAGTTGACAGTCGAAAAATTTGTCTATTATCACGCGTTGTCAAAATTTTTTTTCTACCAGATCGTTTAATTTTGTTTGAATAATCTTTTCTAATTATGGCGTTATGAATGGCAGTTTTAGAACGGTTCATTAACCTCGCAATATTTCTTTCAGATTTAACAGAACCTTTATGAAGTAAAAATTTTTTCACTTCGCACTCCGATAATTCTTTACCTCGAGGCATCGTCAAATTAATCGTAGATAACACATTCAAAACCTAAACCTTTGCTTCATAGGTAATGCTTTTACGAAACACTGACGCATGTGCTTTATATTGAGTTTGACGTTATGTACATCATGCTATTTTTCTCAGGTGGTCTTATAATTTCTTAACAGCTACAGTCTTTAAGTTTTAGAAAAATGAATAAGTTTTAATGAAATTTAATTTAATTTTAAAAGTTGGAATTAGTATAGGATGCGTTTTCCTATCAATTTTAAATACGCAAGTAAAAATTTGCATATTATGCTCCCTTCTTCAGAAATACACCAATACGCTTGTGGTCAATAATTTCTTAACGCACTGTATAATCACGAGTAAGCCAATTGAGCCCTGTATTTCAATTCAAGAAATTTTAATTTATTATTGTAAGAGACAGCCTAGCTGACATATTATTTATTAATATTATATACACTGTGATATTATTGTATTATTTAAATCCATCCTTAGATATTTGTAGCGTTGCTATTTTTTGGAAGTAGAGCATCAGTTTTATTAAAAAAAATCATAGTTTTTACATTTTATATGGACATTATTTAACGTTAGGGTTTACATTTCAAAGGAATATCTCTTTATTTCATTTGATAGAGTCTGCTTTTGTGATTCTCCAAAAATAAATTGTCTATTGTTGAATTATTTACAAATCAGATAAATAAGCTGGTATTCAGTTTTGCTTATTTATTAAATTTACGACTTTTTCAAAATTTAGTGCAAATTTTGAAATTTCCGTGATAAAATCATTGTAGGTTTTATTTATTTATTTATTTATTTTTTTTTTTCAATTACATAGTAACATCCTAAAAAACAATCTTCAAGTTCCATCTAATATTGCAAACAAAAGATTATTAATATTTAAAAGAAATTATGGGTTTATTAAGTAGATTTAGTGAAAACGTCTTCCTGTAAAATAATTTACTTATGATAATGAATAGCACATTGAAATTAGTTACGATAATCTATATAAATAAAATCAGACTTTTGTCTGTAAATTTGTCAGAATCAAAAAATTTTGCGATACCTTCCCTTTTCACACACCATGAAAGCCAAAATTGATTTCAGAAATTTTTGCCTGTGTGTGTGTGTATGTTTGTGTGTGTCATATTATATGTCGGTATTTTTGTCCGGGTATCACTCGAGAACGGATGAACGGAATTCAACAGCACTTGGCAGGAATTTAGGTCTTCATCCAACTTAAAATTATAGTTATAGAAATTTTCAAAAATTTGATTAGTTTTTTAATTGTGAGTAAAAAACGCCTGTGCATGCGCCATAAAGATTTTGTCAGTAAAACGCTTTGAATGGAAAAGAAAAAAAATACGATAGATTTACGTTTTACACAACATATCTCTTTATATATATACACCACCAGATATCGATACCGAATTGATATATCGCCATATATTTATCATTTGACAAAATTTCAATGCAGAAAACTCTAAGAGATTGTCGATGCAGTTGAATATTGAAGAAAAGATACAGTTTTAGTATAAGACCCTCTTGGCAACTTTTATTTTATTTTATTTTTGCCACTTTGGCAATGAATTATAATGACTATTACAGAGTCGGTTATAAAGAATTTGGCAAGAAATGTCCTAGGTACTTCGATGCCAAATTTCAAATTTTGCTTAGGGATCTTATAGTAAAGCTGTTCCGAATTAAAAAAAGAACAATAATAGACTTTAAAAAATTAAAATGTAAATTAAGCAACGCTGCCACGCTATTTGACGTATTTCGCGACGAATGCACCCGTTGTTATGAAAAGGTAGTCTATGGGAGGATTAAGCCATTTGAGATTTTCTTCTCTCGGACAACTCATAAACAAGATGTTTGTAACAAATTATAAATTAAAAAAATAATTACATACATAAGTTAATTGTAAATAGGGTTTCAAATTATTATTATCTATATTAATAAAATCAGAACTTTGTCTGTAAATTTTTCAGAATCAAAAAAACTTTGCGATATCTTCATGTTTCACACACCATGGAAGCCAAAAATGACTTTAGAAAATTTTGTCTGTATGTGTGTGTATGTTGTCGTGTCTGTATGTCTGTAACGCTATTTTTGTCCGGGTGCCACGTGAGAATGGAATTCAACAGAGCTTGGCAGGAATTTAGGTCTTCTTAATTAAAATTATAGCGATCAACTTTTTCGAAATTCTTCCCCGTTTCTCCCCCTGGGGGTGGGGGCAAAAGTAAGAAACACGTTTGTAAGCATAGCATGGATCCAAATTATACATATATATAATAATAATAATAATAATAATAACAGTAATAATAATGCTAATTTATCTTAATTTAAATAAAAAATATTTAAAATTTTGCTGCTGTAATATTTTGACTAAGTTGAAAAGAAAGCAAGTATAAATAAAATTAATATAATTATTTGCTGTATCCACTTTGCTCTCAAGATGTTATTTATAAAAAGAAAAGTTCAGACTGCCATAATATTGCTAGCTCATCCTATCAGATAGAAACAAAGTATTTTCTATTCTTTAATATATATAAACAGCTGAAACCTTTGCTTACTTCCAGGCCTCATTTAACTGGGCTTTCTGGACTAGAATAGATAAATAGCCTAGGAAGTTTTATCAATGTTTTGGAATACGTGATTACATTTCTTCTGTTAAGAGCTTTTTCTGGCTATTTTGTCAGTGTTTTTCATTGATACCTTTGATACTAGCTAATAAAAGAAGTAATTCAAGAATACTGTGACTTAGTTTATTTGGATCACAAAATTTTCTATTTAAGAATTTGTCTAGGATTCATTTTGAATGCATTTGTATTCAATAGAATAATTTTGAATATTTAATTATAATTTTAAGTCTATAACTGTCTTATTGACTTTATTAAATAATTTGAATGTAAATTAGTTCTATAGAAATCTGTAATTAATTTTTCATAATATTTTACATCTAAGATGAAATATTAAGTAAAAATAACATTTTTTCCTCTAAAAGTATTTATCTTATATATCAGTTGTTTTAGTGATATTAAAGTATTTATTTAACAATTATAAGTAAGTAAAACAACATGTTTCAAAAACAAAATTTGTTTTGGATCTGACATGTTAAATATGTTAACGTAAAATCTTCCAAATATTTTTGTAAGGAATAAAAATAATATACCATATCTTTTTTCTATGAGCGCGGTTAAAATTAAAATATTTTCAAATTCGAGACTGAATTCTAAATTTTCTGAAACTTTTCAGGTGTAAACCTTATTAATTCAAAAGTAATTCTTTTAATAAATCCGAAAGTAACAGTAAAACATGTAATACTTAAAAAAATAATAATAAATAAGTAAATTAAATAATGTTAAGTTTTTAAAATTCGAAAAGTTTCTTTTCTCATTAATGAAAATTTCAGAATAGAAAAGTTTAAAGTATTATTGCATTTGTTGCATAAATATATATTTTGTTGCAAAAAATATAGTTGAAAAACGTAAACAATGTTATAACTGAATATTAAAATCTGTAAAAAGAAACAAACAAGTTATAACTTTTTTTTAATAGAAAAATTACTATTGTATATATGTCGACACTTTACGCGCTTATAATACATTTCAAATAGGTAGAAATTTTTATTTTATTTAACTCAATAAAATAGGTAGAAATTTTTCATTTATGTATTTAGTGAAAACTGTTATAGGAATTTTATCAATATAATAGTAGTAAACTTAAAAACAAAAAGCAATTCAAAACATTTCGAAAGAAATGGCGTCTGATTTTTTACTTCTGCTACTGAATTTTTCTTACATTTTCCAATGTATTTTTTTTCAGTGTACTCTTGGAAAATCTCTAAAAATGTATGTTTACAGAATGTAAATATTTATGTATCAAACTGATTTTTTGAATAACTTATATTTTATTAGATATTATTTAATACCAGAAAAAAAAATAGAAATTACTTAATTAATTCCCCTTTATAGTATAGATATGGGAACTTAAGAAATAGTGAAAATTTTTAACATTGGTTTTTCCTTACTCTTTTACATGTTTTGAGACATAAGATTATCGAAAATCATGAAATCGTCATGGGGTGTCATCCGTCTGCAGGATGTCTGTTAGTCTGTTAGTGTGTTAGTTTGTTAGACTGTCTACATGATGTCTCAAGAACAAATGGTCGTAAAATGGTCGGACTAGTTTTAAAATATCACTTATGACATTGACAAGAAATTTACTGATATGAAACTTTTTAATTCAAAAATTTAGTAAGCTATTCGAAACTTACAATTTTCTTAGCATGGGCAAATCATGCAAATTGTTGCTTAAACATGCATTAAAGAAAATATTTTACTGTAATGACGTCAAAACTGGTTAAAATATCAGTTATGGTACTGGTAAAAACATCGGTAACCATGAAATGTCAACTTTGAAAAATTCATAAGTTATTTGAAATTTATGAAATTGTTAACATGACTGAATGGAGCCCAATTTTACTTAAACGTCCTTTCTAACGGACATTTTCATGATAAGGATGTCAGATTACTTTTAAAACATCACTGATAATACTGGCATTACATCGACGATGAATTTCCTAATTTAAAGAATTCGTTATTCAAAAAATGTTATTCGAAAAATATACAAAAAAAAAAGTTTTTCGAAATTTATGCTTTTCGTAGCGTGGCAAAACAGTGCGAAATTCGCGTAAACGTGTATTTTCATTGTAAAATGCCGGATTACTTTTAGGGCCCACCAGCGTCCGAGCGATTCTGCGCTCAAAGCTGGTAGATTGGAGGTGCCGGGTTCGATCCCAGGTCGCGCTCATCGACCTAGCCGTTCGGAGTTTTCCGTGGTTTCCTCCGAAACTCGCGTAAATACGGGCTGGGACCCCTTAGAAAGACCCCCACGGAGGGCATTCCCCCTATAGGCCTAGGACACATAAGGAGTCAATCGGCCTTAATCCTCCAACCAACCAACCGGATTACTTTTAAAGTATCACTTATGATATTTTTTTGAAAATCATTCACTACGTTCATTTTAATTTGAAATTTCGTAAGTTATTCAAAATTTGAAATTTTCTTATCATAGAAGAATAGAACAATATTTTACACAAACTTGAATTATGAGTATCATTGAATTGAAAATAGTATAGAATAACAGGAATTGTAGGCCTGTTTATGAGAACGTATAAGTGATGTGGAAATCAGATGACTCCACCTATGCCAACTGATTTTTTAAGGTAGTAAGTAAAACAAGTAAGTAAAAGTAATAAAAAAAAGTAAGTAAGGTAGTAAAGTAGAAAAAAATAAAATAAATAAATAAATAAATAAATAAAGAGCAAAGCCAAATTTTCGTTTTAAGAAATATATACAAGAGTATTCAAATGCCTCCACTGAAAAACATCAAGACATAGACAACAAGAAAATAAAATTAAGCTAATTTATATCTATACTAGCCAGGCTACGCCCATGCAACCGGTCCACTTTTAAAACGGAAATTACATTTAAAAATTAATTTTTCTTCCCCAATCCAGCATTTTTACCTTTTCAGATGCTTTTTTCCTTGAGTTGTGGACAAATTAAATTTCTTTGCAATATTTAAATATTAAACCACTTCACCGACCATCCCGAGATAGCTCGGGGGAAACGTAGCCTTCCACATACTACAGTGGCCGGTGAAGTGGTTAAAAAACTTTTATAATAATAAATTTGCTGAAAATAATTTCATATGTAATATAATTGTTATCATTTAATCATAATATCCAAAACCTGTTTGTGTGGGTGCACAACATCTTCCATGAATTGTAACACTGCCACCTGTTGACAATATAAATTGCATAAAATGCCCATATGAAAAACGGTGCTAATATGTAATATAGCAACGGAAAAAATCGAAGAATTTTTTAATTTTTTTAAGAGTTATAACTTCATGCCATTATTAAAGAAAAATAAAAAACAGAAAGAGAAAACACAATGAAAAAAAAAAAAAACTCTATGAAAGAAGAGATAAAAATGGTGTTAATTTCAACAACAGAAAAAAGCTAAAATTTCGATTTTAAATAGATTCATTTTTAATAAATATTCTCTAATTTAATTAAAAATTCGAAAAACTACCTTGAGGTTCACTCGAGTAAATCGAAAGGAAAGAGTGGATCTTCGTGTCGGACCGCCTGACTTTCACAGCTACCATCTTCGCGCTACGCTGTCTACAAAAAGACATACATTGAATTTTATATGCTAAGATTACACTAGTGAGTTTTTAATATAAAAGAAACATCTTCATGTTTTTATTTACAGTAAAGAAGTTACATTAACGATTATTTTTCAAAGACAAATGTAGAATTTTCGTTTTTTTTTTTTTTTTTTTTTTTTTTTAATACTTTAATACATATGAAAGCATTATAATGTTATAGGGTCTAAATTTATGTATGCTGTTATTGAAACATTTGGCTCTAATTGTTTGAAAATTATTATCTTACTATTGCTTCAAAAGCTCCAGGAAAAATAATATTTAAAGCGTTGTAACTCATTATTTTGAAGCTGTTAAAAGTTTGTATGTGTGGGCGACTTTTTAAATTTTCTTTTTTAATATTAAAAGGAGCACTTGGCGCTGGATAATTAAACCAAGAAAAATTTTCAACGTCTTGAACACTAAAGATAAAAACTGAATTCCAGACAACAATTTCGGTAGCATTTATCATTCTGTCTTCAGTGCATGAAGAAATGAGAGAGAACAGTGGTCAATAGGAAATTAAGAAAATGTAGTTGGGAAAAATGTAGACAAAAAATGTGGAGTGAATGTAGAATTTCTTACAATCATCTGATAAAGAACACTATAGTATAACCACGTTTTCTATGCCTATCAGTGAGGACGAGTCGAAAATCTTGGAGGGTTTCCAAGTTGACCAACAGATTTGAATTTAGTAAGCATCCATTCATTCGGTATTCCCTTACACCTTATTTTTTCTCAACGAAAAGCTTGTCTCCCCTATTTCACTAGTGGACTCGTTGAATCCGTACTTGCGCAGAGGCTTCCATGGTCGCAAGAAATGTAGTTAAAGAGTAAATTGTTATTTTAGATGAGAAGCAATATATCGATAATATTTCTATTTTAATTAATTATGGCCGATATGTTCCCCTGTCCCGTGACATCCCCACAGAAAAATTAACTAAAAATAAACTTGATATAAAATCTTGCCCTTTGTTTTTGATTCGACTAAATCTCATCTTTTTTTTTTTTCTATAGTTAACTGTGCCAGATTTTATGCTCAACAAAAAATCCACAAATCCAATATCCCTTTTCGTTCCTTAATTTCTAATATTGGTACTGCTTGATATTAATTAGCTAAATTTCTCACCACAATTTTTGCTGTCCTTCATTCTGCAAATATTTACAAAGTCAATAACTCTATCAACCTCGGGAATTAATGCAAAATTACCCCTACACTAATCTTACTATGATTTCTTTTGATGTATAATCCATTTTTACTAATGTCCCAAAAAGTCAGCTGTCTTGAAAACTGATTAAAAGATATTTATTTAAGTTTTTTTTTTTTTTTTTTTTTTAATACAAGAATTATTTTCTTCCTGAAAAATTTGTTCATCCTAAATTACTTTTTCATTCCGAGGTAAATTTTATCATCAAAAAGAATATTTAGCCTTGGTTTTATTTCCAATTTTTACAAGCATTTACAGGCATTTATTTGACAGTACGCTGTTTAAAAATATTTCTTTTTTTTACTTTTTTTTTTTTTTTTTTTTTAGACCCATTATGTTCATAACTAACAATTATCTACACATCTCTTCACAATGTTGATCACGTCTTACAAACTATAAATTCTTTAGACAGTAATATCCAATTTATTTATTATAAAAAAATAATATATATATATATATATATGTGGTTTAATTTCTTTCCTTGATACTCTTGTCTCCCGCACAGAAAAAATCACACTGTGTATGTACTTGCACAGTATATCTACCTCCCTATGTGAGTTCGTGTCGTCCACCTGCCCCAAAAAATACAGCTTTGTATACTTTTGCTAATTATTACTATTATACTATTCCCTTAATATTTGCTCCGTTTCAGTTTTACTAAACTCTAAAATAAAGAATCTGAAAGCCACTGCAATTGACAATGGTTATAATATTTCTATTATAGATAAAGCTGTTCAAAAATTACATCTCACTCGCATTTCGTCTACTAAATCGGTCTCTCCTAATATCAATATTTTTTTTTAACCCTACACTGTAAAATATATGCCCAATTTGATGCCAAAAATTCTCTATAATTTCACAAAATACGTTCTGGCAACTTAATTTTTTTGTAAATTATGCGTATTTTCTCAAATTACAGAAAATTTCTGGCAGCAAATTGGATATATTTTTACTTTCTTCTATATGTAATATAGAGAAAGTATTGGATTCGCGAAAATTTTCGACCTCCGTTTTTTGACGGATCTACACGTTTTGGGATGTCCTGAACACGAATTGATAGTTTTTAGAAAATGTCTGTCTGTCTGTGTGTCTGTCTGTCTGTATCATTTTTTTGTGGACGCTGTATCTCACGAACCAATGAATGAGATTTAACCAAACTTGGTATTTAGTTGCACCCTGACATGAACTGGTGCTGATAAGATTTTGGGATCAATAGCTCAACAGGTGGCGCTGTGATCGCATTTTATACAAATTTTTAACATGACAGCATAGGACAAAATTCCGTATAAATGGGCATAATGAGAGTTATTACTTTCTTCTATATGTAATATAGAGAAAGTATTGGATTCGCGAAAATTTTCGACCTCCGTTTTTTGACGGATCTACACGTTTTGGGATGTCCTGAACACGAATTGATAGTTTTTAGAAAATGTCTGTCTGTCTGTCTGTATCATATTTTTGTGGATGCTGTATCTCACGAACCAATGAATGCAATTTAACCAAACTTGGTATTTAGTTGCACCCTGACATGAACTGGTGCTGATTAGATTTTGGGATCAATAGCTCAACAGGTGGCGCTGTGATCGCATTTTATGCAAATTTTTAACATGGCAGCATAGGGCAAAATTCCGTATAAGTGGGCATAATGAGAGTTATTTTAAACTTGCGATTGTAAAAATTATTATGAATTATTGATAATAGTAGTAGTTAACTAGGAAAAAAATTTCGTGCATTTGGGGGCATCCGTTCCCCACCTCTGGGGGGGAAGTACCCCCCCGGAGAAGTAAATTTTCAAGATGGGTATCTTTCGAAAGGTCTCGTTGATAGTAGTAATAGTTAACTGGGAAAAAATTTTTGTGCATGTTTGGGCATCGGTTCCCCCCCCCTGGGGGGGAGTACCCACCCGGGGGGGGCAAAGTTTCAAGATGGGTATCTTTCGAAAGGTCTCGTCAATACCTTTAAATCGAATGGTTGAACCATAAATCTGTGATAATTTAAAACAAAGTTATGGATTTTTTTACTTTTAACAAAAAAAAACTTTTTTTTTTTTTTTTTTTTTTTTTTTAACGAAATTTTACGAAACTTGGTATTTAGTTGGTCCCCGACATAAACTGGTGCTGATTATGTTCAACAGGTGGCAGCAAACAGGTCAACAGCTCAACAGGTGGCGCTGTGATAGCATTTTATCTAAATTTTTAACATGGCAGTATAGGACAAAAATTCGTATAAATGTGCATAATAAGAGTTTTTTTACACTTGTGATTGTAAAATTAATATGAATTATTGATAATAGTAGTATATAACTAGGAAAAAATTTTTGTGCATGGGGGGGGCATCCCTTCCCCCCTGGTGGGAAAGTACCCCCCCCCCCCGGGGGGGTAAATTTTGAGGATGGGTATCATTCGAAAGATCTCGTCAATACCTTTAAAACGAATGGTTGAACTATAAATCTGTGATAATTTAAAACAAAGTTATCGATTTTTTTTTACTTTCAACAACAACAACAAAAAAAAAATAATAAAAATTAGAAAAAAAATCGTATTTATTTTTTTTAAATATTGTTACTGATTGAATATGTATAGGAAAATATAGAAGAAAGTCTTGTGGTGGCCACAACATACTAGTTTACAGTGTATTTTCCTATAGCAACTGACGCCATAGCTAATGTTCTCAAACAATGTGATTTTTACTTTCTTCTATATTCAATAGAAGAAAATATTGGATTCGTAAAAATTTTCGACCTCGGGTTTTTGATGGATTTACATGTTTTGAGAGCTGTATAACACGATTTGACCCTTTTTAGAAAAATTCTGTCTCTGTCTGTCAGTCTCTGTGTGTGTATGTGACAAAATTTTGTGGCAACTGTATCTCAGGAATTACTGCACGGAATTTCATACAAATTGGTATGTAATTGCAACTTAACATAAATTAGTGTCTATCAACTTTTGGTAAAATTTGACTCACAGGTTGCGTTGCCATCCCGATTTTTCAAAATTTTTAACATGGTGGTATAGGACAAAATTTTGTATAAATGTGCATAAAGAGAATTATTTTTTAATAATCATTATGAAATTTACAAGAATTATTTAAAATAAAGATAGTCAACTGGGAAAAATTTTTGTGTGTGTAGGAGCCTCGCCTCCCCCACCTCCTGGAGGGAAGTCCCCCCTCGAGGGGAATACATTTTCATGATGGGTATCTTTCAAAAGAGCTCGGGAATACTTTTAAAACGAATGGTTGAATCATCGTTCTGCGATACTTTAAAATAAAGTTATCGATTTTTTTTCATTTTTAACAAAATAATAATAATAATAATAATAATAATAATAATAATGTAATATTGACAATAAAATTGAATGTTTTTTGGATATTTAGTGTTATGCTGCTTCTCTAATATGGAAAAAGTCTGCATTATCATGGAAGATAATTTTTCTTAAATAATAATTTTATTAAATTATTTTTACTGAGTGAATTTGTATAGGAAAATATAGAAGATAGTCATGTGGTGGCCACAATATACTACTTAAATATGTTTTTCCTTTCCAATAAACTCACCCTTTCTCAGTTAAAAGATCCTATATATATGGATCATACTTGGGGCATTTATAGTATTTACTGCCAATGCGGTTGATTATATTTTGGTCAAAGTAAGCGCAGTTTGAAATTCTATCTAAAAGAACTGATGAGTCACGCCCGTATACACCAACAAATCGGCCGTTTCTAAGCATTGCTGGAAAAAACCCCATAATTTTAAATTTGAATTAGTTAAAGTAACTCGCAAACTTAAATCTATTCATGAACTCGATTTGTTTGAAATTTTTTAGATCTATAAGAATTGTAAAAATATTGTTTATTTTAATTTCACTGTACCCCATTTGTCTGATTGTTAGAAATTTTACATTCAGTCCACATTTTCTTATTTTTCTCTAAATTTTTCAAATTTACCGTTTCTCAAATTCCTATTGCCCAATTCCTCCACACACTACGTAATTCTTTTTACTGATCAGAATACTATATACAGGAGCACTTCTCTTTCATTTCTTTAAGCACTGAACACGGTACGCTAAATGCTATCAAAACAGTTATCTGCTATTCAGTTTGTCTCTTGGGCGTTGAAGACGTTGAATATTTTTCCTGGTTTTAATTGTTGATTAATACCAATATAAAACAGTTTTTATACCCAATATTATCGATACCTTTTCTATTTTAAGTATTGAATTTGCGCTGTATATTTGAATCTAATAATGAAGATGTATCCTCGACTCAATACAACACAAGATTTTTATAGTTTAATTATAATTGCTTTAAATCATAGATATGTTTGTTTGATTATGCATCATTACATAAACGATATTTATAATAATTAGAATTTTTTTAATTCTTAATGTTCTTATTCACTAAAAGGAGGAACATAGTTCTTATGTAAGTTATCTAATGTTTGTTGTTCAATTTAATTTTGCCTCTCCTTTTCAAAATCTTGTGCCGAAGAACTGTGTTCATAATTTTTTTCTACGTTTGAACGTATAAATACTTACCATACACAAATCGATAATTTCATAAGCTTTATCCATACATTATTATCATAGTTTTTCCTTTCGTCAAATACTATTTATGCAAACCTCACAGCGTGCCTAAAATTTAAATTTTACTATATTGTCACCACTTTGCGCAAATACATTTTTTCACTTAATGTTTAGTCATGTTTTCGCATTAAAACATTCAAGTAAAATTTCTTAGTATCGATACTGGTGTCAATAAAATAATAGGGGAGTAAAATTTTAGGAACGCTGCAAGGTCTAATTATGGATGTATATCATTTAATCGTACTCATACCTGCCAACATCCTAATTATGAACCGGAAGATTTTTAGTACACACCCCTTTTTTCACACCAATTTATTTTTACAGTAATTATCTCCAAATGTAGTTACGCTTAAATAAATATAAAATTACAAGAAGAAAAGACTGGTGTGAAAAAAATGGTGGGTACTGAAAATCTTCCGTTTATTAATGAGATGGGTGGCAGATATGCGTATTACAGTGTAAAGAATGCACCGCCAATGATATTCAATTACTGTTTATTTGAATATATTCAATATTACCCGCTTTTAAATTTAATAATCAAAAAATTTATTAAAATAACTCTTTTCAAAGTTTAAAGAGGGCAAAATTATGTTTTTCAATATGCTTTTATTTCGACATTCAGATATTCTTTATAAATCTGAATCATTTCAGAAACATCTATATTTTCAAATAAAAGTTTTATTTACGCATATATGAATGTTTTCTAAAGAAAAAGGCTTTTATCCATACCTAAGGGTACTTAAACGCATTTGTAGACATTTTCACCTCATTAAGACTTTAAATATGGTAGAAAGTCTGTTTCTGACAGGAAAAGAGACATATGAATGAAAAGATATATACAGAAATAAAATAGTCTAAAGAAATATGAGCAACTGGTTATGATATGAATAGCTGACGAATGGTTTTATTTATTGAAAGTAAACTTTTTAGAAATTCGTTATTCATTTATCTAAATACATATTTTACTATAATGATTAAACTTTAAATAATTTCTTTTATTAATCTCTCGAGATACTTTAACATCATTAATCTTCGATATATATTAAAGAGTTAAAAAGAAATATTTTTGGTTTTTTAATAAAAATAAGATATCACTAGTAATGCTGTAATTAAAATGTAGGAAAATGTATGAATTGAGCTTCATACATATTTACATAAATGAATATACACACACATATATATATATATATATCATAGGTGCCAAGTCTCCCGTTTTTCAAGGGATACTTCAAACCGGAAAATTTTTATAGCTGTTTTCAGTAATATTAATCTTCGAAAATATATATAACATATTCCATTTAAAAATTCTGGTGTCAGTTCTGAATTAAAAGTTAAATATGTTGGCAGCTTTGATACATATATACATAAAACTGTTTACAGTTTATTTTCATCCATTTAATTACTGAACGGCTGCAGCTGTTATAGTGAAAGTAATGTCTACGTTTTATAGAACGGGCTGTGTTCTATTAGACGCCATCTCTTACGGCGCCACCTGATGGAAAACGGCGGAATTTTTATCTCGAAAGTGACACGAGATAGGGGTAAAAAGTTAATTAGAAAGTTGTAGAATATTTTAGAAAGTTGTAAAATATCTTCCATTTAATAGTAAAATAAAACATATAGATCTGAAAGCTAAAGACAGAACGCTTATAATGTGCATTAATTTTTTATGTTTTTCTACACAGTGACGAGATAAAGTGACCATATATATATATATATATATATAGGAATAATTTAACAAATGAAATGAATTAAAACGCCAAAACACACAGAAGTCTTCATCAGGGAGGCCCTTCCGTGTAGGAGTTACAGAGAAGTTTCTGAAAGGATAGTAGCAATTAGCTAATAACCATCCTTAGCCCCCAACTTCTCTCCAAACAGAAAACCACCTTTAACAGAAAAGGAATCTAACAGATCTGAAATAGATCGAAAGAGGAAAACACTGAAACATTCGGTTATAAGTTAAGACGTGACAGTTAATTTGCAAGGATTTTAAGAGCTATTTTTAAATCACAATCATTATTGCATAAAATGCGAATTCTTTTAAACTGTGTGAACATATGAAAGGTACAAAATATTTGTAAAGAAATCCTACAGTCAAGGTCGTTAAGTAAAAGGTTTAAAGTCATTTATAAAAAGGGGGAAACAAATTTAAAATCTATTATAATAATACGTAAAACAGAGAAAACTAGCGTTAAAAGCTGCTTAGCCAAACAATGTTTTTTAAATAAGAAATATTTTTAAAATGAATATGTATACGATATAAAATTAAAGATTATTATAATATAACGGAAAACTGAGAAAGCTAGCGCTAAAAATCTGCTTAGCTAAACAATGTTGTTTTGACAGGGATAGAAGAAGGATAAATTTTAAAAATATGATTGCACCATGTACGGAGACCCAACGTCATTGTGCAGTCTTTTGGTTGTAAAGTACCAAAACTAGAGAGTCAAAAATTATTTTAATAAATTATAAGTTTATGCTTTTCATTTTATTCAAGCTTAGTTTTTGTGTTTCTAGCCACGAGAATAGAGAAAATAACATCAACATAAGTTATGATATCCCTCGTATCTGCTTTAGAGGTTCTAGACAGGATCCTTGAGGGCAGCCGTTAAAAATATTAAACCAGCGAATTCCAGCTGGAAAACGAGTTTTGTTTATTATTGATTACATCCTTTTTTCAGTAGGAATTTGAAATAATTTTGAAGCGGTAATTTAAGTATAATTAGGTTCGCGGAACCTAATCAACGGAGTCAAAATCTTGTGATGTCAAGTTAAGTAATTTAAAAATTAAAGTAGAGATCTTTTTAACCGACTTCAAAAAAAGAAGGAAGGTTCTCAATTCAAACCGTATGTTTTATTTATGTTTGTTAGCTCATAACTTCTGAACGGATGCTCCGATTTTGATACTTTTTGTTTTGCTGAAAAGGTCTTGGTCTGCAATAGGTCCCATTGTAATATCTTTACGATCTAGAGAAAATACAGGGTGCCCAAAAAAATTAGTCCCAACTCTTTTAACTGCTAAACGGCTGCAGCTATAGTGATAAAAATGGTATGTAAGTATAGTAAAGTGGCCCTGCAGTACAAGGTTAAACCGCTTGCTGCGCCACCTGGTGGAAAATAGTTGAGTTAGTGTTCCTATCTCGAAAACGGTTCTAGAGAAAAAAAGTGAATTAGAAAGTTGAAGATTATCATCGATTTAATACAAAAAGATAGTTTAGACATTCATGCTAGCGTTTCTATCTCGGAAACGGTTCAAGACAGGGGAAAAAAGTGAATTATAAAATTGCAGAGCGTCATCGATTTAGTACGAAAAGATAGTTTTGACATTGATGCTAAAAGTACAAGGCTAAAAACGCGCCTCTTTTTGTTCGCAATTTCTTACACTATACACACTTGAGCTACATTGCTCACGTAGTAGCGTAGCTGGTGAGACATACGCTATATAGTTCAAAATACGGTTACTTGATACTTTTTGCTTTGTTGTAGAGATCTTGGTCTGAAGTAGGTCCCATTATAACATCTTTACAATCTAAAGAAAATAAAGCGCCATCTGGTGAAAAACAGCGGCATTAGCGCTCCTATCTCAAAAACGGTTCAAGATGGGAGAAAAGTTAATTACGAAGTTGTAGAGTATCATCGATTTACTACGAAAAGACAGTTTTTAGATATTATTGCTAAAAATAGAACGCTTAAAACGTGCAATTGTTTGTTCGCAATTTCCTACACTGTGCACACTTGAACTACGTTGCACGCTTTACAGCGTAGCGGATGACACGTATATTCTGTGGTTCAAAGTACTGTTACTGTAAGCGGTCACATCGATTAGTGCAAAGTCCTTTTCAACCAACTTCAGAAAGGAGGGTATTCTTAATTCTTGCTATGTGTTGTTGTTGGTGTTTGTAAGCTTATAACTTCGTAAGAAATGCTCTAATTAACCGACTTCAAAAAGGAGGAGGTTCTCATTTCAAAGCGTATGTTTTTTTGTTTTTGTTTTTGTTTGTTAGCTCATAACTTCTGAATGGATAACCGATTTTCATACTTTTTGTTTTATTGTAAAGTTCTTGGTCTGAAATAGGTCCCATTGTAAGATCTTTACGATCAAAAGAAAATACAGGGTGACCAAAAAAGTCAGTCCCGACTCTTTTAACTGCTGAACAGCTGCAGCTATAGTCATAAAAGTGGTATGTATGGAAAAGTAAAGTGAACATGTGCTACGCGATTCAACCGCCTAAAGCGCCACCTTGTAGAAAAGAGTGGAGTTAGCGATCCTATCTCGGAAAAGTTTCAACACAGGGTAAAAAGTGAATTATAAAATTGCAGAGCATCATCGATATAGTACGCAAAGATAGTTTAGACATTAATGCTAAAAACAGAACGCTTAAAACTTGCATTTGTTTAGTCACAATTTCCTATTTTGTGCACACTTGAAAAACATTACATATATTGTAGCGTAGCGGGTGACATTTATGCTATGTAAAATTCAAAGTATGGTTATTGTAAGCGGTCACATCGATTAACGCATAGGCGTTTTAAGCCGACTTCATAAAGGAAGAGGTTCTCAATACAAACCATGTTTTTCGTTGTTGTTGTTGAAATTTGTTAGCTTATAACTTCGTAAGAGATGATTTAATTTTAATACTTTTTTTGTTGTCGTAATGATCTTGGCCTGAAATAGGTTTCATTATGATTTCATTAAGATATAAACAAATTACAGGATACTCACAAAAGTCTGTTCTTACTCTAACTGCTCAACACAAGCAGCTACACTGGTAAAAGCAGTGTGTAAGTATCGATGTTGAAACTTCTGTCCATCAGCTGCAATGCATATTTTGCTCTTTGTTTGAACTTTACGCTGCGCAATTTCCAGCGCAGCAGGTGAAACGTATTAACTGTAAAGTTTAATATATATGCCTAACAGAATTTTCGGTTACGAATACAGCGTATCCCTTCTTTGCATTTCTAAAGACTTTTTAATTTAACGTATGTTCGTTCAATAGATAGTTTTTTAGTCATATCCGATAAAGGCAAGAAAAGTGACACAATTTAAAAATGCAGCATTTGAGAAAAATCAACTTAAAAATAACTTGACTAGAATAAAACTGGCACAACTGTCTCTCGAGTGCATAACTTTCTAGATTGAGATGTAACTTTTTTGTTCACATTGGGTGCATTTAATGTATTTTTCAGTGACATAAACCATTTTTTGAGTAATGTCACTTTCCTTGGAAGTTGTGATTTGTGAAACTTCCGTCGAACGTCTTCTGATGCTCTGCTATATAAATAAGTTTTCACTGAAAAGAGAAAAATAAAATCTTTTTGTAAAAAAATAGAACCGACTCCAAAAAGGAACGACTATTCAAACAACTAAAAATGAAAGAAAATTGACAGAAAATGGAACTGTAGATTGCGCCTAAAAGTATAAAATAATTTCCTTTACCAAACAACCTATAACACTACAATTAATCATAACTTTTGAAGTCGGCGCAAAATTAAATAAAAATTGATACCTTCATTCAATACAAAAATGAAATCCTATTCAAAATACACGTCTCACATTGTTACCTGCAAAACGCAGCCGAATACTACTTTGATTCAAGAAAACAAATAAGACTTTGTAAGCAGCAAAAGTTGGCGAAGATGCTGATATCTGACGTCCTTGGTGAACGAAAAATCGCAAAATTATCTGGCAAACATATTTAATTTCTTTGGGATATCATGATTATTTTAATAAGGTATATCAAGAGAGTAATCAAGAATATGAAACAACACATCGTACAATAGATATTATGAAAATATACATTTTGCGTGTATATTTTTGCCTTACGTTTCTATCACCAAATTCAAAAGCCATCAAGGATGATCTAACTTCGTAGAAACATAAATACCGCATTGTGAAGAATGTTCACTGTTCTATGTAGATGCTACTAATGGACCGATTGTATACAGTGATAAAATAATAAAGGAAACACGAAAATGGATCATTCGAGACAACAGCATTTGTTGCTACCGATCTAAAGACAAACCTTTAAAAACTAATTAAATTTTATTTAATTTTGCGCCGACTTCAAAAGTTATGATTAATTGTAGTGTTATAGGTTGTTTGGTAAAGGAAATTATTTTATACTTTTAGGCGCAATCTACAGTTCCATTTTCTGCCAATTTTCTTTCATTTTTAGTTGTTTGAATAGCAGTTCCTTTTTGGAGTCGGTTCTATTTTTTTACAAAAAGATTTTATTATTTTAAAAGAAGTGATCTCTGAGATGGTGCTTCCTCTTTTTTGATACCCGTGTTGGACATCATCAAAATAGATTTTATTTTCTAGGAACGTGATGAATCGGATCTTGATGACTTTAGCACCGAGTTTGCCAATTTCTAGAAGGAAGGAATCACATCAATAAACTTTCAGCGAGTAAGGATTTATATTTCTTTATATAAGAATATAACAAAGACCTTCCTCTAAAAATATGGAAAAAAGCATATGGAGTTAAATGGAGACGTATGGAAGACATATATTGTTAAGTCCAAAAGTAGAAACCATGAGAAAGCTCTCCAATTCATATGTTTATGTAGTTATGAACACATTTTACATTATTTTCCATATTTTGTATATTTATATGTGTGCATATACATATATATCGCAACTGCCAACGTTTTCGATTTTCTCGGATGATGTAATATCACAAATTTTTAATAGAAGTAGTTTTCTAATAATTATCTACGGTTAGTTGTATCGGAAAATAGTATTGGAAAAAAATAGTGGTTATTCTTTAAAAAATAACCATAAAGTAGGCAACTTTGAATTTTTCAATTACTATGCTTCTTAGAATAAAGTAAAATTAATACCTTGAAAAATAGAACACAAAATGGAATTATAAGCATTTTCAACGAAATGTATTTTTATTTAAATTAATCATTTAAAGACTGAATGCTTTTACATATAATACTTTTAGAAAAAATAAAGTATTTAATATTTGTAAAACGTCTTCTTCAGAATAAGTTTTTTGTTAATGGACAAAAGGCATCATTCTCTTTCAAACTAACAATTTAGAAATTTGCAAAAATATAGCTTAAAATTATCTTATATCAGTTTATTGTTACCAAATTTTTAAAATAATTTATATTTTATATTTATCCTTTAAATGTGAAATTTTAAGTAAAAACTTAATTTGTTAAGTTATTTTATAATAAACTATATAAAAATATTAATTAAGCTCTTTAATAAATTTTAGGCATAAAGAAGTTATTAGAAAATAGTTATCAAAAAGCCAATTTATAAAAATACACGATTTTTCAAAAAGAATTAGCTATAATACTATAAATATAATTAGGAGAAAAGACATTTTATACTGTACTTCGTTAACATTAATAAACTGAAATGAACAGTTTACTAGTTGGTTAATGTGAAAAGTTTTAATTATACTAAGCTCGAGTACCTAACATACTAAATTGTTCGTTCAAAATTACCTATTCCCGTTTAGATATTTAGCATATATTGATTATTAAATTAAATTTCAAATCACGAACTTAGTTTAAATGAGAGACTTACTAAAGTTTAGTTGCAACACGTTTATCTGGAATGTTCCATGTGGAGAGTACTAACTTTAGTCGACCAAATGCATTTAAGCGTAAATAAATGTGTAATAACGGTTACTGTAGAATGAATTAGTGTTTTGAACTCTAAATTTAAATTTTGTATTTTTGGAAACGTCTATCTTTTAATCAGTATTTATAATGCAATTCATGTTAATAAAACACTAGAATTTAAAAAAAAAATCGTTTTATTAATTGCATATAAATAACAAACGTTTCGACTTATCTATTTAAAATTTATATATATATAATAACAGGATAAATAAAACGTAGACAGTCATTCATTTTTAAACTAAATATTTTAAAATAAGTATTTTATATTTATAACCATAGTTACCAAATATTACGATTTATATAGAAAATATTGCAATTGTGCAACTGTTTTAAGGAGACAGAACATTTATGATAATCGCAAAAAGTACAAAAAACGTTTCGTATTCAATTTTTTTTTTTCTTTAATAAAAAGTAATAGCTATAAAAGCATGCACATTTTAAGATAATTCTATAACATAATTAAATATATTTTAAAAATTCAGTGTTGTAAAAAAAAAAAAAAAAAAAAAAAAAAGGTGTAAGGTTTAAATTAATATTAAAAAAAAAAAAAAAATGCCGGGACGGGAATAACTTTTTATTCACAAGATATCTCGTACAAATTTTATTTCATTACCGTAGATAATACCTTACATTGAAAATAGTACACTTAGCTATAATTTAAACTTTTTATAATTTTTAGTTATATAAAAAGAAAAACATGTATTTTTTCAAAGACTTAATGAAAAATTAATTTTCATATGTGTTCTGTTTTATAATTGTTTTGGGGGATTTAACAGAATTACATAATTCTAATCCATTTTCATGATTGTGTGAATATATATATATATATATACATGCCACGCACGCACACACACACACACACACACACACACACATATATATATATATTGATGATATACATATATCGGATAAAATTTATAAATTTGGTGCAAACAAGCGTAGTCTTTACGAAAAAAACTGTTTAAAGGTAGGGCATTAAATTTAGAGATAATACGTCTAACTGTAGACTACTTTCAGCTTATTATTGCTTCCCTTTCTATTTCCAAGATAGTTTACTAAGCTATTAATTGCAATGTATAATGACGTAGAGATATTGGTTATTTTTTTTCTGGCAGTATTGTTTTGTTAAGACAAAATTGCCAACACGTTAATTGCCTCATGTTAGTCTTATCGATCTTAAATTTAAAGACGTTTCTTTTTTTTTTTACACTATGCGGCATAAGAAGACTTAACCTAAAGATACTGAAGTCCTTCATACAAATTCTCATACATTTTGTTTTCATTTAAAACTGTAAAAAAATATTCTTGCGAAATTAATTGATATTTTAACTGAAGTATAAATAAATATATTTAAAATAATCTGGTGTGTCACTCACACGACTTTCTCTTACCTTGAAATTTATTACTATAAATACAGGTTGAAGATTAAGAGGTAACATAACAATGTTATGTAAACCTATGTTAAACAATTCAAATAAGGCTTCGAGAGAGTTTTATATGATAATTAGTTCTGTGTGAGGGGTCTACCGCCCTCATAAACCCCCCGTTTAATTAATGCACCTACATTTATATAGAATTTAATTCGGTTATTAAAAATTAATTCTGTTTTTAAAAAATAATTTATTAAAATTATTATTTAAAAAATATATCTTTTATGATAATGCAGACGATTTCCATATAAGAGAAGTAATATAGCACCAAATATCCAAAAAAAAAAAAAAAAAAAAAAAAAAAAAAGCCCATTTTATTCTCAATATTTAAATATGTATACGATTTTCGTTAAAAGCAAAAAAAAAAAAAAAAAATCGATAACTTTGTTTTAAATTATCGCAGATTGATGGTTCAACCATTCGTTTTAAAGGTATTGGCAAGATCTTTTGAAATATACCCATCATGAAAATTTACTCCCCTCGAGGGGGGAGGCGAGGCTCCTACATACACAGTTTTTTTTCCTGTTGACTATCTCTTTTACAAAAAATATATGTTCGTTCCATTTGGTTTAGTGCAGTCTATAGATGTTAAACTCTACTTACCGGCAATTTTCCCCATAGACGAAATGTATTAGAAATATCTTGATTGTCCCTGTACACGAACCATTTGCTTGATCTTAACGAAAAGTTTAGTGTAGCAACCTCATATGATACGCATTTAGAATACGAAGTTTGAACTTTCTGCCATAATTTGTTTTTGAGATATGCTGATAACAGACAAACACACACACAGACAGACACACACACACAGGCACACACACACAGACATACACAAACACAGAGACCATTTGCTAAAAACATGATTTTCGTATTCAGGGCACCTCAGAACATGTAAATACAACAAAATCTCACTTTCAAAAATTACTTTCTCTTCCTTATGGGTAAAAGAAAGTAAAAATGGGGTGTTGTCAAAGAAAATAGGACAATGTATTTAAGGTCGTTAAATATTTTTTTGTATGTATTGACTTTAAATAAATATTTACCAAGAATAAAACTTTTTATTTTAAAATTAATCATATCAGATAACATTTTATCTTTTGTGTCAATGTATCTTATACCTACTGCATAAACTGCACATAACTTATACGTTGCTTCGGTAAAGAAAAAAAAATATTGTACATTCTATTAAAAAATATTCTTTTTCAGAAAGATTGTGTTCATTATAAGTATAATCATTATACTTTACACTGCATTTTTGAATGTAGAAAACGAGGAAAAAAGGTAAAAATTCATGGGAAAACGGGAAAAACATCAGTCAGAAACCCATAGAAAAATCGTGGGATGGAAACCAAAAAAAAAAAAAAAAAAAAAACTCACAGTGTGTAGGAAAAAGAAAGAAAACACGGTTAACACCGGAAGGAGTAAAAGGACAAATTTGACTGGAGGAAAGGCTGGGGCATTAAAGCTATCGTCGAGAGTTTAAACGCCTCGCCAAGTGTAAGACTTAGCCGATATGATTATATTTATCATACTTAGACGGGGAGAATTGACTAGAAAAAGATATCGAAAAGCGGGAACGGGCGGGCTGGGACGTTCAATATATCGCCGGGGATAAATACGACTCGCCTAGGATAAGACTAATACTTGTCGTACTTTAGAATGTAAAATACATGGGTGAAAAAAGCTAAAATTCCATAGAAAAAGCATGGGATGAAAACGAAAAAGACTCACAAAGCTAAGTGTGTAAAAAAAAAAAAAATAGGCTAACACCGGAAAAGACAGAAGGACAAAATTGACTAGATAAAGATATCGGAGAGCAGAAATGGGCAGGCTGGTGTATTCAATATATATTCGGGGATTAATACGACTCGCTTAGTGTAAGACTAATACTAGTCGTTCAATACATCGTCGTTCAATATATCGTAAAGAGTTGTATGTCATGAAATGCACGGCACTCTATGAGATATATAAGGTAAAGGATATATGGTAAAGTAATTGTACGTCTGGTGGAATTATTCGTGGATTTATTCGCGAATACACAGACTGGTAACTGCATTCGTGTAGAGGTATGGCTGATTAAGAAATAGTTCAATATATGTATTAGTAATTAAGCAATGGTTGTAATTATTATGTATATAATCTATTAAAAATTATATTATACTTGACACACTCTTGTGTAAAAACATTTCTGACATATGTTATATTTATTTTAAGCGTTATATTCATTATAAGCGTTTATTAATTTCCTTTCATCAAATCAGTTCAAAAAATTTACTTAAAATTCCGACTTAAAAATAATTAATATGTTCTTCTATGTAAATGTATATAAATTTAAACAAATGCATGTTAGATTATTATTACAGTTTAGTGCTAATGTGAAACATGTTTTTGACATGTAAAAATAACTGCATTAAAGAAAACATGTATTACAAAAAACCATACTAGCTACTGTTGTTTATTTGAATAATATGAAAAGAAAAATAAGTTTATTTAAATTATCATAATGTTTCATAAATCCTTCGAGGATTATACTTTTATAGTGCACGTGTAAAATGTTGTGAAATAAACTAAAAAAAGGTATTTACGTATATAATATATTTAGATAAAATTGTAATTATAAATTTAAAATATAGATTCAAATTTGTTTTGCCTTAAATACTTATTTGTATTTAATACTGTTTAAAGTTAATTACTAATTATAAATTCTAATTATTTTTTACTAACATTTTATTAGACCATCGAGAGGAAATATTACAAAATATTTTTATGCTCGTTTAACATTACAGGTAATTTTATTATTTTTACCTTAAATTGTAAAGGCAATGTTTCTCAAAATTTCCGTATACTCTCCACCAATTTTTATAAAATTCATTCCATGTTTTGTTGCAATCTTACTTCTGATTACATTGTAAAAAACTAACTGAGAATTTCCTATTTTTTTATGCCAGAATAAGATTTTTCAACTTTTCTTTTCAATAAACTGCTTTATTGTTTTTCTTAAATAATATTTCCTTTTCAATATGCCAGCTCGACCCACTTACTGTAATCATGTCTTGTAGCAGAGACGCACCCCATTTGTTCAGAATTCCTGGGATAGGATCTCTATTTTCACCTGGTTCTCGATATTTTTAATATAAATATTTTTCTATTGCTTTTATATACATGTAATTTTTATTTAAAAATATCCTCTTTCACGGTGAAACCTATTTTAACTTATTATTAAACTATATGTCAGTTTTTTCAACTTCATATCCCTAGTATGAACCAAATTTTGGACATTTAACTTCATTTTCTGTGTTATACACAGAGACTTAAGCTACATGCAGTTGCGCATTATCTATTTGTATAAGTAATATTTTGTTGGTACATTGTATTTTTCAGATTTTAATAATATCGAAAAAATTTTCTACTCTTTTTCATTAAAATAATGAAATGACATATATACAGGATGTTCCTTAAATCCATGTACAAATTTGAAATAGCCGAAGGAAACATCATTAGAAATCAGAATCACGTAAGAAAGTAGGGTCACAAATTCCACGTTTAAGAGACGAAGAAACATACAGACAAAACTTGGCACAATTCAGAATACAGAATTAGGTGTTTATTACGCAAAAAAAAAAAAAAAGAAAAAAAAAAGAGAAAAAAAATACAATACTTATAAGCGACCAAAAAAGAAAAGAAAAAACGTTGAAAATCCGCCTACCAGTTTTTATGCACTATTAACACCAATTGCTTTAAGGATTGGCCAACAATTTTAAAAATATCAAACGTTTCGCGGATAGCAGCAATAGCGACAGTGATTTTTGTAACAAGGTCCATTTCATAATTTAGCGGCTTTTCCTGGACTATTACTTCCATGCTACTACACAAATAAAAATCAAAAGGATATAAATAAGGTGAACTTCCGGGATAAAGCGGCGGCCATGGGATCATTCAATCGTCGTAGGCTATATTGAACAAACTGCGCGTACTGATTTCGAGACCTCAATGCTACACAGCCTATTTGTTCGGGACCCTTTATTCCAATGTAATTCTGATTCCTATTGAAATTGTACGTGAAATTCAGAAAAAACCTGTATATATATATACAATACCTGCAATGAAAAAATATAAAAAGAATTCTTAAATGTACTTTTTATGCGTATAATAGGATATCATGCCTCAAAATCGATTTCTGTCGAAATTTTGAAATATAAAATTGGGAATTCCACATACTTAAAAATTTATATTTGTATTGAAAAACTTGCAAATATTCCGCAAAGATGAAATATAAAACATAAATGTTATATTTTTAATAGAAAAATTCTAACCTGAAAACTACAAAATGCCTTTATCTATTAAAAAAAAAAAAAAAAAAAAAAAAAGACTAAATGAATAATTCTGCATGCATCGCAGCCATTATATATCTCATAAATTTCTGCCAATAATTTTTTGCAGGCCAATGTTCCCAACTGGAAATATCAAATAAAAAATTTATTTAAAAATTAAATTTCATTGATATTGACTTGAAAAAATTAGCAAATATACTTAAAATGTTACTTGCTTTTGTGAAAGATTACATTTCTATCATTAGTGGGAAAATGTACAAAAAATCATAAAAATGACCATTTTCTTTTTTTTTTCTTTGTACAAAGTTTAACTAAAACTTTCTACAAAGTTTAACTTTCTTATCGCTTCTAAAAAGCGATTGGTATGTTTAAAATAGCACGCTTTACTAAAATGGACAAAAAATTTTATATTATATAAGCTTAAAAACATCTTCACACACCATAAAATTAATGAAAGCACTATCGGTTTTGAAAAGACCTGACTTTCTTCTTCAGGTGCAAAACACATACTACTGCCTTGGAGTTAAAAGCAAGACTGACTGTGGAAAGCAAGACTGTGCCTTGCTTTTACCTTCAAAGCAATAGCATGTGTTTTGCATTTGGAGAAGAAAGGCCACGTCCATTCGAAAGTGGTAGTGCTTTCATTGGTTTTAAGTTGTGTGAAATTTTTTTTAAGTTTATATATTGATTCTATACCAATTCTTAATTTGATAATATTAATCAGAGAATATGAATAATTTATATTAATAATAATTTGATAATATTAATGATAATTAATATTTATATACAAAAAAAATTCTCCATTTAAATACTGTCATTCCTTAAATAAAAATATTAAAAGACAAATATGTATAATAAAAAATAAAAATAAAAATCTACCTTTATTTGAATTCGAATTGTAAAAAGAAAACAAATATAAATGATAATTCGGAGTTTGTACATAAAAAAAAGTAATATAAAAACATAAAATTTAATGATATTACTAAGTTTATAAAATAAAGCAATTAGTTTATTCTCTTTAATTTTGTAAAATATTTCAAGTCACTTCATGAAATTTACCATAAGCTCTACCTCACTGTACATCTTCCCCATAAAAGAATATTTCTTAATTACCTTATCTGTATTTCTCACTCGAATAATCTTATCTATTCTCTAAAACAGATTTATTTCACATCATAGACTCTGTAGCAAGAAATAAATCAATTCTTTTCCCAGCGTTTGTTTAAACTCAAGTTTATCATGAAAACATGTCATATATTGGTACTTTATGCTAATGAATGTGATAAGAATTTATTCCAGAAGTAATCTTATAAATTTACTGAAAATATTAAGAGAAAATATCGTTACATTAAACTTCATTACCACTGGAAAAGTTAAACATATTCTTACAAAGCTATGTGTTTAGTTAATGTTCAAAATTTAGGCGTTTCGGAAGTTCATTTTATTGATAAAGTGATTTAATCAAAGCCCCTTCGTTTATAATGTTATAACTTAATTTAATTACAGGCTTAAATGTGGCTGCACAAATTTTTAAGAATTACCGAAACTCAAACTGTAAAACTTCAAGCAAATGTTTTAAAATATCTAATATTGTAAGAAATAATAAATTTGTGATTATCAGAAATTTTACTTATACTTTCATATACATAACTTTAGCTACTTATTGTATGTAAATTAATTTTCAGTATCCAAAAGTGTAAGAGAATTTGTTATTATGAATTTATTATGGTTACTATTTCAGATTATGCTTTAGTTAAATTCGGAAAAAATAGCATTGTTAATTTTATTAGGAGCATCTATCATTTTTTTGTCTTAATTGTTTTCCACCCACTCAATGCCTAGAATTTGAATAAATGCTCAAGGGTAACAATTTTAAACAAAAAATAGTTTGCACTACATTATATGAAAGAACATGCCAAAAAATATCATTCAATAAGAATGATTACAAATAGCACATTTAAATGTTATATTTTAAACTTGAAACAGTTTATGAGTTTTTTTTTCTAAAATACACCAATTCATTGTAGGTACTACTTTTAATTTCGTCCTCTTTCATTAATGCAAAAATTCAAATTTTACTTTATTTTTTATTTTCTTCTTATATTCAATATAAGAAAGTGTTAGATTTGTAAAAAAAATTGACTTGTTGTTTCTAATGCATTTACAGGTTTTACGAGGCTCAGAACACTCCTTTATAATTATAAAAAAATGTCTGTCTACATTTTTATCTAAACGAGACAAAAAAAAATTGCAGTAGCTCTAGCTCAAGAACTAATGCACAGAATTTTAAAAATATATTTTTTTAATTGTACCTTGACATAAATTTCTACATGTCAATATTAGGGCAAACCACTCAATAGATGAAGCTGATATGCTTCTTTTCTTAGCGTTCATGAAACGACTATGTCTAACTTTCTATGGCGTATAAATCTATCAAAGTCGATATATGCTATTACCATAAAGAAAAGGAATGCTGCCTGAATTTGGTTGTATATCGGTCAGCAGGTAGTATTTCTATGCTGCATATTTCCCGTAAATGAGAAGGCTGTATCACAGTTTCTATAATGTATAATTTCATCACACTTGATATATGAGATGAAAACTACAAAAAAGAATGCTAACGTAATTTGGGTGTATATTGGTTGACAGGTGTCGCTGTTTAGACTCCAGTTTTTTAATTTCTCGCATGGCTACATCTCAGTGTCTGTTGGTTTAAAATGCTCCAGATTGCATGAGTAAAAGTATTTATTATTTATGCATGTTAAAGTACTACGTTTATCAGTTATAATATAATCAGTTACGTTTCTTTGAAACGTAATTTTGCGTATAAATTTTTTCTATTATGATATTTAAAATTTTTCTAAATACTATGTTGTTTTGGTCAGTATTTTTCTTTTACTTTTAACATAGTATGTAAAGTATAAGTAAGCATGGAAAAAGAGATTTACGGAACGGGTTTTCAATCACGCATAGCTCAAAGAAGATTGGTCGTAGAATGTTGTAAATTTATATTTGGAACTTCGATGATGTCCTTTTACTTGCCTGTAAATTTCGCTATTAAACAATGCCCTGTTCTAAAGATATCTTCGATTTTACACGATTTTTCAAGGCGTTCTTTTGTACGTGTGTTATTGTGTGTATGTACGTGCCTCGGAAAACTAAATACGGTTGGACGCAGAATGTTGTATTTGTAAACATGCATGCAGGTCTTTTTAACATCAATTTTGTACTTTTCTATTTGGTCTAAACAGTCATCCATGTCTAAACCTGGAATCGAACCTGACTCCTGTCCAATTAATGTCAGGGTTAATGCCGATTTGCTTTATTTTCTGGATTTGTTTTTTTTATTATTTGTGGCTTATAGGCAATTCTGAATAGTATTTTTTAGTATATGTTGCAACTCAATACTTTGCGCCATAATGTTCTTAATAATAAAAGCCTAAGTTTCCCGAAACTAAGAGTGAAAATGACGTCATAGCTAAAACAATGTATTGGAGTAAAGAATGTAACGTTTTATCCTTGGTTTGCATGCGTGCATTTTAACTGATTAAAATATATGAAAAATGATAATTACGTCACGAGAAATTAATAATATAATTCAATAAACATGCGATTACAAAATTTGAAATAAAGGATTAAGTTATAATTTTTAATTTCTTGAAGATGTTTAGTCTTCAAAACATATCATGTTAAACATATCATTTCAAACATCAGGATGTAAAAGATTAAGCTATTTATTTGAAATATCATGTATACCAATGTTCAGTAATTTAAACTCCAAAGAGAAACAAATATGCAAAACTATGTAAAAATCGAGCGCTTAGTGGACACAGATTCAATGATGTGTTTCTTTTATATAAGGGTTGCACAAACTTGTAAGATCAAGAGTATATGTACAGCTGATTGCGATAAGGGTCACTCAAATTCGATACTGGTGAGCAGTAAATGATTTGACTTACAGCGTAATGGTTGTTAACATGTAATCGTGCTGTTTTGTATTGCTAATCTCTATGCACCTAATGTAAACTGTAAATTCCTACTGTAAATGGTAAATTCATTAAACGCTACCCAGATATATGTAAAGAGACCTTATTAAAGGCTCTTCATACCCCAAATCCGCTGTTTTGGGATTGAGAGACTCTCCTTAGTGCAATTAGTTATTAGCATTAAGTACTCTCCTTAATAAAACATTGTGTGGCCTAGGACCCTAATATAGTCAATCGGCCTTATTCCCCACAACCAAACTCAACCTTAAATCATTGTGCACCACAATCCTACATTATATATATATATATATATATATATACATATATATATATATATATATATATATATATAATATTTTTTGTTGTTGTTATGTATAACAGTTTAACAATTATATATATATATTTGTTTGTGTGTGTGTGTGTGTGTGTGTATGTTTCTCTCTTTTTTCCCTCTTATTTAAAAGAGAATCAGCATGGTTTATTTTGACTCTTACTATTATTTAAAAAAGAGTTTTTTAATACTGTGTGTTATTACTCCATGATTATATTTAAGTGCACATTGTGATGTGTTCCTACTTTATAGATGACATATAAGGCTGTGAATAAACAAGCTACAATATTCTTCTATATGGAATGTAATTGGTAAAAATGCTTTCATACATTTTACTATGTCTAGAAAAACTGCTCAGGAAATTAATTCCTCATGACTCTCAGATGAAAAATTTTTTAATGTTAAATTTTGATCGCTGCTTTATTTGTATAAATAAGTGGTTTGAAGTTCCTTGAATTTTAAAGTGAAGGTTTTAATGGTTAATCTTTGTATATGAAAACTAATTAGAAATTAACACTACTTTCAATTACAGAATTACTACATAAACAAAAAATTAAGAATAAAAATAATATTTTCGAAGCAATAAAAATTTAAATAAGCATGAATTTTGTAAATTAGGCAGAATAATATGCTGTAAGTATATTTTATAATATGTTAATATATGCAAAGAAACAAACGTTGTTTAATATATAGTTTAATATATATTATATATAGTAATACTACATTCAATATGCCGATATTTTTTCAAAATAACATTAACAAAACTATAAAAATGCCATTTCCATGTTTTATAAGGTGTAAAATTCTGTCACAATCCTTTAAATAAAGAATTTACATCTAATTATAGATTTTTTAAATAACTCTGCATTATTTATTGATTTATTTGATTTTAAGAACGTCAAAAGTCGAAAGAAATAATAAAAAAAATGATATTTTCAATTTAAGTATTTGTTATTTGATTTAAAATTCTTTAAAGTAATTTAATAAAAAATATCAAAAAATCTCTTTCGTAAATAATGTTTTTTTCTTATTTACGTTGATTTACAGAATTTTGTAACTATTTATTTAACTCTGTTACTATAAACTTTATATTCCTTAATGTATCTTAATTTCTCGAAAAACCTATTTTGATAAACAACTAAAATAAAGACTAATATAACCAGACAGTATTCTCCCTATCGTGAATCGAAACTACAACATGCATAGCACTCCAAATGGACCTTTTGTCAATGATGAACACAATTTCGTGCAAAATCGAGGGAGTGGAAAAGATGTGTTAACAAGCTTCGTTTGAGAAAATGGCTGTGCCGCCCCAGCATTTGATGCTTAATCTTTTGATATCCCCCTGTAACTGAGTGGCAGTTCCAGAATCATACGTTTTGTTACTGCTAACGAGATTCAGGAGGTTTCATTCTAATCCACCTTCTGTTCATTAATAGCCAATGCAATGGAATTTATCAGTCATACTTATTGCTAAGGAACACCTTATACAAAGATGTGAATGACGAAATATTTAAAATATGTTGCAGAAATTATCTCGAAAATTCATAATTTAAGTACGAGCAGTTGAAGAAAGTGCCTTACAAAATTTCAGTGCATGAAATTTATTCTTTGTTTAAATACTAGTTTTGGACAAAGATAATCAAAAAGCTATTCAATTTTTGTAAACAATAAGTTTCTATTTACAAATTTCATTCATCAACCTTGAAAATTCGTTCCAGATAAATTGAAATGGAAGGCTGATTTTTATACCAACTATGTAATAATAGAGAATCTGCGCGTTAAGAGGCGTGCCCAGGTTCGATTCCCGGCTCTGGTATTTTCCCCATAGTTGGTATAAAAATCAGCCTTCTACTGCAATTTATCCGAAATAAATAAGTTCCTAGCAGATAAATAAATATAAATCATTAAAAAGTAATACTTTTACACAAATTAATAATTTGTACGTAAAAAAAAATATTTTTATTTAATATCATATTTATAAGATTTTTTATAAATCTCATTAAATGATTAAATATTCGAAATATTTTACATAACTTAGTTAAATTATATCATTGATCATGTAAAATTAATTGATTTTTTTTTTTTTTTTTTGTTATTATTGCTATGATTTCAAGCAATACTTATTTGTAAAAAGTATTAGTCATGTCTATATATCTGACTGTGTATCTATTTATTCATCTATGAATATATATAATTATTTATGTTTGCATAAACAGGTTATTAAAAGTAAAAAATATGTATATAAATATGTTGCTTATATCAAGCGATTAAACTAATGCAGCGATTAAACTAATTAAATGACCCAGGATACAGTAAGAGTCCATATACTACTTTTTTGTAGTATTTATATATATACATACATACATGTATATATATATATATATATATATATATATATATTAATAAGAATAGCAAAATTATAAAACAGTTTTGTAAAAAATAAAATTCTTATCGTTAAAATATTTTTTTCCAAAAATAAATAATTATATAGATAAATTAATGAAAAATTTATATTAATATAATTTCATTAATAAAGTAACTTATTAATTACAGCCAGATTTTGATAAATTAAAATTATAAAACTAGGCGGATGGGAATTACATTTATTTTAATTCATTTTTTTTTTCCAAACTTAAACAAATAAATAAATTATTAAGTATGAGAATATATCGTATTAGTATTGCTTTTACCGCACAAGCTATATACTTAGAGTCTAAAAAAAATATGATATATCATTTAATTTGATATAATGAAAGATTCAGTTGCGGTTAATTTTCAGAAATTGTCGCAAAATAAAATTTAGTATGTAATTTTACAAATGATGTTATTAGTGTAATAGTCTTTACTGTGCAATAATAGATAATTTTTAAATAATTAGATAAGTTTAAATAATGTTATTCAAATATAAATATATTTGAGTTTTTTGTGGATTGCATTTACTTATATAAGTGTAAATAAATATATTTATTTAATTAACACTAGGCTTACAGAACTCATCATTTTGTTGCATTGAGTAAAATTTGAAAAACCATTATTATTATGTTTTCCAATTTATGCTAATAATTATTGGTGTAATGAGACGAATATATACCCAATTCTATTTTTTCTTTATAAAATATCATGTGTCTTGAATTTGTCAATTTTACGGTGTCCGTTATGATAGGTATATAAAAATGCCTGTAAACCTAGTGTTAAAGCACAATTTTTAATCAAACTAGTTATATAAATAATTTGAAAGTAACAACAAATGAATAATTTTAAAATGTAATGTAATAATTTCTAAAATGGTGATACATCAAATTTACATTTTAAAAAATAACAATAAAGAATTTGAATAAAATGAATTTCTATTCCGAAGAAGAAATAAAAATTAAATTTTTGTTCTCAATTTACTCAAATTTCAAATTTGAAAGCAAATTAATACAATCTTAAAATCAAATTTTATTTTTTTTTATGTCATTTTTTGATGAAGCATCAATAAACCAGAAGACAAGAAAAATCGAATACTGCTAGTAAATATATATGAACCTTACTCAAATTCCATGTGAGCCATATGGAATTTAATTTACTCTTCAATATGTCTATTTAGATAGGATAATAGTTTAACTTGTAGTTTCTTTTAAAATATAGTTTGATGGCAATATTTTTATCCATGAGTGGGCCTGCAGGCTTGAGGACTATAATACTGTCTTTCAGGTGGAACTCTTCGCTATTGAAAAAGCTCTAGAATGGGCTCACAACAACAAAGACCAATTTACTTCTCTTCCCATTTTTAGTGATAGTCTCTCGGGTCTGCAGGCCGATTAGTTACAGGTGCAGACACCCTCAGGTAATTAAAATAAAACAACTGCTAATTTCACTTAATTCCTTAGTTTCCCTGGCACACGTTTCTGCCCATAGGGGTGTCGTGGGCAACGAACGTGCAGATGACTTGGCCAAGGCTGCTACAGAGGAACACACTCCTCTTTACTCTCTCCCAGTCCCACCTTCCTATGTCAAAAGAAAACTAAAATCTCTCCTTTTCCGGGAATGGCAGTCTTGGTGGGAAGATTCCCTCAACGGCAGAATTACTTTCTCTCTAATACCAAATGTTTCTCTCAATGATTGGGTACTTACCCCAGAAATTACAGCGTTTTTAAATGGGCATGGCCCTTTTTCGGCTTATCTGCACAGATTTCGTCGTCGACGTTCGCCCCTATGTTCTTGTGGAGAGGAGGGTTCTTCCTTTCATTACTATTTCCATTGTCCGCTTACAATAACCTATCACTTAAGAAATCCGAATAATAGACCAGCCAACTGGCTGACTAATATTTTAACAAGACCTTCACTTGCCATAAAACTAAAAAGAATTTTTGAATTACGCATAGATATTTCAAATAGAACAAATTAAATTCTTCTTAAGTCATTTAAAATTATCTAATTCCTAAACATTTAAATAAATTTAAAGTATTTAATAATCTCATAAGTTAAATAATCCTTTTCACTTACCCACTAGCCCTAAGATATCTATTCTTTCCTCATGTTTTTGTAAATGTCGTAAAACAAACAACTTCGCCCTATGTCGCGTGGGAACCTTGTTCTGGCGAACTGAATTACTTGTAAACAACTCTCCCTCCTTCCTGTTCAATTCTAGCTCATTGTGCTTTTGAGTTTTCAAGATTTATTTTATTTCACCCCCTGTCGCGTGAGTACTCTGTACTGGCGAATCTTACTTTAGTGTATTTAATTTTTATTTATTTTTATTTTTAAGTTTGTTAATAATTAATACATATTTGTAATACTTCGCCCTATGTCGCGCGGGAATATTGTTCTGGCGAACCTTCTAATTTTTTCCTTTTTTTTTTTTTTTTTTTTTTTTCTTTTTGTTTTTAAATAAACGTTCCGGAGTAGGGGCGTAGCATAGCTAGAAGTGCTGGACACCACTCTTAGAGCGGTGAGCGGCACCTACTCCTTGTTAAATCATGTTAAATATATAGAATGGTTATAATTAAACTTCCTTTATAAATAGCATCCTACAGCGCAAACGGGAGAATAGAATGCAACGAAATTTGGTATATAGACTATACACGATATGCGCTAACGGAATTTCGAAAAAAAAAAAAAAGAAAGTTCCAAAATGTCCACCAGAGAGCGACTTTTCCGGAAAAACATTAAATTTAACACAATAAACTACGAAAATTAAATACAGAAACAATATGAACATTTATTGACTAGTTTCTTATCACCTTTACATCGAACCACATTAAGTAATGCCTTTTTTGTATAAAGGTTTCTTTTCTTCGCAAGCATGCAAATCTCGAAATTTTTATTCTAGAACTGACAACATTTCCCGGTTTTACATTTTAGTACTTATAATTCTTGTTCTGGATTGTTAATATTGTTTCTGTATTTCGTTTTAGTCGTTTATTGCGTTAAATTTAATGTTATCCGGAAATGGCGCCCTCTGGTGGACATTTTGAAACTTTTTTTTCGAAATTCCATGTGCGCATGTCGTGTATAGCCTGTATACCAAATTTCGTTGCATTCTGTTCCCCCGTTTGCGCTGTAGGATGCTGTTTATAGGGGAAGTTTAATTATAACTACCCTGTATTTATATTATATTTTTCTCGCGCGAAACAGAAATTGATTCCTAAACGTAAATTTTAGGTATTAGCAGAATACATGCTTTGCAATCGCTTGCATAATTTGAAAACGATAACGTTAATAATACATATATGTAGAGGGAAAAAGAAAACATTCAAATATTTTACATTAGTCAGCTACTAACATAAACATATATTTTGAATAGCGAAATTTGTACCCGAAAACTATAAAATATATGTCTCTTGTTTTCAAAAGCTCATATATTCCATCTGTAGAATATTAGCTGTGTGCATTGTAGGCCTCTATAAATCACAAAATCTTGTATGATAAAAATAAAATAAAAACTTTCAATGAAAAATATAGAAAGAAAATTATACTGGTGGTATTTTGTGTTTTTGTATATATAAAAACAAATATAATTAAGTAAAATTTAATTATGTAATTGAATCTACAGAATAACACTTCAGTTTATTCCCTTTAATTTTGAAAAACATTTTCAAGTCTCAAAATGAAAATTACCATAAGGTCTATATTTCAGTACATTTTCTTTTTAACTATTCGAGAGGTAATCGAATTACGCTCATTTAATAGAGAAAACCAGCAGAACTTAAGAAAAAATTTTAAGAAAAAATATAATTAAACATTTTCCAGTAAGTTATAAAATTCCATTGAAACATTCTGGAACGAATTTTGCATTTGAGATTCAAATTATAGGTAGTTAGTGTAAGTAACTGCCACCATTTAAGGAGTTCAAAGAATATTTCAAAATTTCCTTATCACTTCTTATTCGAATAATCTTATCTAACTTCTGAAACATATTTATTTCACATCTTTAGATTCATAAAACAAGAAATAAATCAGTTCCTTTCCCAGCTTTGGTTTAAATTGTAGTTTATCAAGAAAACAAATGTTAAAAATTAGTGTTTTATGCTAATGGTTATAAGAATTTATTCCAGCAGTAATTTTATAAAGTTACCGAAATTATTAAGAGAAAATATTGTAACATTAAACTTCATTATCTCTAGAAATGTTAATATGTTCTTGTAAAGTTATGTATTTAGTTAATGTTCAAAGTTTCAGTGCTAGGGAAGTTTATATTATTGATAAAGTGATTTAATCACATACCCTTAGTTTAAAATGGTATAAATTGATTTAATTGCGGACTTAAATTTGAAAACACATTTTTTAAGAATCACCAAATTTCAAACAGCAAAATTTTAAACAATAGATTAATTATACGTAACATTGTAAAAAATAGAAATTTTGTGATTGCATTCTATCAGAATTTGTAATTCTAAATTACATACTTAATTTTTGTTGCATTATGTATGTTGCATTATTTTCACTTAGGGGAAAAAAATAATAATAAGAGAATGCATTTTTTGAAATGCCTATAGTTTATGTATTATTTTATGCACCAGTTTATTTCTAAGGAACAGCACTGTTACTTTTATTAAGACTTTTTTTGTGCATTCGTATAATTGTACTCCACACTTTCTAAACACTAAGAATTTTGTTAATTTTAATTAAATTGAGAGATATTTTTAATAAGAAATAGTTCGTATTACATTACATAAAAAAAAATCAAGCCACACAAAAAGTATCATATTCAATAAGAATGATTAAAAATGATATATTTTAATAATTCTTATTAAACAATATATCTTTAAATAATCCTTCTCATTTACATTCTCATATAGTCATTCTCATTAAGGCTGTTAAACAAAACTTAAAAACGTTTTTTTTTCATAATAATTAAAAATTCCACGACAATACTACTTTTAGATCTCACCCTTGTTCATAAACTTAAAATTATTATATGTATATATATTATGTTCAGTAAAAGAAAGGTAATATATTCTTGTTTCTTGCATTTACACGGTTTTACAATTTTTTAGTAATGTCGGTCTATGTTACATAAAGTTTTCCTGGTAGCACTAGCTCCAGAATTGATGCATAGTATTTCATACAGTTTAAAGTTTTATATTTATTGTGCTTTGCAATAAAATAACGCCTATCAGCTTTTGGTATAAATCGCCCAATTCATTACTCTGCTTTGCTGCAATTTCCCCGTTCAGGGGAAGTCTACACGTCAGCTTCAGTAACGTATAACAGTATTAATTTTGATATTTAAATTTATCCTTATGAAAAGAAACTCTGACTTACCCTGTACGCAAATCAGTCGCCAGAGCTTTGCCGAAATTTTTAGCGATTAAAGAAGACTTCATCTTATATGGCGTATAAATTCATCATACTTGTTTTGTAAAATTACCAACGACTAATAAAATTAATGCTAAATTAATTTCAGTGTGTATTGGCTGAACAGAAATCTTTATTTTTACTTGAAAAAATGTAGCAGTTCCGAATTAAATGATTTTTTCCCAGTGTTTTACGTTGTAAATTACATCACAAGTTATTCCTTCAATGTTTCTCACATTCATTTTCTTCATTTGTTTTCTTTGAATAAACTGAGCTTCTGTCTCATACTGCAGGTATTAGGAACTTAATTACACGGGGAGATTTTCGACCCCAGTTTTTTGACATTTTTACATGTTTTGAGGAGTAAAGAATCCGAAAATCACAATCAGACCGTAGTTTACTCAGTTTCTTAATACGTTAAAACGTTAGTTTGGTTTGCTGATCTATTGCATTTTTTTTCTAGTAGCGTTAATTAAACAGACCTATTTTTGCATTAAGACCTGTGTCTTAATGCAAATTTCGAATAACTGTAAACATCTATATCTGAACTAGGATTTGCAACCTGGCAAATAAGGTCAGAGCTCAGACCATTCATTCACCTTCCGGTTTGTCATATAGGTAAATTCCAAATTTTTGTTACAGCATTTTGTCTCTCATTTTGAATCAAATCCTTTATTGTAATTTTAGGTATTAAAATGATACATTTTGAAATTTGAAATTTCAGTATTATGTACTTTAAATATGTTTATAATATATAAGCTTTAAATTATGCGATTTAGCACTTTTTTTTTTCTTTTAAATATCTAAGTTGGCTTATTTTTTTATTTGATTTGAATATCATGAATGTTAGCAAGATAATTTTATTTTATTTTATTTTTAATTAAATTTGTTAAGTTCCGTGCAATTGATAGTTTTCTTCTGTACAACACACAAATTCGTAATATATACTTAATTCAACATTTTAATTTCAAATTTAACTTTTATTACAAAGAAAATAAATTTAATTACATAAAGTAGAAAGACACATGTTCATAATGCATAGTATCATAATATAAAATATTCATGCCTATAATTTTTTTATAATATTTTTTAATGCTAGAAACATTGAGTATAGTCTTATACATTTAATACTCAACCAAAATATTAAAATTACAATATTACTTTATGCTTGAATTGTCTTTTTGACCTCTAGTACAATGTGTGAGCAAAATAATAAAAATAAAATAAAAATAAAGACCTATATGTTATATAAACTCTTGTTTATTTGATTTTGATAGGCAATTCGGAATGTATTTAATTATTATCTTGCTAAAGCTTAAAATACTAAATTTGTAGGTCAGTGTACACTGTCGTATTTCATTAATGTAATTCTCCTACATTAGTAATAAAATCCTTCTCATAATTATAAGGACACCCGTTTTTCTATATAAACTAAACACTGAACACTATTATTTAAACAAATATATTTTTAATTAATTTGAATTTCAATAATAGACTATATTTAAAATGTTTTGTCGTTTTTCTATCATAAAAAACTTTAAATATGGTAAAAAGATGATTTTTCAGGTGTTCACAATTATAAGGACAGCTCGAATTTTAGTAATTCTTTTCAGTTATTCTTTAAATTAGTATTTTATGGGGTCTCTTTTTAGGGTTAAACAGTCAGACATTCTCTCTGGTATATATATTTATATATATATATATATACATTTTTTTTAATATTCAGTTTCAATACGATTTCTTATAGCATATATGATATTCTTAATACATTTAAACTATTTAAAATTGGTTTTCACTTTCATGCACTTTTCTAATATCATAAGTTCAGGTTTTTTCAACTCTTAGGCCATGGGAAAGGCAATAATACAGAGGTTACTTTCTTCAAACTATTTCCTATTGCTCTAAAAGTAAAGCAAAAATGTAAGTCTTGTTAAAAAATTATATTATTACCCCCCCCCCCCCCCAAAAAAAAAAAAAAAAAAAAAAAATCTAACAAAAATCTGAAAATTTCATGTTTAAAATTTGCGGATATTCTCTTGATGTTCATAATAATAGAAAAAATTGCTAAATTCATTCTGCCTTCAGTAGAAGCTGCTACCCAGAGCACCATAGATCTATCCATCTTTAAAATACCCGATTCATATCTGCTTTTAAAAATTCTGCTCTCTTTTTCGCTATCTTCAGATCATGCCAGTAACTGTTAAAACCATTTGGTTTATCAAGAATTAAATGTTTTTCATCCGAAAATGCAACATTTTACCATTTAATATTGTCTTTATTCAACTTTAACACAGACGTTCTTTCCCCCATTAAATGCTGATTGATTATTACAGGTTTTTTATTCATTTTAACATATTATTAATTATTTTAAACATGCATAAATGTGGACCCTAACCTTTCGTTATAAATTACGAGCAAATTCAGCAGCAGTCATTATGAGTAGAACAGTAAGAGGAATTATGAGTCTTCGATCTCTGTAAAACAATTCTGATTTTACATCAGATCTCTCTCCTATCGAATCAGCAGTTCAACGTTTGATGACATTTCTTCCAGCAATTTTAGACCTTCGAATTTCATTAGAAATTCGGCGGATTGAAATTATCCTTCCACTTAAAAAACACATTTATCATACTTCACTACTTGAACGTTCTTTTTTTCGAGGAATTATCAGTAATGTCCGTCCAAGAAAAATTGAAGGCTTATATATGAATTAATCTAGCCCAGTAGTTAACAAATTCGCATGACAACTGCAATTTATCCGCTTACAGTAAGTTAAATAAAACGAAAAAATCTGGATTGTCCCTATAATTATGAACATCTAAAAACGTGGAGAAAAACACATTTTGCATTATTTTTTATTAATTTTGTTTCATATTAAAAAATTATAGCAATTTTGGTTTTTAGAATACTAGATATATTAAGTGCACTTAGTATAATCTTTTCCACAATTATTTTTACATTAGTTATTTCAAAATATAAAGTGTTCTTATAAATATGAGAAGGAGTGTACATATTAGAGTCCTACATTTCGTTCAGCACCCGTGGTTACCCACGAGTTAACCTCACTGCCGATCTAATGCGGGTCGAATCTATATTAAATCTGACCAGCGGGTAAAACTGATTTTCTATCCGCTTTTTTTTTTTTTTTTTTTTTCAGAAGAATGTTTAATGTTTCTTTTTAATGATATAAATTTTTGAATGCAGAAATAAGATGACACTGGTAAGCAGGATGACTCATAACATGAGTTTAACTGGATTCGTGTAAACATTCATACTTAACATTTTAAATCTTATGTAAGAATGCTATTTGTCTTCTTATATATAACTGCCTTCTTTTTTCACTTTTTCTTATATAATGTCAAAATATTTGGAATAGTTTTTTTTTTTTTTTTTTTTTTTTTTTTTTTTTTTTAATTTAGGAATTTTTGTTATATTGTTATGAATATGTGCGCGCAGCGCACGTATACCTTCATACGTGCTCGCGCAGCGCTCATGGGTTTGCGCTGCCGAAGGCAGTGGGGACCCGGTGGGAGTTTTTACCCGATGAGAAATGATATTTTTGGGGGGGGGAGGGAGGGCACAATGTGTCAGGGAAGGAACTCTCGCGCGCAGCGCGCGTATCCCTTAAGTTGTGCGAATATCTACGGTGTATCAATTAATCTTAATACATTTGACTGAATGAAGGTCCCTGCAAGAATAGGAAGGATTGTAAATTACAGGTGATTTCGATAAGGAGGGTCACTCAGTTTCAATACCGCTAACTGGAATATGACGGGCCTTTACCAAAGTTAATATTCACTAACATATATCTACGTTGATTTATACTGGTAAAGGAATAAATCTTCATCAAGCCTATGCCTGTGGATAAAATATTTTTCTTACGGTAAATTTTAAATTTAATAAAATCTATGCAGATGTACGTAGACATTAACCTTAATAATTCCTTTTATTACCCCAATCGCCTTCGGATGTGTAAGTGCAATTCTTTTACGTCAAGTCTTCTAGTTCTCTCTCTCTCTCTCTCTCCTTTTTTTTTTTTTTTTTTTTTTTCAAACAGAATCAGCATGATTAGTTTCGTTCTTACTTCTGATTAAAAAATAAATAAAAAAATAAATAAAATAAATCTTCGCTTTCGAAAGGCTAATTCTTATCATATAATCTTAATTATCATATAAACTAAAGTTAACATTTTAAAACATACAAAATTATATACTGTGATACTATAATATATATATATATATATATATGTATATATATATATATATATATGAATAATTTAACAAATGAAATGAAATATAACCCCAAAACACACAGAAGTTTTCATCAGGGATGCCCTTCCGTGTGGGAGTCAAAGAGAAGTTTCTGAAAGGATAGTAGCAATTAGCCAATAACCATCCCTAGCCCTCAACATCTCACAAAACAGAAAAACACCTTTAACAGAATAGAAATCTATCAGAAATCATACAGTCAAGGTTGTTAACTAAAAGGTTTAAAGCCATTTAAAAAGAGGGGGGTAGACAAATTTAAAATTTATTATAATACGTAAAACAGAGAAAGTCAGCGCCAAAAGCTGCTTAGCTAACCAATGTTTTTTTAAATAAGAAATTTTTTTTTAAGCGAATATGTGTACGATATAAAATGATATAAAATTAAAGATTATTATAATATAACGTAAAACAGAGAAAGCTAGCGCTAAAAGCTGCTTAGCTAAACAATGTTTTTTTTAAATATATATAAATACTTGTTTTAAAAGTTTCTTATATATATATATATATATATATATATATTCTGTTAAAATTTTCAGGAGCGAATATTGTTTAATTCATTTGAATTAAAAATAATCTGATATTCAATATTTAAATGTTCTTTCAGCAGCAAAACTATATCTGTGTCACTTAGCTCTGTCAATTCTAACATTTTACTTTAAAAAATAAATCCCCCCACTCTCTCTCTGCATATATATATATTTGTTAAAGAATTCTGAATTATTTATACATATGTTTCATTGAAAAAATAGTTATATATTTAATAACTAATAAAAAGTAAAACTTTCTTGTTATAATTTAATGATTTAAAATTTGTTTAAATGTATATATCTGTATATATATATAAATTACGTGTCACGATGTTTGTCCGGGGTAAACTCCTAAACTAAGGAACCGATTTTAATGAAATTTTGCACACTGTGTGCAGTTTGGTCCAACTTGAGAGATAGGATAGTTTTTATCTCAATTTATTGTCACGATATTGTTTTATTGCAATTATTTGTTAATTATAGACCTTTATTAAAGTTGCTCCAAAATATCTGTGAGTTCCATTAATTTAATTGTTGCCAAAAAAAAAAAATAAATAAAAAAAAACGAGTTCATTTTCTTTCGACATAAAAATAAATACATTTAATCAAACGTTAACTTAAAAAAATTATAAAAAGTTAAATTATGCATCTTACGAAAATTGACGTCATAATCAATTTAAAGATTTTATACACATTGATAAAGTGCTAATGTAGTTCTATCATAGATATAGTAATATATATAGATCTCTCATCCCCATGTTATCGTACAAAGATTTTTGATGACGAAAAAAAAAAAAAAAAAAAAAGCTTGGGAAACAGCCATTAAGTGGTATTGAAAAAAAAAAAAAAAAAAAAAAAAGAAAGAAAGAAAAAAGAAAAGAAAGAAAGAAATATGAATTTGAAACTGTATCTGGAGTCTTCCATTCCCCTTTAGCAAATAAATTATTCATAAATTTTATTTGCTAAAATATTAGTATGTATTCCCGTGTGTATTCACTTGGGGAAAGACGGCCATATTTTGGTAAAAACGTCGTCTTTTCCCAAATGAAAAGGAATAACTTTTTTCTCCCCAATGATCACTCTATTCTATATATGCTATATTATATCTATGAGTTCTATACGCAAGCGAAGTGTGACTCACTGACCGTCTGTGCAGCCAAGAAAAAGATTTCCTATGTTAATTGCCCACTGGATTTTTTGTAAGAAATTATTAAAAATCGAGGAAATTTATTTCCCGATTTTAATCCTTATATTTGGGTATAGATATGTATTAGTTATCGCGGGTGTTAGATTGAATTATTTTGCTGTGAAATTGACAAAATTTTAATTTTAAATTTCAAAACTCTGTCGCCCTTGGCTTTTATTATTATTATTATTACTATTTGGCGATCAAAAGCGTAACACGAAAATATACATGCCAGATGTATGCATTGTACGAAATGTAATATGTATTATTCATTGTACGTATGTATGACATGTAATATGTATTGTACGAAATATTGTTTCATATTATTCATTACTCTTTTAATATAAGTTGTTAAAATAACCATGATTTTTGAAAGGAATTAAATATTTTCGCCAGATAATTTGGCGATATTCTTTTTTTTTTTCGCCAAGGATGACAGAAATGAAATCTATTCCGCTGCAAAATATTAGTATCTTACATCAGATATTTTATTTAGACATTTGAAAACAAATTTGACTTCAAACTATGATAGAATATTTATCATTTTCCGTTTAATTTGTATATTATTAGTATATTAAAATTTAAAAGCATGGTATATAAAAAGTTTTTTTTTAATCTTATAATTATTCTTATCTTAATCATCAATGTTTCCCATCTTTATTAACTTGAATTTACTATTAAAATTTTAACATACTCAAAAACTTCTCATCACTTCGTTAAAATACACTAAACTTTTCCAAAATCTTTTTCTATTTAAAATGATACATGTATTTACTTTAAATGTCCAATATTTCATAAGATTTCCAATTTTAAAGTTTTAAAATATTTATCAAATTTACCTATTTTTCTGGTTTAGTCTTATTGTTTTCCTTTTTATAACTACAGCTGTTGCCCTCTTTAAAATATTTAAAATGATGAGGTCATTTTATAGTAAAATTATCCATTATAGCATATATTATATTTCACTCCTCCATAAAAATTGATTTTAAAATCGTCTGTTTCTTTTATACTTTTATTTTAATAGAATTTTAATAGAATTTAATTTATATATTAGTCATTTTAGCAATTTTATCCAAAGTAGCATTAAAAATAATATATATCACTTCTCCATTAAAATTTATAGGACCCTACAATAAAATTACTTTGTGCTTAATATCAACACTACGAAAATTTTTATCAATCGCTTCCAAATTTTGACCTAAGTTTCAAATCACAACCCCGTGGGTTTTTACATCGGCTACAACGTTTTCGTCTTTGTTCGTAAATAATAATTTGACTGTACTAAATAGTTTACAGCCGTATAATTCAACGTATAACTTAGTCACAGCAACGCGTGGCCGGGTCTGCTAGTATATATATATATATATATACATACATAAAAATATAAAAATATCTCGTAAATAAAGCCTTTTTTAAAACAATTTTCATTCAAAGAATTCTGTTAATTACTTCTTAATTTATATTTGAATAAAGTTCATTTTCCTCAAATTTTCGTAATTTTCAGAAAATTATTTTCAAGGGGTGGGGGGGGGGGATAGACAAATATAATCAGACAATATTCTTCCCATCATGAAGCGGAATTGCCACGTGCATAGCATTCCAAATTGACGTTCTGTCGACGATGAAGTTTCGTGAAAATTGAGGGGTGGAAAAGATGCGTTAACAAGCTTCGTTTGGGAAAATGGACGTGCCGCCCCAGCATTTAATGCTTAATCTTTTGATGTCCCCCTGTAACTCAGGGGTACTTCCAGAAGCATACGTTTTGTCACTGCTAACGAGATTCGGGTACTCCAGCTCTAATCCGCATGCTGTTCATTAACGGTCAAAGCAATGGAATTTCTCAGTAATGCTTATTGCAAAGGAGCACATTATTGAAAGTGATAAATGCCGAGATATTTAAAGTATGTTAGAGAAATTATACCAAAAATTTCTTTAAATACTGGCAGTAGAACAAAATGTTATGGAAACAGAAATTGCATGATATTAAATTAATTTTTGGTTAATTATGCTTAAAACGAATTGTTATTATTATTATTATTATTATTATTATTACTTATAAACTTTGAATAAACAACATAAAATGCAATAAACTCGCAACAATTGTTTCGGGTCGAAAAAACACACGACCCGAAACAATTGTTGCGAGATTATTGCATTTTATGGAGTTTATTCAAAGTTTGTAAGTAATAATTTTTACAACGCCAGTTTTGTGGTGCTTTTTTATTAAATTATTGTTATTATCATTATTATTTTTTTTTTTTGTAAATTGTTATTTGTATGTAATGCATAAAATTTTAGCAGATAAATAAATTTAAATATTTTATGAAAAAGCATTATTTATTATTATTATTAATTTTATTATTATTAACTTTAATTTTATTATTATTATTATTATTATTAATATTATTATTATTATTAACTTTAATTTTAATTTTTTTATATATTATTATTATACATGCAGATTATTGCAAAGTGATTTTAATAATGTTTGTTACTTCAAGTAATTAAATTAATGCAATAATATGCACCAAAACACAATGTTTTGCACTAGGATACAGTCACAATATTTATACGATACTTCCTAAAATAAATAATAAAAGAAAACATTTTATTAGTAAAAAAAAGTGTAAATATATAAAAAAAAATTCTAAGAATTAAATTCTATATATATATATTTTTTTTCAAACATAAATAATTTGATAAATTAGGAATTATAAAATTTAAAATAATCAAATATATGTTACGGACGTCAATTATGAACTAAAACAATTTTTCATGAATTAAATTTTTGAATAATATATTTCCTATAAATATAATTCTGTTAATTTCAAGTATTTTATCGAAAGAAGAGAAGCAAATTTAATTCTTTTTTATCCCTTTTTTTTTTATTTATTTTCTATTTATTTTTACTTTCTTCTATGTGTAATATAGAGAAAGTATTGGATTCGTGAAATTTTTCGACCTCCGTTTTTTGATGGATTTACGCGTTTTGGGATGTCCTGAACACGAATTGATAGTTTTTAGAAAATGTCTGTCTGTGTGTATTGGACACTGTATCTTACGAACCAATGAATGAAATTTAACCAAACATGGTACTTAGTTACACCCATACATAAACTGGTGCTGATTAGATTTGGGGATCAATCGCTCAACAGGTTGTGCTGTGATCGCATTTTTTTGTAAACTTTAAACATGACAGTATAGGACAAAATTTAGCATAAATTTGCATAATGAGAGTTAATTTAAACTTAAATTTATATTACGTTGCTTTAAAATTTTGAATTTGAATAAAATAAGTATATGAAAGTATTTTTTTCTTTTTCGCAAATTAGAAGTACATTTCATTTATATCCTCTATCACACACACACACACAATATATATATATTTATATAATAGATAATGTAATACAATTTAATCTTAAAATTTAGCAATTAATAGAACTAAAACAATAACAGCACACAAAAATATAGAACTGAATTTAACATAGAGGAAAGACCGACACAAAAAGTTGCGATACAGACCAAGAACCAATGAGTTACAATAATAACCTAAAATACTCACGCCGACCTGAATGATAATAAAAAAGGACCATTAAACTTCTGAAAGAGAAAACAAATAATTAACCACAGAATTAATTGGATATTAATGCTTATAATTAGCTGTATACGTATCAAGGGGCGAGTACTTCATAAAGCTGTGATATCTGCATCGATTTCATAAAACGATATTGCTAATCATAGCAATGTATCATTTCACGCCCCGATCGAAGCAGCAGAACCATAAAGAATGAGAAATAAATGAAATATTAAATTAAAACAAAGATTAAATAAAATCTTCATGGAAACCAAAGTGATAACATGAAAGAAGCATAGCAACCACATGTATAACAGTTAACACAAACTGGAGAAAAGGATGATGCCAAAACAGAAATTGAAATCAAAATAAAAGCTCTACAGAAATCGATTAATCGAATTTAGGTCAGAGCATTTCCATCGAAGATAAAACACCCAGATTAAATATTAAATGATAATGTTAAAATATATTTTAAAGTTAATTAAATTTTAAACTAGTACAGTTAAATTAAATTGTACCTAAAACATTAATAATTAAATCGTTTAAGTAAAGGACTAAAGAATGACTGCATAAGACACACTAGAGCAAGCGCCATCTCCCGGTTAGCTATAAAAACAACAAGTCAGTCAAATCATTTCAGGAGAAAAAGCCAACGCAATAAGGAGTGTAATTAAGAAATATTGACTGCAAGATTAAGATAATTTTTAGCACCGATCTAGTAATAAGAATTATGAATATTGGAACATGTTAACGTTAAACCTAAATAATTAATTTAGATTATTAACCCAAAATTAAGTAAACTTGAAGTATTAAGAAGTATTAAATGTTAAGTTGTAAGAAGACTCAATTACAAACAATAATGCCAAAGAGCACACATATAAGGATAAGCATTATAAGGCAGTCATCAATAATTAAAATTATAATTTAAAAGATGATTTTTTTTTAAATATAAGATCTCATTTTTGTTATGCTGATGGATTGATTGTTCAAACTTAACAAGGGAAGCCTCTAGTAGCCAGATGGACGTAATTAAATTTTTGTTATGGAAATGAATTGATTGTTCAAACTTAACAAGGGAAGCCTCTAGTAGCCAGATGAACATAAATATATTTAATGATAAAAGAGTTCAAAATTCATAGTATCAACCAGAAAAAATAAGAATGTAACTTGCAGTAATCCCCTCCACCTTTTTTTTTTTTTTTTTTTTTTTTTTAAATAATTATATATATATATATATATATATATATATATATATATATATCAGGATTGAAATTTGAAAAATCTTCATTTCGGAAATCATTAACTGACGATTAAAAACTATTTTTGTATATTGCATTTTATTTTCAAATTACTGAATAACTGATTTTGATTAATAAATAAATAAAATAAAAATTATTAAATAAATACAGAAATTTATAAATTTCGTTATATTCATTTATAAGTACTTAAAATTTATAAAAATTTCAAACATACTTATTCTTAAATAATATAATTAAGATTATCTAATTATATCAAGATTATTTACAATCTATAATCGCATGATTTTTACTTGTATAATATTAACATTATATATAAAATTCCATATTAAATTTTATGTGACATTGTGTTAAAAATATCTGTAAACATATCATTATTAAATATAAAGTTATATGTTGAATCATATTTGTACTGTAACTTTACGTTTGTAGCTTATGTGATAAAAAGTGTCACTGGGTGAAACAAAAAATTGTCACCAATATTTGTGTGATAAAAAATGAAAAGAAAAATATCCATTTTCAAAAAAGACTTACTTAGTTGGGTCAAAATGGCGATAAACTGCCATCTTTCACTTCACTGAGCAAAGTAGTTGTGGCATTACTTTGACATATAGTACGAAAATAATGAGGGGCTCTTCTATCGCATGTGGAGATGTCAAGTATTGAAAACTAATGGATTTCAGAGATATAAATTTCAACAGAATTTTTTTGAAGTTTGATACAGGTAATTTCTCCCTTTTTTCCCTAGTTTTATAAGAAATGTTTTAGGAAAATAAAATGTTTCTTAGCTTACGTAAAACGCGTTTAAAACTATCAAAACAACCATTCAACAATTAGTTTAGAAATAATTTTGATTAACATAATATGTTTACATACTTAATCAGTTACAAACTTAATCATTAACAAAATTACATTCCTGGAAAGTCCATTTTTATATTTTAGTTTTTTAATAAATACATAAATAAATAAATAAATAAAAATAAATAAAGATTTAAAGTATAAAAAAGTATTAAATTAGGATCTAAAAGATATTCAGTTATTTTGTTACTATAAAATACTCGTAAATGTAAGAATTATGTTTTGAGATTTTTCTTTTTTCTTTTTTTACATCTTTATTTGCTAAAAGTAGTTTTAATTCACCAGTTACGCTGGTAATGAAATTCGATTGATTTAATTTTTTAATTATTTGTTTATGTATTTATCTTTCATTGGGGGGGGGGGGGGGAAGGTAAAAAATATAAGAATTTAATTTTTACAAACTCTTATTTAAAATTTTTATAACATTATTACGAATAAAAAAAAAGTTTTATTATAATAAGTATTATACATCTGAATTACATTGATGTGTTCAACGTTCAGTACACATAAAATATATCATACTATAATTAAATATTTTTTATAGGAAGCCCAAATTTAGTTTATTTTATTGCTTTACATATTAATATAATGAGATCCATAAGGAAAACGAGGAATATCATTAACTATCAAAGTACCAATAAATGATTTTTTTCCCTGCTTTCTTATTTTATGTTATTTCATATTACAGAACATTATTATTATTATTATTATTATTATTATTATTTTACTTAATAGCCAAAATAAGTGAAATACCAAAAGTGAAAGCTTTAATATACCCACAAAAAATAATTATTATAATAATAACTAATAATTATGCTAAAAATTGTTTAATTGGCTACTAATTGCAAGTTTATAGATCATACATAAGCTAATAACTGAATAGTTTAATTTAAATTCTGAGTATGTTACATTGCAATTAATTACTCTTAATCTAATTTAATTATTTTATTTTATTAGATTTTTTTTTCTCTCTCTCTCTGTCTCTTTCACTCCCCCTCTTTCTCTTTTTAGGTTGATTTCTTTAGAAATCGACTGATTTCTTTCTTTTTTTTTTTTTTTTTTTTTCTCAGTTGCACACTATTTTGTATATATTTAAAATATCACAACATTTAAAAACATATTTCGCATACCTAATTAAAAATTGGGCCGCGATAGCCCAGTCGGGAGAGCGCCGGCCTCGTAATTGGAAGATTGTTGGTTCGGTACTCAAGCCGGCCAAAGACCATCGTGTACACTAATGGGGGCTGGTGCACGTAAAATCTGTAGTGGTCGGAATGTCCTCCATGTTCCCATCAAAAATTATACCTCTGGGGGTCACCGAAGCGGGAGAGCCCTTCCTTTCTGTGGATGATCAAAATTGTGATGGCATGTCTCCGGACCACCTCTAGGGGTGTGTCCCAGACCGTCGCCAATTGAACATCTGCGCAGCACTAGTGCGACGTAAAACCCATCCATCCATCCTAATTAAAAATTAATATTAGAAAATGGTAACATATGGTGTTTGAAAAATAATTAAAGACCATTTCCCTGTTTTTTAAAAGTGTGCTTTTAATTAATATTTTGAATTGTTTCCTTTGAATATACACACACACACACAAAGAAAAGTTAATAAATAATGGTGATAACAGATGTATAAAATACAAAATCACTTACAAAATTCGCTATTGATATACATTTTTTGTAATCGAAATTTACTAATTTACATGCTGCCAAAGATGTTAAATTTTAATAAATACTTATTTATTTACACCTAAAATTAATAGATTGACAGTTTCACATATTTCTTTTTATGTGAATCAAGTTACACTTTTTCTACAAAGAAAAAAAAAAGTTAACCGAAAATGTTTTGTTGATTACTTCATGCTGCATAGTTTTTTCCATAAAATTTTGTTTTAAAAATCGAGGTGTACAGATTTCGCCAAAATTCTCTCCTCCACCCGTCATATTTTGGAAACGCCTCGAAATTTTTGAAAAACGGCAAAACATGTGCTCAGTGAAATTGAAGTTGACCTATTATCGGGAAAAAGTCTTGGGTCCTATGAGAGGGGTGGGGGGTGGGGTGGTTAAGAGGGCCAGTAGGAGGGTAAATTTAAAATTTCAAATGGGAAGGAATGCCTTGCGAAATATCCTGGATATTTTAAAACAATAATTTTTACATAAATAGTTTTGTCCTACGATGATCATTAAAGAAAATATATGAATATAAAATCCACATTTGAAAACTCGAAAAACTCAAGTAACTCATTTAATTATCATCACAGGACAAAACTATTTATATCAAATTCTTTGTTTTGCAGAGAAGTTTCCAGGGATGTATCCCAAGACATACATTTCTACATAAAATTTTAAAGTTGCCCTCCCTAGCAGTGTCCCTACTACACTCTCCCCTCCCCTAAGCGCGTCCGAAACGTTTTCACAAAAAGAGGCTCCCCTCGAATTCTGTGAACATGTATTTCGATTTTTTTCAAAATTTCGATGCATTTAAGAGATAAAAGAGAGTCGTGGGACATTTTTCGTGTTTTGAAATTGGGAATTTATACTCATATATCTCCTTCAATAACCATCGAAGTATAAAACTACTGATATCAAATTCATTGTCTTGAAGAGAACTTTACTGATATGTATGACAAGACACGCCCGAGCTCCAATTTATTTTTTCACTAAAAGAGGTCCCCTTCGAATTCATTGAACTTGTGTTTCGCTATTTTACAAAATTTTGACGCATTCTCGAGATAGGAGGAGGTTTGAGGTTTTTGGCGGACCCTATATATTGCACAATTCTTTAGCGAAGAGAAATTAAGTTCAGATTATTATATAAGATTTATCTTTGCGCAAAATGACATTGGCATTTTCATATTAATTGCTGCATGAAATATTTTTATTAATATTATTATTCTATTAAACCACTAATTATATGAACTTGTATGATTACTGTTTAGAAAATATCTGAATATATATATATATATACATATACAGATGTTTGTTGCATTGGGAATTTTTTTAAAAATAGTACATAATAATAGATAACGAAAATAACAAAATAAGAAGTGACAATGACGAATAGAGCAATGGTTGTTTATTTAAAATATGTGAGAACGAATATAATATGAAATATATGCACTTAAAAGATTATTTGTAAGACTATACACTCATATAAATTTCAAGCATTGCTTCTGTACTGTAAATTGTACCCTACAGAATTTGGCTGATCTGCAAGATGAAAGATGCGCATGAAAATAAATATACGATTCTTATCACGTAATATTATATCGATTGTAAGATTCTGGATCATTAATAGACAGCTTGAGTATAACGAACCCCCTCCCTATAATCGATGAAGCAGCGTGTGAGAAGAATCGGAAATGTAAGTGAATGGTCGTTTTGAGGTCCACTTAACACTTAGTAGTGTCTTCTCTCATATTTCTCTTTTCTTCTACCGTAGGAAATATGATATATTAAATAAAAGGAATTCAGATTTAATAAAAGCACTTTAATCTTCAGAAAAAAAAAATAAATAAATAAATTAGGATTACCAAAATATTTCGAAAAAATAGTAAAATTGACATAAAAATGTCAAAACAAATTTTTAGTATTTTTACTTTCACTTACCCATAGGGTCGAGAAAGTCTGTTTGTTATCAGCATATCTCAAGAACAAATAGTAGCAGAAAATCCAAACTCAGTATTCTAAATGTGTATCATATAGGGATGCTACAGTAAGCTTTTCGTTGAGATGAAGCCAATGGTTCGTGTACAGGGCACTCAAAAGTATTCAAATACATTACGTCTACGGGGAAAACTGCAGGTAAGTAGAGTTTAACATCTATAGACTGCACTAAATCAAATGAAACGAATATATATTTTGTGTAATAGACATAGTCAACTGGGAAAAAAATTGTGTACGTAGGAGCTCGCCCTCCCTGGGGGGGAAGTCCCCCCTCGAGGTGAGTAAATTTTCATGATGGGTATCTTTCAAAAGAGCTCGCTAGTACCTTTAAAACGAATAGTTGAACCATCGATCTGCGAGAATTTAAAATAAAGTTATCGATTTTTTTTTTTTTTTTTTTTTTTCATTTTTAACATTTTTACTTTCTTCTATATGTAATATAGAGAAAGTATTGAATTCGCGAAAATTTTCGACCTTCGTTTTTTGACGGATCTACACATTTTGGGACATCCTGAACACGAATTGATAGTTTTTAAAATATGTCTGTCTGTGGTTTCTTGTTTTGACCGTATCTCACGAACCAATGAATGAAATTCAACCAAACTTGGTATATAGTTGGAACCTGACGGGGTATGGTGCTGATTAGATTTCGGGATCAATCGCACAGCAGGCGGCGCTGTGATCGCAAAATTTCGTATTTTTCACCGTATCTCACGAACCAATGAATGAAATTGAACCAATCTTGGTATATAGTTGGATCCTTACATGGAATGGTGCTGATTAGATTTTGGTATCAATAGCTCAACACGTGGCGCTGTGATCGCATTTTTTCTAAATTTTTAACATGCAGTATAGGACAAAATTTCGTATAAATGTACATAATGAGGGTTATTTTTAACTTGTGTTTGTAAATTTAATATGAGTTATTGATAATAGTAATAGTTAACTAGGAAAAAAAAATTCTGTGCATGTGGGGGCATCGCTTCCCCCCCGGGGGGGCGTAAATTTTCAAGATGGGTATCTTTCGAAAGATCTCGTCAATACGTTTAAAACGAATGGTTGAACTATAAATCTGTGTTAATTTAAAACAAAGTTATCGATTTTTTTTTACTTTTAACAAAAAAAAAAAAAAAAACTCGGAAAAAAAAGTCGTTTTTTTTTTTTTATTGTTACTGTTGAATATGTATTACTTTTAACAAAAAAAAAAATTAGAAAAAAAATCGTATTTTTTTTTTTTTTTTAATATTGTTACTGATTGAATAAGTATATAGGAAAATATAGAAGAAAGTCTTGTGGTGGCCACAACATACTAGTTTTTAATGTAATATTGAGAATAAATTTAACTTTTTTTTTTGGATATTTAGTGTTATACTACTTCTCTAATATGGAAACCGTGTGCATTATCATGGAAGATAGTTTTTATTTTAAGTAATAATTTTAATAAATTATTTTTACTGAGTGAATTTGTATAGGAATATGTAGAAGAAAGTCGTGTGGTGGCCACAACACACTAGTTATTTGTTGTTAGTGGATGTGCTTTATTAATAATATTGTACCATTTCCAGGAAAGCTGTTCGGAAATTGAAATAAATTCCTCATATAGATATGGTAATTAATGTATGTTTTAAGCTAAATATTCATCGCTTGCTTTTTGTACAATAATGAAACGGGGGGGGGGGGGGATGAAGAGGGCGCTAGCCACCCTCACACTGAACTAATTATGATATAAAACTCTTCCGAAGCCTAATTTGAATTGTTTAACACAGGTTTACATAACAGTACTCGTTATCTTACCTCTTAATCTGCAGCCTGTATTTATAATATTAAATTTCAGGTAAGAAAAAGTCGTGTGAGTAACACACCAGATTATTTGTTTTGTTTAATGGAATATATGTCCAGATAATATCCAGAAAAGTACAAAATTAAAAAAAAGTTATAAAGAGTATTAAACATATGAGTTGTCTTTTAAAATAATGCATCTGTCTTTAGTTCTTTTGTATATTACTTTATTCAAATTATACAACAGAATATTTGGAATTATGCTTATTATGTAATTATAATCCATACTAGATTTTGGTAGCTATATACGATAAAAATTTAAGCTGGTTTATAACTTCTTATTTGAATCAATAAGCTTGTAAATAAGTAGAGAAACAAGTAAAAATAAATAAAAACTTTTAAATTTACGCGCTGATTACGAATTTGAAATAATTAAGACAAAATCTTTTGAAATTTATATTCATAGTTTACTCACAATTTTCTTGTTTCTAAATTTTCACCAGAATAAGAAAATTCAAATATTTCGATAACATTTTGCTTTTTTTTTTCTTCATTAATAAAAATCTTAAATTGCTGACTTTTAAATGAGCTTTCGACGTGCCCAAGATAAAAAATACTATATATATATATATATATGTATATCGCTATAGTTTCTGATATGAATTATAAAAACTGAAATTCATACCCGAAAATTTTTTAATTCTACTCACCAAAATTTAATCATTTTACTCTATGTGTACAAATATTTGCAATGAACTTCTTTTTATATTTGATCTAACTTATTTTTAATTTTCTATATTTCTATATTTAGAAATAATCACTGCGCAATTTATAGATTGGTTTTATATTTAGAAATCAGCAGCTTTTTACTTGCTATTTTCATTTTATTTTGACATTTAGTTTCTCAAAGTCAGTAAATTATGTTTTTTAATTACACTATCTAAAATATTTTCACTGTCGAATTGGGTTTGATTATTATTTTTCATTTAAATTATTGACTGCTATATATTTACCGATTTTGTTGAAGAAATAGAAAAATAATTTTAATATTTTAAATCAACAAATAATAATTTTGATAGATAAATGTGTAATATCATATAAAATTTAAACAATTAAAAAAAAAATAAAATAAATAAAAATTGCTAAATATGCAAAATTTGTTGATTATCGATTTAATAATTCTTTTATTGTTTATTATATAAATTAATAACTTGGCTGTGTTTACTTACATTCAGAAAAAGAAAACGAGTTTACAACTTTTATATTTTAATTATATTGACCTTTAATGTACATAAAAATGCATAAAATCTATAAAGTAATCAAGGAAGTGGAATAATATTAAAATATATTCTGATGTGGACATCACATGACTTACTTATACACCCATCAAAATACATATTGTTATTAAAAGATCGATATTTTTGTTTTAAGTAACTGATATGTAAATAAACAAGCATATTCTACTAAATGCACTTTCCTGGAAACAAGTCAAGAAAATTATTATTCCAACCACAATAATCATCATTGTAGTATTATACCATCGCAAAAAACGAATATCTTTTTTTTTTCTAGTAACATATTTTTACAGCTTTTTAGGGAAGCTCTCGTTGCCAAATGTTCAGCTTGGAGATCAATGTAATTCACTCAATTGTAGATGGCCTACTTTTGTTCGCTTTTATGGAATTTAGTGGTAAGAAACGATATAGTATTATAGCAATTAACTTCATTAAAATTAAGAAAGTGCATAATACTGAATCTGGAAACGTTAAACTCAATTTTCTGGAAATTAAAAGGGCTATTTACTAATTTTAGCTATCCTGAAACAATATTTGCCGCCAAATTCGATCGCTAATCTTGCAAAGTCGGCAAGTTTTTCGCCAACGCAGATTTTGGTCCAGGAATCAATTTTGTCGATTTGGCGTAGAATTTACAGACTTGGCGACCAAATTGTGTAAAATAATTTAGATTAGGGTTGCAAAAATTTAGAATTTCTAACATAAAAAAGAACAGAGTGCATTCATCGACTAGAACCTGCTTATGACCTTTCTACAAGCGAAATGTCGATAATTTTCATAACAATATCATTACGGTCTCTATTCACGGGTTGAATATTCATTAAATAAAGTACATCCGTTGACTAGAACGGCTTATACTTTTACGAGCTACTTTCTACACGGAAAAATATGGACAACTTTCATAACAATATCATTACTGGTTCTATCATTAGCTTCTATTGCAACCTCTATGACTTTAGATCACATATATTGGCCAAAATTTTGTATTTTTGATCATTATAAATTTTCGTAAATAGTTGCATAACGGAAAGTAATACAAAGATAAAGAGGTACACAAATAAATGTTATAACAAACCTACATATGAATTTGCAATGTTCTACATCCAACCGTTTTTGAGTTGTGCGAGATTCACACATACACACACAAATACATACATATGTATATATAGACGTCACGAAAAATCGTGTAAAATTGTAGGTATCTCTAAAAGGAAACTCTTGTGAAAACCAAAGTTAGAGTTGTAAAACTAGACATCATAACAGTCATACATATACATTTGCAACATTCTACGACCATTTGATTTTGAGCTATGTAACATACAAAATCCATTTTGCAAATAAGGATTACAATACTTCCTTATATTTTGTATAATAAAGTAAAATAATAATAATAATAATAATTAATTCTTATTATATAGGTTAAATATTCATGAAATATTGTCTCAATTTTTTTCGACAAAACAACATAATTATACTATTTCAAGAATAAACTTCTCGTATATATATATATATATACATACATACATATATATAATTTTTTTTTATGAAAAATGATTAAAAAAAAAAGTTAAAATTTAAAAAAAGAAAAGAAAAAAAAATGTAATTACTTTAGTCGAATTTAATTATTTAAAATTTAGAATCTGAATATATATAAAATCTACAAGGGTAATTTTTATCAAAATATTAATAGTTTAATGTTTATAAAAGTTAGATGACAAGATAAAATTTTCCATAATAATGGAAATTTTGTCAATTTTTTATTTTTTTTTATTTTATAGATATAATTTATTTATTTATTTATTTTTAACAATAATGACAATTTATATCATAGATAATTTATTTGTCTTTTAAGCATGATAAAGTTTTCACAAATTTAAAATGCGGTATCTTTAAATAATATTTTTATCAAATAATCAAGGTTCATTTAATTTTTAATTAGAATACGCTTACAAAATATTCTTTTATTTACGACAAAAGATGTTACAAGGCTAATAATTAAAAAAAAATAGTTCTTATTTTTATTGTATAGTAAAAGGATATATTTTACTAAAACAGACTTTGAAAAAATATAATAAACTAATAGATAATACTTTATATTTAACATTTTATAATTCTTTTTAACACAAGTCGTCAACTATACAAGTTTTCTGTTGTATGTAATTGCATTCATTTTATAAAATATTTTTGACGAATCGAGATATCTTCACAATTAAAACTAATCACATCAACATTACTTCTATGCAAGGTCAGCTTATTTACGTGTCTGGACACTAAATTATTAACATGAAAAAACCCTGTTCAAAATGATAAGCGAACAACTTACACTGTATTTAGAATTCTGCCATTGTCATATGCTGGGGCTATATTCGCTTGCTGGTTTTAATATTTTGTTCTACTGGATTATGGTTGATGATGAATCCCCGATAATAAAAATATCGAAAAAATCATTAACAAAAATTAATTATATAGTAAATCTAACGAACTACCTTAAAATATCAGTCTCTCTTATGAAGTCTCTTACGAAGTAGATGAGCTGAATGATGGTATTATTTGATAGTTTATTTATTTTAAATATTCAAAATAATTTGTAGATTTTCTTAATTTTATGCACGGATAGTTAGCGACGGAAAAGTTATTCATGAATAATAATAATAATAATAATAATAAAAGTAAAAGGATTTGTAATTTGAAAATTAAGACCTAACTTCCTTTTTCCATAATTTTATCTATGGAAATAGAAATTACAAAACCCCAAATATAACGCGCATGTTTATATTCAAATAAACAGATTTTACAAATGTTAAATAATATTCCATAATTAAATATTTGCAATATATATATATATATATATATATATATATTAGTTATTAATTCAGCTATATGTAAATTTCATCACATTGCAAAATTTATAAACTCCTTGAAAAATATTTAAACTTTTAAATCATTCATGCATAAACTATCTGTAGTTTATAATACTGTTTATTTCATGCACTTAATCTACGTCATTTTCTTCAATCCAAGTACCGTTAATTTTTAAGAGTACTCAGAAGAGTCGTATATTCAGTTGCTTTAATTTATTAGAAATATAACTGAAAATTTCAACAGTAGAACAGTACTAACTCTTGTATATTTGACACTTCAAATATAATATCGTGTGAACTTTATATTAAAAGCACAAAAAAGAAAGCGTTTTATTAATAAGAAGCTATTTAAATTAATATTTATATAAGACAATTTGATTAATTTTCTACAGAATATTCTATATTAATAAACAAAACCAAATTCATTCAATGATAAATTAGAAAGACAAATACAGTTAATCAACTTTTACTTCTTATTCGAGACTTAAATTTCAACATGTAAAGAACCACCAAATGACAATCTGTCAACACAAAACTAAACCCTGTTCGTAATTAAGTGAAGCGAAGGTCTGTTAACGAGCTTCGTTATAGAAACTTATGTGTCACCCTTCAAAGTTTATACTTAATCTACTGATGTTCTCATGTGAAAGCTCTCTGGCTCTCACTCACACATGGGGGTTTTCCCCCTTTTTCCCTTAGCAAAGGAGATCTAGAACTGTGTCTCTAATCCCTTTCTTCTCATTAACGGTCAAAGCTTTGTCTTTTCCCAGCAAATTTCATTGGGTCGGAAAACATTATACAAAGTGATAAATGCAAGGGAATTTAAATTCGTTTGGGGAATTTAAAGTAGTCTTTTCCAAGTGAAAATATTTGCATTTGAATAGAAAAGCAATAAATTGCAAATCCTTTTTAAGTCACAATAGATCTCACGCAATTTCTTGAATGCAAAATAATTGAAGAAATGCCATATCTTTATATATGTATGTATGTAAAAGTGTTTTACACACACACACATACACAGTGTTTAACACACACATACACAAAGAAAAAAAAAATTATTATTCTGTGATTTAAATGATTTTAGTATTCCCCAAGCAGAATATTTTAATATATTTTATTGATCAAATGTAGTATTCCACCTTAAAGGTCATTATGAAATATTTAATTTATTTCGTTATAAATAAAAAGGACAGGACACCAGATCATGGTCAAATCTGAATGCCTAAGCAGTTGAATTCCATAATCCGTCGTTTAATATCCATGTACCAGTGAATCCGGGCTGTGTGAACGGGCCCGCAAGCGTGAGCTGTTGTAGGTCCCTTCATTTATATGTAAATAAAAAAAAAATATTTATATTATTAAATTGCCTACTAGTTTTGATTGTTACAATATTTACAATTCCATTATTAATACTACCATTATTAATTTCTTGTTTTTAAAGCCATTTTGGTAGGTATGTCTATTATCTAACACAAAATGAACTTTCGTTAAATGCAAGAACCCCTTGGGTTTAATTGCCACATTCTACACTTCTATTTATTTTATTTTTTATTTTATTGTATCGTATTTATTTTTTATTTATTGAGAATTGGTATAATAACCAAATTTGTGACATCCGTAGAGATTACCGTGTTTAGTTAATGAGCTGAAATATGGAATTCATTTTTTTTCAATGCAATTCATACAACTTATCATCTTCAGTTTCAAGCTGCTCTGTCACATTATCTATTCTATCCAGTTGCTTATGCTCCTATTAAACACAACGAGTTTTTGCACAACGTTTGAGCCAATTGTTAATTTGTGCCAATTTTGTTGGCTCAAATCACCTCAGTAGGAATTGGGAATACGAATATTTTTTCTGGCTAGTCAGAAAAAGTTGTTCGTACAAACAGCTTTTCCTACTGTGATAAGCCAATGAGAAGAAAGCTGCTTACGCGCCGAGAAAAGAAAGCGCCAGCAGGAATTCATTCACCGTTGTTCTCTTTGCTCTCCCACGTCGTCCCTGTTAAAAGAGTGATAAGAAGGTGTGTCTTGGCATGTACTGTACACCGTGTAAACTAGTTTTTCGTACATTTTTTTTTTTAACTATTGTAATCTTCTTTCAGATTTAGGCTTCCTAAAATTGTAGCAAAAATTGACTCAAATGAAAATTGCACGAAACATCGTTGTGTGTTATAGGAGCATTATGCTTTGCTGTGGATACCATTTAAGGTGATAATTACTGGTATGGGGACACTTCAGGACATAGTGTAGGGAAGTGGACTTTTGTTCACATATACATTGGGGGGGGGGGGTTCTGTTTCCTATTTTATATAAATATTGTTGAAATGTGCCTTGTTTTGTAAATATATATATACAAAGAAAATTATGAATAAACATATCCATCAGTAGGAATGAGATAAATGAAAAAAAAAAAAAAAATTGAAAATTTTAAAAATTTTCAACTGGCCGTTTTAGAAGGTTTAAAATTCTCTCTTCAATGTTTGTAAAATTTTAAAACAAAAAAAATTAAAGAAGAAGAAAAGAAAACTAAATCTCCCCTGCAGCTTGCTAAGCGTTTCAAAGCTTGGTCAATGATGGGCCAGGAAAGATAAGTTGTATAGTGTACTTTCAATATAGTGTATGAAATGTTGCTGTGATGTGGCTGAAAAGAGAACTAATAAAAACGTGGCACAAAATCCATTTAAAACGAGGGAAGGAAGTAGAAGAAAAAAAAAAGAGGGGTTATATTAAAAAAAAAAAAAAAAAAGAAAAAAAGAAAAAATGCAGCTTTTCAGCAAAGCTTGGGGTGCCAAAGGGATTACACTGAAAATGGAAATGCTCCTGAAAATCCGGATAGTGAACTGAAGTAAATTTTTTAATGAAAGATGCATCAAAAAAATTAAAATGGTGATTATTAAGACAACTATGCTTAGCTATGGCAAAATATTCAATACCTTCTTTTCTAATCTGAGCATTGTGAACACCCGAACGGAATTTAAAAATTGCATTTTGTATGACCTATGTACTTAAGATATCATTCCCAAGTTATTTTTCAAAAGACATTAAAAATGGACAAATTGAACGTTCTGTCATAGCTAAATATAGTTAGCTTAATAATCACAATACTAATTTTTCTTATACGTCTTTTACATATAAAAGTATTTCAATTCACGACCTTCATTTTTGAAAAGCTTTTCATATACACAAATCCCCTTATAAATTATCCCTCTGGCGCACCAAGCTTCTCCAAAATTTGGCTAGAATTTATGAAAAAAAGACAAAAAAAATCCCTCTTATATCTTCTTCTTTCCCTAGTTTGAAAATGAATTTTGCGCCTCGCTTTCATTGGTTCTGTTTTTAACCTCATCACTGTAACTTTTACATATAACTTTTACAGATTACATTGCACTTTTGCGTGCACATTGCCCTCTTTTGACAGCGCTTGCTTAGCATGCTCCAGAGAAGTTTCAGTTTTCTTTTTCTGGTTCTTTCACTTTTTCATGTTTTAATATTTTTTAAATTTTACAAGCATCGCTGATGAAACTTTAAAAGTTCTTAAACGGCAGTTTGCTAATTTTTGAATTTCTAAAATTTGTGTTATTTTTAACGTTGATTCGTTTCCTTTTATATTATCACCACAAAGTGTCCCTTCTTACATTTAACTTAGTTAAGTATGTTAATAACTTTACTTAATTAAGTATGTAATTAACTTCATTAAGTAAAAAAAAATTAGGACCCATAAGAAGATACCCCCCCCCCCCCAAAAAAAAAAAAAAAAAAAAAAAAAAAAACTTTTCGTATGTGTTAAGAATTTTTTGCATTTTTCAGTGATGTTGAAAAATTATTTTTGACTCATTATTTATTCTATAATACTTTTGTACAATTAGAAAATATCTCACAATCTATTCGAAACGCATAACTTTTTCTTTTTTCTTATTTATGCAAAATATATCAAATGTTAGGTCCCTAGCATCTTTTATACTCGTCAACTATTTATGCGCAGTATTTAAAAAATCCTTCTTTTAAAATGCTGTAATGCTGAAGGAACAGTTTTAAAATCTATATGAAACGTATTTTTTTTTTTTTTCATGATGCAAAATATGTCAAACACAAGGTCATTAACCTCTTTATACTCATTAACGGTTCACATGTTGTCTTTCACAAATAAATCTCTCGAGGTTCGGAGAATGTTATGAGTGCTAAATGTGCAGGAATTTCAAATTTGTTTGGGGAACTTAAAGTGGTCGTTTACAAATCTAAATATTTGCATTTGAATGTAGCAGAAAACAAGTGGAATATATTTCAAATCATTTTAATTCTCATAAAAATACTTCAGTAAAAAGAATACAAAACTTAATAGTGTATGTTTTCCTCCCTTAAATATAATTGTTTTGAAAATGTGTATTTGAATTTTCATATTTAAAGATAATTATATAAATGTCAGAATTTTAATATTGAAATTTATCTTTCAATGATTTTTTTCTTACCTTAAACTTTAATCTAAAAAAATAAAAATTTAATTGTATAGGAAAAAATGCATATTTCGAACTACTGAAGACATGACAAAAGTTACATTTACCCTGTAATGGAATACTTTAAAGACAGATTACAGATTAAAAAAAAAAAAATAAAATAATTACTGTATATGAATGTACTTTAAAAACAGTTAAAAATAGTTTTATTTAAATTATGTTTCAGTCTGAAGAAGGCTACTGTCATTAAAGACCAACCTGTTGGAATATAATACAAATAATAATAACTAATTTATAGTTGTTATTAATATAAAGATTTTATTCCAGAATATGCAGATAACTTTCAATAACATCACTCATGGAAACTTATCTGTCAAAATCAAACGTTTCGTAGCACCCTAGTAGGATTTTCAGAACACTAAATTTACATGCAATTATTTTGTTTTTTAGTTTTTTTAAAGGTATATAAACAAGGAAAAAAAAAAGAATAAAAACTTGATTTTCCTAATTGCACTTTAAAAGTACGTTATTTAATATATGGCTATGAAAAGGTAATTACAACATAAAGCAGTTTTTCTCGACTTAATAAAATTTCGAAAAGCTTTTCCAACAATTAACTACAATACAATCTCATAAAAAACGATACTATTGTAAAAGTATCCGCCCAGCAAACACTTTTACTTTCCTTAAAAAAAAAAAAAAGAAAAAGAAAAAGAAAAAAGATTGATATCAAAATTAGCTGTCGCTATTAATTTCCGGGAACTCAATGCCTTGCTTAATGAAGATATGCCAATAACTCTGCATATATCCTTCTAAAAAATCCTAATTTCTTTCAACATTTCTTGTTATTGGTGTTAGTTTTTTGGCTGCATTATAAAATTATAATTTAAAGTATTTTTACGATGTGGGTACGTTAACATCATTTTACTCTTTATTAACTAATTTTATTTTTAATTAAAACTTCTACACAGGGGACGCACCCCGTCGTAAATATTGTTTAAATTATAGCTTTATAATACAGCCAAAAAACTAATACAGCTTGCAAGGACTATTGAAAACGATTACGATTTATTAGAAAGATACGTGTAGAGTTATTGGCAGATCTTCATTAAGCAAGGCATTGAGTTCCCGGGAATTAATAGCCGCGGCGAATTTTGATATCAATCCTTTTTTTCACCGTGTAAGGTTTTTTTTTTTTTTTTTTTTTTTTTAATGGAATGTCACTTCTTTCAGCAGTTTATGCAAATGCTTTTATAAATATAATACATATGCTTAATGGGTATATGTGTAATAGATCTATGAAATTCGTTTGTGTTGTGCATAGATGTAAATATTTTAGTGTTAAAATTAAAAACTACCGAAAGTATTAAATGTGTAATGACTTCACGTGTAAACATATTAAAAAAAAAGTATAAAATCACTTTGAAAAACCGTATATAATTTTTTTTTAAATTAAAATCAAACACAAATCTTTCTTATTATTAAAATAGCATCTTCTGGTGTTAATTAACAGCAGAATAAACAGCATTATATACTGGAGAAGTTCAATAGAGTTACAGTTAAAGAATAAGTTTTGTAAAAATCACGAGTCATTTAAGATCACTTGGCGTCACACTAGGATTACACAGCAAGTTCTGTAGAAAACGTTGACACATAACAAGTTTTTCGCACACAAGAACTATCTTGTAGTGTAGCCACGTACTTTTAGAAAAAAAAAAAAAGAGAAGGTCCAGTTCACAAAAAGTCGCACCAGAACTACATGGCAAAGAAACACTTGTAGAAGTACACACAAATTCCCGAGCAGGAAGATTAGAAGTCTCGACGACAGCCATCAACGAAGTTAAAAAGTCAAATGCAGCCATGAGGCAAGGTTAAGGTCCAGAAAGGTCACATTAGCTTTACATGTCGATATTACCCGAAAAAACGAAAACTGAAAGGCATACAACAGAAACTCGAAAAATGGATTTCAACAAAAATTTCAGTAATCTCATAAGCAAAACGTGTGCCATATTTTATGCAAATCATTTGTATTGCATACGGTTTTGAGCCAATATTTAATACCCAGTAATAGCTCGAAAATTATGTTCCGACTTTGGTCCGAATTTGGCACAGATTGGGTGAAGTTCTAGTTTTTCATTAAATATGTTTAAAAATTAAATATATCTTTTATTATTGTTTAAGGTTCGCTTTTGTCAAGAGTATTTATAATTAATAGTATACTAAATGCATATATGTGTTAAAATAAAAATTACTGAAACATTTAGATAAATAAATTTTAAATAATAATAATAATTCTTTTCCCTGAAAAGTTAAAGAAAGAATGTATTTTTCTTTCTTATCTTAATAATAATAATAATAATAATAATAATTATATTAATATAATAATAAACAAAATAAAAATATAAAAGGAACATTTTGAATACAATTTGACTGTCAAACAATTGTTATATGTATATATATATATATATATATATATATATTCAAATATTACGTAATGTTTAATGAAAATATTCGGGTCCATAGAATATTTTTCTTTTCACCTTCTACAACCACCAGTTTTATTGTTTAAAAAGAAAATTTTCAAACAGATTTTATTATATTGTCCTCCACATACACTTTAGCATTGAATCCAGTGTTAAAAACAAAATGCAATTGCCAGGAAAATTGTAATTTTAGAAAATATTTCAAAAAATGGTAAGAATAATGCAGTTAACGATGCCGCAAAAAGTATTAATTTTTGAATGAAAATCAAAAAATATTTTAATACGTGAGATGAAAAAATAATTAAATGTTAATGAAATATTGGTAAAATTGTTTTTGGCACTATATAAAATTTTTCGGCCGTTTAAACTGGAAATTTGGCTTTAGGCGTCCATGTTGCTCATTCAAGCGCGATGACTGTAATTTAAAAAGCTATTGCTTATAAAATCGGTTTGTATTACATTTAGAACATAAATGTGATTCAGAAAAAGTGTTTAGCAGCATGATTTCTTTAACTACAGTGCAGCAACTATTAAACAAGGCAGGTTTAAATGACAGAAAATTTGAGAAAATTCCATTCTTGGTGAAGATAATTAGGAAAGCAAGGCCTCAGATAGCTAAAAGAAATTAAAAAATGATTAGTTAATTATTAGGCTGGACTGCTTCTCTTTGATGATTCATGTTTAACTTATTTCAAGCAAAGAAAACAAGAAGATCTGACAACGAAAATATGACCGACTTACTGAAAATCGCACTTTTAAAACAGTGACACATTCTCCGTACATTATGGTACGGAGGTGCATAACTTTTCAAACAGTCGGGCAAATTTTTATGCTCAAAGGATCAATTAACTCGTAGTAAAACACAGCCTTTATAAAAGTGGTGCCTGACCGACTATATTGGAGGTATCTTGGACATTTCCGCTAACAGCATTTCAAGATGATAATGCACCTTACTACGTGGTGTCTGTGGTTCGTTTATTCACTTCAAATTGTCAAAATTTTCCTATCCATTCCCATGAGAACCTATAATTCTGTAAGTAATCATATCTTTTTTTAACTTTACGTTAAATCCCACAAAAGATATAGTAGAATTTCTTTTTTACCAGACATGGAAATAGTCCTAATCGCGATCCGCTCGAAAATGTTTTGTCTACAAAAAGGCGGGGGACAGGGGAGAGGATTGGAAATTTACAGCCTACAACTCTGCCAGAACTACAAAAAATTATTTGTGCTATTTGGCACATTGAAATTTCTGAGATGTATATTTAAACACTGTATAATACTATGTCATTGTGCATTAAAGCAGTAATTCCCTATAAAGGTAGCATTAACCCAATACACATTACATACTTTTAATAAAAAAATGTTTAGATCTTTTAAATAATTAGTTTTATTTCATATATTAAAATATAACTTGTTTATTTCATATAATAAATCATAATAGATTACAAAGTGTATGGTTATTGGATTATGTTCAAAAGGAAAGTTTTATGCAGATTTTTAAAAAGTACTTCGTAGAGTGCAATAAAGCGAATTATTATATCGAAAATATACATAGGTATAATTTCATCCCTTTTGTATTATGGAAACAAGACAGTTTTATTTGTTTCAACCCTTAATTTTAAAGTTATTACAGATAAAAAAGGTATAAGTCATTTTTTTTCTACAGTGCGACTTTGTTTTTGTCGCTTAGTGTATGTATATATATGGGGGGGGGGGGGCATTAACATTATTCCAAGTAAATTAAAAGGTTTAAAACACAACTCAAAAATTAAAATTAATAAAACTCATTAAATTAATCTTAAAAATTCGAAAATTACAAATTTCTTCACTAGGTGACAGTACTGAAGGAAAAACTTATAATCTACTTAAACTTTTTGAATCTACTTTAGAATTTTAACTATTATACAACTATTGAAATTCCTTAGAAATTATCGCATTATTTTTACTTTTTGACAATAATTCTGGAAAATCTTAAAATTTACCTCGGATTTTGTCATATTTAAAAGTAAATACACATCTTTGTGAAAAAAAAGGGGGATATATAAAATATTATAAATATTATAAATATTATAAAAATCTGAATAAACATAATCAAACTCTTCTCATTGATATGTTAAATATATGTTTATTCACAAAATTAAATATCAAGCTTATCCTAATTATATATATATAAAAGAATTAAATAAGCATTTTCGATCTAGTCCAAATTAAGAATGACTCGATAAATATATATATATATATATATATAGAGAGAGAGAGAGAGAGAAATAGATTATTCTTAGACCACATTTCGTGAAACCATGGAATCATCTGCGCAAGTGCTAACTCAAAGAGTCCAATGCTAAAATAGGGGTGACAGTCATCTGACTCAGAGAAAATGGGCAATAACACAGGGCGCGGAATTACAGGATTTTTCCATATTTCAAAATGCCGGTCAAGCTGGCATCCTTCCAGCATTTTGGATGCATTCTCGCTGCTAGTTTTAAAATATGTAGCTGCACTGTAACTACATTGTAACCGTTTGACATCATGAAATATATTGTAAAAAATATTCAGGAAACATCCGGGGAAAGCAAAATATTTCATCATATGTTGTTCTGTTACGTTAATATGATGCTATTTGGATATTTATTTGAAATTTGGTTAAAGCAACATTCTAAACCTGTTATAATATATTTGCTTTCAAGAAAAAAAATCACTGTTACACTAACGGAAACAGAAGTTTCATTCTTACAAAATATTGAACAATATATACATACATAGTACACAGCAAGAAAACAAAATCTCACGCTTATTTTTCTCAAATAGAATTAAGATAGTTTAAAAATTAGTATCAGACATAAAAAAAAAAAATAAAAAAATAAATAAATAAATAAATAAATAAATAAAACAATAAGATAAATTAATAAGACATGAATTGATGGTGAAAATATTCTTCGTATGTGAAATGAATTTCCCTCGTTCATAATTAAAATGAAAACGGAAATACAAAAAATATCTATCATAACACAGCTTGGCATGAAAATTGCCTTTGACACCATTTTAACATACTCTTATGTAAAATGACCTCCTGAATACGAATATGACGCCCATTTTGCCCTATCACTCACAGTTTTTTAGGAATTGTCCCCTATTTTTATCATATTTCGGTTATTTTATGGCTATAAATTTGATTTTTAGGAGGGGGGAGGATTATTTTAACCCTTAAATATCTTTTAAGGGGCTACAGAGTTAGAAAATTCTAAAACATGGACATTTGCGACAAGGAAAAAAATTGGGGGGGGGGGGGGTTGCCTTTGAAATTATGCATTACATGTCATACGTTTTTTTTTTTTTTAATCTATTATTAATAATATTTTTAAACTTTATATATATATATTTTTGTTTTTAGGTGTTAAATAAATTATTTTTCATTCTTCAAATTCAATTCATGGTCATAAAATCATAGAACAGGGGAAAATTTGAAAGAGGAGGTGGTGTTTCTAGAAAACGGGTAGTGACTGGGCAAAATGAGAGTCATATTTGGATTCAGGAGGTCATTTTATATAAGAATCAGCAAAAATGGCCTGAGACCTCGATTTTTTTTTTTTTTTTTTTTTTTTTTTTTTTCCAGAGCAGTGTAATTAATTAATCCATCTACGCGATAACAATTCATGACATGATTAGTTTTATTTTTAATATGTACTCTTCATTTTGAGTGAATCGTGCGAGTTGAGTTGTTTGTATCGCACATTCTTCTAAAAAACTCTGTTACTTGTTTCTGGATGGTTCAATGATTTCAGTTGAGGCTGAGATACACTAATTTTGGACTTCAAAAATTGCTTTGTGCTTTATTATATAAAATATTTCTAATTTATTTCTAATTAAAGTTTATTTATAGGCTTAGTGATATTTATTCCTTGTTTCAGAATACTTTGAGTTTATCTGAACTCTCCTGAAATTTTTTGGCACATTTGTTAGAAAAACTTGCTATTGAAATACAAGCAATAACGACACTGATTAAAACAGCATATAATCGATATATTCGATGTCGAAATGAAAATCAAGATAAATCATGGGGGACTTATATTTGCAATATTTTTTACAGTAATTTGTGTAAAGAACCAATGCAGTGCCCTAATTTAACCCTTTGCCGGTCCAATTTATTTTCACTTTTCTGAACAATGTTCTGAACAAATATAAGGACATTTTTAATCAATATTCAAGTGTAACGGTTGCATAATAACTTCAAAAGTTATTCGTCTATTGTGTATATCAAATATTATTCCCCAAAATTATTTATGTTAGTTTAATAATCGAGTCCTTAAATATGGCAAAAACAAAATTATAAAAAATGTTCAGTTTCCACACATTTAATATAGTGCTTTTTATAATACTTCTTTTAAAAATAAACATAGTGCTTTGAAAAAAAAAAATCATTACAGTAAACTAAACTAAAAATAAAATAAAATAAATGAAATTCTTGTAAATGGCTTATAAATAATACACCGACTTATGAATTAGACTCTAAAAGCCATATAACTGAAGCCTATTATTTTACTATGTTTGACAACTAAAAGCAAAATCCAGAATTAGGTCATTATTTCAGTTTTATATGTCAAAATAATGTCAAATGCTTTGTTCAACAAAATCGAAAAATAGTCTTTTTTTCTTTTTCTTTTCTTTTCTTTTCTTTTTTTTTTTTTTTTAAATACTGCTAAATGTTCTCCAAAAAAGAACTCAGCTTTTAATACTTTTTTTAAATATTATATTTGAACAACACTTTACAAAAATGATTTAAAATGTTATCTCTATTTTATTACATGCGATTATAGTAGACAAAATATTTTTAGAGTATTAATTTTATTTGTATTTATTTATTGCAGGTGTACTATATATATATATAATATATATATATATATATATATATGATAGATAACTTAATAAAATTTAACCTTAAAATTTTAACACATAATAGATACATGTCAATACCAACACAACAAAATAAAACTGATTTAACAGGGAGCAGACCCCGCTCATCGCTATTAGAGTGATGTTGAGCGATTCAATGTCGAGACAAAGGGGACTACTCCGAGATTTATTGAAAAAATAAATAAATAAATAAATAAATAAAAATATACAAAGTTTCGCCAGGCTTCCCTTACTAAAATTTTAAGGTTTTATTTAAGTTTTTTTTAGGTTTCTTAAAACAGGTATTTTACAGGTTTTAGAGGTATTTAAAATAAGGTATTATCAAGGCTTTAATGGTGCAAAATAAAGCCATAATAAAAGTTCTATTAATACCTCCACAGGTTTCTCACGAATACCTTATGGTGTTTTTCAGAAAGTTATTGTAGGTTTTTTATAAATACCAAAAGGTTTTTATAAAATACCATGACTCATGTAGGTATTCTTAATATACCTACAAAGCTTTTTTTAAATACCTTCCCAATGTTTTTTGAAGGTTTTCTTTAGGTTTCTTTTAACAGGTATTTTACAGCTTTTAGAGGTATTTAAAATAAGGTGTTATCAAGGCTTTAATGGTGCAAAATAAAGCCATAATAAAAACTCTATTAATACCTCCATAGGTTTTTCACGAATACCATAAGGTATTTTTCAGAAAGTTATTGCAGGTTTTTTATAAAAACCAAAAGGTTTTGTAGGTATTTTCAATATACCTACAAAGTTTTTTTTAAATACCTCTCTGATGTTTTTTGAAGGTTTTATAAAGGTTTCTTTACACAGGTATTTTATAGGTTTTAGAGGTATTAAAATAAGGTATTCTCAAATACTTAATGGTACAAAATAAAGCCTTAATAAAACCTCCATTAATATCTATATAGGTTTATCACAAATACCTTTAAAGGCTTTTATAAAATATCATGAATCATTTAGGTATTTTTAAAAGCCTTCAAAGCTTTCTTTTAATACCTCCCCAATGTTTTTTTTTTTTTTTTTTTTAGTTTCTTTTCATAGGCATAAGTTTCTCAGAAACACCTTGAAGTACTTTAAGAAATTGCAGGTTTGTAGGTATCAAATAACCTATAGTTTTTTTTTTAACACTTTGCATGTTTTGTACAAATACATAACGGTATTTATATTAAAATATCCTATGTTTTTAATTGATATCTAAGAGGGATTTTTTTTCTTTTTTTAATATCCCATAATTTTTCTTTCCCCCAGTAGAGCCATGTTTTTTGTATGCTCTATCTACCAATAAACATTTTGACATTCTTTTAATTACAAGTTTTGTCAAATATCTAGAAAAAAAATTCTTCGTAAATTATCTGGAATTTTTAGAACTATAAGGAACATGTTATGCTTCATATTCAGTAAAAGTTTTGCTCAGAAAAGAAAGAGAAATAGTAAAAAATTCATGTAATATACATTTGCAAATCTTTTTCAAAGAAATGTAGAAAAACAAATAAAAAGTTCAATTAAATGTGCACTTAATCCTATAAGTGTTAAGTCCGTCTGTTTCCAGCATGCATGAAAGGCTAATGTAGCTAAATTTTGAAATATATGTTGCTTTTTTCAAGAAAATAAGATTAATAAACATGCATAGCATACAGTATTAAATTCTCATATTTATACTGTGCATAGTACTAATTTTATAAATCATTAAACAGATATACCAAAAAAATGGCTAACGCTGAAAGGGTTAAAAATCTTCTAAATATATTCTTAGTTGAGTATTGAAATGCATTAAGTTCACAATTTTTAATGAAGTTTTGTGGACAAAAATAATAATAAAATATTAAAAAGGTAAACTGTACATGTGTATATATATATTCCCCTAAAAGACATTAAAAAAGAATGTGTTGCAGAAAATTAATTTGCAGTATATTGTTATATATACAGCTATGATAAGGCCAAGCATATGCAGTGTTCATCTTAATTGGTAAAATTAATATTTCATATTAATTGTAGAGTTAAGGAGGAGTAGATCTTTGATTCTTATTCATTTGTTTTACATTTTTATATTTAAAATGTTCTACAGTATAGGATCTGTTATCCAGAAAGCTTGGGGCCTGAAGTATTCTGGATAAGGGATTTTTTCCGTAGTTCGGAACACTTTATTGTCAGTATGAAAAATGCATGAAAAAATTTAAAAAATAGTAGTTATGAATGATATAGTATAGAAATATAATAATTATAAATTTAATTTAATGAATTAGTACTTACACAAAATAAAACATTTTTAATTATAATTTAAATTGCAATTTAATAAATGAAAAATAAATAAATCATGTATAAAATTTAAATTCAGGGAGCAGAATCCTTATATTTCAATTTTGAGAACATTTCTGTAATAGTTTTTTGTTTATAACGAGTTTCTTGTACAAGTTGCTCTCGTATTTTGTACACTGACATAATTTGCTGTTCATGGAAGTAACTTCTCTGTTGCATCCCAGAAATGAGCTGCTCAGTGTAAAATATGAGTTTCTCATTCGAAATTTTCTCAACTATTTCAACTTGATCATCATCATCACTTTTAGACATATCTGTCACCATTTCACAAATCTCACTGTCAGACATCTGATGATTGACAGGAGTGTTTTCATCAGCATTCAAACAATCCTCTATTGCCTCTCGACAGAATTGCAGAATCTGGCAACATTCTTAATCTGTTGTTTACTGACACTGCGTTGATCACAATGGTGGATTCACCGATTTTTAACGTGGAAAAAGTTTCCGATTTTTCCTGCGCTCAGTTTTTTTTTAAAAAAAAGGAAATTTTGTACTTGTTACTTGTCCATATTTAATAAAATATGGATCAATTGAAACAAAAGTCTCAAAGCTATTAAAAAACGAAAAAGAAAGAACGATAATGGGCAATTTTCTGCTCACTATATTTCTTCAGAATAACAGAATTACCTTAAATAACATTTAATTATAACTATTTCTTTTTTTTTAATATAACGCTTGTAAACAGAATAAAATTTATATACAGATACAAGTTTTATTCAGAAGTAGGTAGCAGTTCATCTTTTCACTCCTAAATTATGCCATAATTAAAAAGTTTTGGTTAGCATTTTGCTTTCCGGCCGAGCGTTCTAGATACCAGGACGCCAGATAATAGATCCTGTACTGTATATGTTATATATCAAACAGATAAATGAATAGAATACAGTAATATTTTAGATTTAAAATATAAAGTAAAAGAACATCTCAGAATGAGTACACACTACAGTTATAACAGCATATCTAGAATTAATAGAATCAATTTTACTCCTATCCCCAACACTGATTTTTATTCAAGGTAATTGCTCTCTAAATTCTGAATACAGTTTAAGCTTGTTAACGTCAACACTGTTGATGTGAATTACTTTTAACATGAACTGCTTCCACGATACCCGTGAAAATAAAGATTAGTTTCAGAGTTACTGATAGCATGAACTACTCACAACCTAAACATATTTTTTATTCCCCTTGAGATTCACATTAACGAGTTTCAACTGTAATAGAATGTGAAGGCAGAAAATAAGGAAATGTTAATGCAGTTTTCTAGTAATAGTTTTAGAGCATTTTTGCAAGAAAAAATTCATAGTAGATACAAGAAATTTTTTTTTTACTTTTATCATGTACAGAAATCACAACCCAAAGGACAACAAATTAGGCAAATAATATCTTTTTGAAAGCAAAATGCCTGTTTTATTAAATCACCCACGGTGGCTTGTTTTTTTTCATTTTTTAGAATCAGCACTAGAAATTATCCATATATCAACTTGCCTGCACATGTTGATTAAATTAATGCACGTGATTGTGACATCACTGAAAGAGTATTATTTAGATTAGACTTTAACAAATCTTACATTTTCTGAACAAAATAGAATAGCAAAAGGAAATGGATGTAGAATGGGTATTTCAAAAGAAAAAAACAAAAAAAAAAAGGGTCTATTTATTTTATATTACAATGAAAGAAAGCAAAGAAAAAAAATTGCATATCAGCCTCATTCTTCACAAGGGCGTAACCAAGAAAAAACAAAATGGCAGTTTCTTCCATAAAAGCCTTGGCTCATACATTGTTTTTCTGGTTCTAGTACTCTAAAATAAAAAGAATATGTGAAGAATTTTTGAACATAAAATGTAAACAAGAATATTACTGGGAAAAAAAAAAAATGTGGGGATGTAACAATTGGATAAAAGAAGGCGAGACTTCATTAGAAAAAGGCAACAGGGTAGGCTGCCTGCTGAAATTGTCTTATGATCCTTGATTGATCCTTCGACAAAGAAAAAAGGAAAATGTGAATTTTAATATACTTTTATTAAATATAGTTTTATTAAAAATACAAAACAGATATTAAAACAAAATAAATATACAGAAGTTTTATAAATGACAAAATTTTATCTATTAATCTTTGTACTTTTAATCTTCTATTAATCTTTGTACTACTGCTTTCTATTGGATCTGGATTCTTTCAGGAATTATATCAAAGCATCCTGTTAAAAATAAATAAATAAAATATTTATATACATTGCATAAATATTAAAGTACTGTAAAATCTTGAAAGTAACCCCATTTTCCAAAAGCGCAGATGTGCTGATCTAGAAGATTGAAAGTAGGTTTGGATGAAATGGTGAAAGATAGATTCATTGGCGCCATGTATATGCACCTGGTGGTAAGGGGGTGAGTATATTTAAGAAAATGGAATAATTTCCCTTTGAGCAAGAAAAGGGGGCTTACATTCAAGGGAGGGGTTATTTTCAGGATTTTACGGTAAGTTTCATCAGTATAGAAACACAAAAATTAAGTACTGTATTTACATGCAGATTATATGTTAAAAAACTTAAATTTTTAGTGTGGATTATTTCCCATAGCACACACTTTTTTTTTTTTTTTTTTTAAGCAGCTGTCTCATCAGAAATTTACATCAGCTAGAGGTAAAAATACTTTCAGATTGTGTATGTACTCGGGAAAAAATGGAAATGCTAATGATTAGTTTAGATTTGACATATCCATGCTAAGAAAAACGGTTAATCATGTGTATGAACTCATCTATTCTGACAATCACATATTCGTTAGTGTTTGGCCCACGTATGACATATCTGTGCTGAGAGGAGTGGTTTCTGTTTTCATATTACATTTTTCTAGCCTTATGACAACAAGCTTCTGGTTCTGTTTATTTTTATTAAAATTCTATTGTTTTTGTGTTTATTTATTTATTTTTTAACTGAAAAATAGCAGTTATTATTATAAGCTATTTTGTATTTAATTTATAATACTTTTCTTTTATATTTACATTACAATTATCTTTTAAATAGAATGCTATTCTAAATAAAGAGCAAGGCAGCTTATTAATAAGTTGCCTAATCATAACATTTAAACAGCAATTATTTTTAACCTATTAAATCATTTTTTTTGTAATGCACATCTCTCTCCTAATAGATAATTACCAGGAAAATCCCCAAAAAGAAACAAATATATTAAATTTTAATTCACTAAAACCTCAAAAACAGAAGTTTTTATTATTATTACAGTCGTTCCCATTTAATTGGGTAACGGATAATCGAATATCCCGCTTATCTATATATTAATAGGCAAGCATAAAATTTGTGGTCTCTTTTTAACATATTAATTATGGGAGTAGAGGGTTAAAAATGGTATCATTCGAAAGGTGTGGATAGCCAGATGTGGAGAATACAAAAATTATTTCCTTATGATGTCAAGAAGGTATTTAAAAATACTTTTATTTTTTATGCATTTTCCCCCATTTTTCCCTTTCATTTACGTATTCTTTTACATTAAAAAATACCTAAAATTAGAAAGTTGTTAAATCTGGCAATTTCTTAAAACTCAAATAAAACCATAGACACAGTAATTTGTATAATGTAGCATCACTATACTCTTGACTACAGATTTTTTATTCTAAAATAAAACAGCCATTAAAATGGAAGAAATCTGAGTACATGAGTGGTAGATCAAAAAACAACAGTTAACAGTATAAACTGAAAAGTTTATATTGTTCAAAATAAATGCAAGTAAAAAAAAAGGATTTGATTTATGAGAGTTTTATTTTTTTCTACTTTAATTACGATCTAATTAATTTGAAGACATTTTTAAGTAAAAACAATGCATTTCAATTAACTGAAATTGACTATTTTTTTAAATAAATTTATGTGATGTCCATGGTGTCCATGCACTGACCATCCATGGTGCCAAGCAAAAATTTCCTATGTTAATCGTTAATTGGTTTAGTTTTAAACATTAATGAAAATTATCTCCCGATTTAAATCCCCTTATTTGTGTATAACTTTATATAAGTTACTGTCTGTGTGTGTTAGGTTGTGTTATATTTTTTTCTGTCAAATTAATAAAAATTTAATTTTAAATTTCAATGCTCTAGAAAAATAAAATAGCAGACGACTTCAACTTCTAAACATAAACATTTCAGTTCAAAAGAATGAGATTCATTTCAAAGGCACAGATTTAATATATGCCGTCCTTGGGGAAAAATAAATATATAAAAGATCACTCAATTATCTGGCAAGCATATTTAATTCCTTTCAAAAAAAACATTGTTATTTTAAAAACGTACATTAAGAGAGCAATCAGTAATATGAAACTATTTCGTACAATATATATGTATTACAAAAATATACATTGGACATGTATGTTTTTTGTATTACATTTTTGATCACCAAATACACAAAATGCAAAGGACGAACGGATATCAAATTTATGCCCGTTTTGTTTCTAGAAATTTCAAATTAAAATTTTGTCAATTTGACAGCAAAATTATTTAATCTAACATATGTGCACAATAACTAATTTGTAACTATATCCAAATATGGAAATTAAAATCAGGAAATAAATTTCCTCAATAAATTCACTGAATTCCGCAAATTAGATGAAAAAAAAAAACGTGAATTTCCAGCAAAAATCACATGCCTGGAACGTCAGTATGGGGTAGCTGGAGAAAGAAGAATTAGGCACGGCTCGTGGCGAAAATTTTGAAAAATTCAGGAGATAGTAATGTTTTTCGGGAGTTCAGGAGATTGCTTCAAAATTCGGGAGTCTCCCAAATTTTTCGGGAGTCTCCCAAATTTTTCGGGAGAGTTGCCAGCTATGTTATTTTAGTAATAACTATTAAACAAGATCAATGAATACCATGCTAATTGGAAAAATCATGTGCAGAGTATGAAACGTGGAAGACTACTGAGAGCTGCCTTGAACTACATTCCAAGGGGCAAGCAAAACTGCAGCAGACTCAGAAACAGTAATTGGACAAAGAAGCCGCAACAGGCTCCTAATTTAATCTTTGAAGAAGATGATGGTGATGATAATTTATAGTAAAAATAATTTAAACATTTTTTAAAATGTTTTAAATTTTAATTTTTTTCCTTCGATTTTACATTACCATAGTTTAAAAATATACTATTCTAAACATTTTTGCCCAGTGGCAGAAACACCGCGACATAGTCGCGAACACAGAAAAACGGCTTGCGGACAGTTGTCTGCACTGAGAAAAAAAATTTGTCCACAACTTTCGGATAACAATTCACTTATAAAAATTTCTGTTTAAAAACTAAAACTAATACTTATATTATTATAATTATTTATAATTGTGTTGTGTCAAACACTGCTATAAAATATTTAATTGAATGAGATGAATTGAATGAATACAAATGTTTATATATTGTTTTGTAGTAAAATTGTATTCGAGATTGTTGCACGAGATCACCACTGATGTTAACATCCCCCCTACCCCCATCAGCTATCAAACTTTTTGAGAGTAAGCCATTTTCACCCCTGATTACACACAAATTTTGCAGACGGATTATGAAATTTTAAAAGCCTGTCGCAGACAGCTTCAAAACTTTCTGCCATTGGGCATTTTTGGATATTACTTAGCAGCTTCACTTGTAAATTAATTTTTTCAAAACATATTGTCAAATTATAATATTATAAAATTTAGAGGGAGAAATTATAAATTTACGTAGACCATGCTTTTTTTTTTTTTCAAATTTTATTTCACTAAATTTAAAGTTTTATAGAAATTTTAATATTATTATATCTCTGCAAAATACATATATACAAATTTCCATAACTCTAAAACAGTTAATTTATAATTCCCGCAATTCTCTTAAATGAACAATTATTTATATTAAGCATAAAACATTCCTTTTAATAATGAAGCATTGTTGTTATCTTAATGAGAAGAAATACTTCCAACTAGCAAACCCATGCAAAATTTTTACACTTTCTTTTCTTATTAACCTTTAAAATTTAAACTCTTAAATCTTAAAAACAAATTCCTTCACTTAATTTAAATTTTAATACATCAAAAGTCAAATTACCTGGAAGAATCAAATAGGGTTCGATTTAAGTAGTATTCCATTACATTTTGCAATGTAAAACCACCATAATTGCTATATAAAATGTATATGGATTTGCAACCATTGCTAAGCATAGTCAGGGACCCTGTGGCAGAAATTTATTATGCTTTCTGCGACAAGCTTCATCAACACCAAAATCTTTCTGCAGGAATAGTTTGTGAAGTTAACATTTATGAATTCAAACTAAATTATTTTTAAATAGTAAATAATATTCAGTATAACCAATGTATTTAAATTTTAACTAGGCACAAATGCATATATCTGCACTATTGCAAGAAAATACTTTTTTTTTTTTTTTTTAAGAAAGGTGAAAATAAATCTATTGATCTTAATTGCTTCAGATTTTTTGCTCATATTGATATACCATATTGTTCATAAAATATTCAATGAATTCAAACCATAAAAAGCAGTAACACATCAAAAATAATCTGCAAATTTTTTTAAAGCATTTAAATCATGAAATGTCTAAATTAAACAAATGTTACAAATACTTTTAAAATTTCATTACTTTTTTTTATATTAAATATATATATTTAAATACACAAATGAACTTTTTTCATAAGGTGCAAACCAAACAACATACAATATAATACAGAACTCAAAATTAAAATACAACAAATTAAAAGTAAAAATTAATATAGAATATTGAATATCATAATGAAATATAAATAATTTACAACATTTATAGTTTTTGAGATTATTAGAAAGATGCACAATAATACTCTAATACACAAGATCCATTTTTTGTATTATTTACAAATAGCATAAAGATGTGTATTTGAAATCTAAAAAATGTGATTTGACATTAAAGAATTTAGAATGTATAATTATACCATCATTTAAATACATAAAGTAAAACAGAATACAAGATCTAAGTAACACAATTATAGACAAAGCATAGTTGAAATATTTTCATACAGCAAGTGAAATATTTAAATTTTAAGGAAATGTTGAAATCTGAAATGTAACAGATTTCATGGATAAAATCTATAATAGAAAATAATAATTACAGATGAATGAAATAAATAGAAATCAATTAAAAGTAATACTTGATATTTTATATGAATAAGTAAATAAAAATAAATAAATAAAAGCATTTTCTGTTTAATTAGTATTTATTCAAAACAACTATTATTAGATAAGATTCCTTTTGCTTACAAAAATAAAATAAAATAAAATAAAACAAAACAAATAAATAAATAATAATAAATAAATAAAATATTCAACAAAAGCTTTCATTTGATTTTTATTCAAAATAACTATTTAATTTGGAATATTTCAATTAAAAAAAAATAAGCATTTTTTAAAAATTCAAATGTTTAAAAAATGAAATGAACAAGCTGTAGAAACTAATGATAAGAGTATTTTTGTAAAATAAATTAATAATTTTTTTAACGACTTTATATGCTTAAACAACAAAATTTAAAGCTAAGAATTTTAATCACAATTCAAAAACTTAATGATTAGTAAAGAAAAAAATTAGAAAAGTTACCAATTTTATAACTTAAGATACCCATTAATATTTATTGCTAAGATCTTTTACTACATGTAAAATGCTAAATATCAATAAAGTATTTTTAAAATTAATTTCTTAATTTTCTAACAAGGTTTGAAGCTTGATTTTTTATTTTGCGTATAACTACAGATGTTACAAATTTCTCCATAGTCTTATTTCTGTATATATTTGTGAAATTTATTGCATAGTTTGAACCAATCATTAAAATTAATGCAGCTTTAAAAAATTTACGTGTATTTACTACCACGCACGTATGCACGCTTCGCATACATTAAAGAAAAACACTAGATGCTACTAATTTGTCGTGCGTAAATCAGAAAATGTATGAAAATCGGTACAGCAGCAATCACGCACTTAAAAAAAAAAAAAATACTGGATTCACTGTAGCCATTTTGTTATGCATGAATCTGAAAATGCATAAAATATGGAAAATGGTTGTAAAGCCACATTCTTCGAAAAAACATCTTTTTGCAATACAATAAATACACACGACACGAGCGGCGTGAAAACAAAATTTGGAGACACGAAAATGAAGTTCCGATGTGAAGAAGTTACCAGTGAAAAGTGTCGATACACTGAATCATATCACTGCATCACGAATCGCTAATGCATGCCGTATCAAAGCTAACCCAAATGAGTTACATCCGCTTTGTCTCCTCTCTTTTTTCAGGATTGAGGCTATCGTATCTGCAGAAACGAAAATTTGTTCTGCAGAACAGTTTATAAACCATTCTTTGAGTTTCTCTCTCTCTCTCTCTCTCTCTTTTAAACACAATAGCAAAATTTATTTGACTTAAGTAAAATCTTTCTGCAAGAACATTTCTGTTTCTGCGACACTGTCGCCGTGTTTCTGCCAGGGGGGGTCAGGGGTAGTAGTGACTTCAGAAAAATTTCAGGACTCATTTTTTATACAATTTCAGGACATAGGGGAGAGGGGGGGCACATGTGAAGTTTTTTTATTTGTTTATTTTATGAAAAATATAAATTTCTCACAGCAAAAACGTCCGTATGTTTAAATAGTCTTTTCTTTGTCTTACAGAATATTTTCAGATTTTTTACTAAAATATATCTTTTCTTTACTTTATGGCATTTGAAAAAAAATTACTTCAACCGTTCACATGTGCCCCCTCCCCCCTTCCATAGGGGCACATGTGAACAAGATTGAAAAAAAACAAAACTATCATTTTTAAAAGAGAAAATTTTTACTATAATATATTTTGGTACAAATTACATTGATATGATCTGCAGTCCCCTGAAATATATTTTAATAAAAATTCAATGCACATTATATTGATCTAATTTAACAGAAAAGGACAGTGAAGACACTGCTTGTGATGTACCCCTGATATAGATGGTTAGGGCAATTTCATTATAAAATCATCTCTTTGGACTATTGCTGTATCATCATTTTCAGGAAAAACATAGGTTTTTGTTTATTTGTTTTCGCATAAATGCCACACATGCTTCATCCGATTCTAATTTTTTGATCCGACCAACATAATGTACTTTAGTATTTCTTGTGGAAAATTCTACAAAAACAAAATCATTGATTTCCAAAATAGATGGTGAATAATTTAAGTCGACTCCTAAGAATTCCTCCTCTTTATTCAAACTACATTCAGAATCTGACTCAAAGCATAAAAATTTGTTTTTTCGCAACTTCTTTGTTTTCCTCAAAAGTTGTAATGTGTTTTTTCCTTTCTTCTGTAATGCTATTTCCTGCTTTTTCTTTACTTTTTCTACCTTTTCGTTTGTAGCCTTAGCAATTCTATCTTTTTAGTGTATCAGTTAGGATACGTAATTTTTCATTTTCGTTTCTTTAAATTACTAATTTGGGCTTTTGTAGTGTTCATGTTATACGTTTTTCAAAGGGCGCCGCGCCCTGCCCTATTTTGTTTTAACGCCGATGCGCCCTGTCCTTTTATAAAGGGAAAAATGCACCTTGCCCTTTTTTTCAGGTGAAAATGCACCCTTCAATTTTTCTAAATGAAAATGTGCCCTGTATTTTTCCATCTGTTATATCGTTATTTTTTAAAGATATTTTACCATTTTCGCTGAGAAATATAAATTTATAATACATTTTTATCTGATGTAAAACCGGTTACAATTATTTCCCTTTTCATCTCAGACAGTAGTTTGGCGTTTGAAATGATGTTGCCACAAAAAATTCATACTTAGTTAATTTTAAAAAATCTAATTGTTGTACCGATAAGCTGCTTGCACACTTAAATTCAGAAAAAAAACCCTTTCATTTGGTACTGAAATCGTAACGATCGGACAAATATTTCTAATTTATTTTCCACTTTTTCTAATTTTAACTCTGTTAAAATATCTTTTTTTATGCAATGGCGGTGAATTCTCAGTCATTGAGATCGCTTTTAGATTAGACATGAGTGGACATTTTAATTAATATCTCCACAACTAATTAAAATTTTTAAATTCTGTTTCGAGGAGGAACTCGGAAAGGCTCCAGTGCATCAGTATGTCAATTCTTGTACTTCTGCGTTCAATAGGGGCAGAACGTATAAAAGAACAGACAGACAGACAGACAAACCTTTCCTTTTATTATTATAGATGGTCAAAATTTTTCATATGTATATCCAGGAACAGAATTATATCTAAAGTTCGGAACAGAGTTTTTAAAAAACTTTTTTTTAAGCCTAACCCAAAAGGGATTTTCTATATTATACCTAGAATAACACTATTGGGTTACTATAAAATAATAATATAAATATTACTATAAAATAATAGTAATTAATTATTATTAATTAAAAATTAAATGATCTTCATATTCTGAATATTTGGTTTGGTCTAAACTGAGGAATGTTAAAAATTTTGTAGATGTCTGTGACAGGTTTTTAAAATTTCATAATCTGTCTGCGAAATTTGCATGTAGTCAGGGGTGAAAATGGCTTACACTCAAAAAGCCTGAAAGATGATAGGAGCAATCTGGAGGGGGGGGGGTAACAATAATGGTGATCTCATGCAACAATACACAATACATATTACTTACAAACTTTGAATAAACACCATAAAATGCAATAAACTCCCAACAGTTGTTTCGGTTAAAAAAAATACACGACCCTTTATCAGGCGAATAAAATAAGCACGAGTGCTGCAGTCAAAGCCATTTTATGGTGTTTATTCAAAGTTTGTAAGTAATATTTTTTACAACACCAGTTTTGTGGTGCTTTTTTATTAAATACACAATACAATTTTACTACAGAACAATACAGTATAAACAATTATAAAATAATAAGATTAACTCATTCAATTAAATATTTTATAGCAATGTTTGACACAACACAATAAAAATAATTATAAATAAAAAAAGTATTAGTTTTAGTTTTGATACAGAAATTTTTATAAGTGAATTTTGAAGTGGAGGAGAAGTTTTGGAGCAGTTTTAGATGAAAATAGCACTTTTCTACGTTCCCATAGAATCTCAGTAACAGGTACAGTCGGCAACAAAAGTGTCCGAACACTAGCGAAAATTCCTATGTAAAAAAAGTACGCTTAATACAGTTTTGCTAAATAAATCCTTGCCGAATCATGTTCTTACACTGACTAAGATCAAGATTCGACAAGGATTTCTTTAACAAAACCGTATGAAGTGTACCTTTTTTACATAGGAATTTTCGCTAGTGTTTGGACACTTTTGTTACCGACTGTAACAGAAGAAAAGAATACACGCATAATGCTGCCTATCAAGAGAGATCTAGGCTCCTTGGTCGCCCTTGTTAAGTACTGTTTTATGTGTTCCTACCAAGGCACCTATAGGGGGCTGTAGAGTTCCTACCAGAGAGCGTCTAAGAAGTCATACATCGGTAGCGCATTGTCGTGAGCGAAAAATGCAGACAATTTTTTACAGGGTTGGGTTTCTTCCAGGACAGTGGAAAAAATTGGAAAAAATGGAAGAAACCAACAAAAAAAATAAAACAGAAGCTCAAAATTGAAACGCATTAACTATATATTTACTCAAAGCATAATATAGTGTCAAATCAAAACTATAATTCAATTAATATTAAAAATATTATTTTTAGAAAAATAACTTTAAATATATACAGGTTATGCATTCTTACTAATTATGGGTAGGGTGTTTAACAATTTCTACCATTTCTGTAAAAAAGAGAAAAAGAAATCCCTACAAGTTCTTTAAGTATAAAAATGCTTAATTTTATATGTGAAGATTACTGTGCAACACATTAAATTAAAAAAAGAAAATGTAATTAATTAAACATTAGCTATTTTTTAAATGTACTAGCATTATTTCAATGCTAATTTTTAAATCCTAATAGTTTTAGAATGTTTTGCATAGATATTATATTATATATTATATGTTCAAGTAGTACAAGTGATAATAGTTATGGAATTTAAACAAAATATTTATTCACTTAATATATATATATATATATGGCCTCTAAGCTGGATAACCAATGAACTGTATCCATACATCAAAATACTTTTAAACTCCCCTGCAAATTCTACAGGATAAAATAAAAAATAATAAAAAATCCATATCTTGCATTCATACTATTCTAAATTAAGAAACAGATTGCAGTATTGAACTGCTAAAAAGCTTTTTATCTGTTATACTGTATATGGCATTAAAGAAAATGAGGTTTTCGGTGACATTTTTTCATACAGTTAATTATTGCATACCTGTTTCCTTAATTAACTGAATGTTAATTAAAAGCTCTTTTATCAGAAAGTAAGCAATTGATCCTTACTATTTACTACCAGTTAAAGATATAAAATTGTTTAAATTATAAAACTTTATACTGAATAAATTGAAATTGATTTCTTCAATGGATTTTGAATATTTTAGAGAGTGATCTGATCTTGGCTAAAACTAAAAATATCATATAATTATGAATTTAGCATATATAATTAATAATTAAACTTTTATAAGCATAATAAAGTTTGCTTTAGGCTGTTTATAAGAAAAATGAATCCATTGTATCTTACAAAGCTGCAACTTATTACTATATGATAATTTTTTAAAGAAAAACAATTTCTTCCATACCTTCCACTTGCATGAAACCTATTTCTTCCGACCAGTTTTTTCCATATTGGAAGAAACTTGCCAACCCTGACTTTTTATGACTACAGACGAAAACTGTCTGAAAGTTGCAGGTAAATTTTTTATATATTTATTTATTAGTACAGACAAAGAGTGTCCGAAAGTTGAGGACTAATTTTTTTTATTAGTGCAGACAAAAACTGTCTGCAAGCCATTTTTCTGTGTCCGCGACTATGTCACCATGTTGCGGCGTTTCTGCCACTGGGTTCTACACTTGTGTGTCAAGATTTGATCCAAGTTTTAATTTTTGGGTCCCATTTTTATGAAATTTTTATTTTAAAATATAAAAATAATAATAATAATGTAACATGTTCTATTTTGTCAGACGTTCTCTATACCTAAATGTTTACCATCAAGTTAAAGTTAAGAGTGTTTCATTTGAACCGAGTTATAGGTAATAATTAAAAAGGATTCCGGAAACATGAAAATTTTCTACAATAAGACCATTTTTATAAAACTAAATCTTTTAAAAAGGCTGTTTTTATGAATTTGAAGTTTGTGAGAAGCAATAAAAGAATCTCATTTTTTGCCTGTATCAAACTTTACAAAGACAACATTATATATATTTTTTAGTTATGTTATGTTAAATATTTGTTGTTAAATCGTTAGAATTTTAGGCAAATAACTAACCCCCCCCCACCTTTATATATATATATATATATATATATACATATATGACTTAAAAATACAAAAATTACTTGCAATTTTGTTCATTTTTTCTCATTTTTTTTTCAAAACCATTTCGTTCATACACTGAAGTTGAAAAATTATTACATATAGCAATATCAAACTGGCATATATATCACTAATACGATACAACATATTTAATGTCAATTAAAAAATAATAAATTATAACCCCCCCCCCCCAAAAAAAAAAAAAAAAAAAAAAAAAAAAAAAAAAAAATCTGTAACAATGCATGTTGTGAATATTCTTTTTAAAATTATTATTACATAAAATAGTCTTTTGAGTTGTGCAGAATTGTACCTTATACTAAAACATAGTAAAAATTCAATATAAATATATATATGTATTAAACACTTGGAATTAGAAACCATTTAATCAGATATTTTAACTCTTCCACAAGCATGTTTCACATATTAAAATATTAACATACTTATAAAATTTTAACTATAAATACTTTTTCCTGCTCTGTATGTTAAATTTAGTGTATTTTATTGTATACTAGCAGGCTACGCTCGCTTCTCTGGTCACTATTTTTAAATGAATCACAATAATTAATGAATTCTCAAAACTGCATTAATTTTTATCATGTGATAAAAAAAGAAAAAAAAAATCTGATCAGGAAAAATGTTGCACCGGGTCCCCACTGCCTTTGGCAGCGTAGACCCGTGCACTGCGCACACGTATTCCTTCACCATCCTTATGACTTCTCAAAATTCCATGTTATTACTCATAAACTTTCATTCTCAAGAAAAGGAATTAAAAAATATATCATTTAGCACCGGGTAAAAACTCACACCGGGACGCCACTGCCTTCGGCAGCGCAGACCCATGCGCGCTGCACGCGCATGTTTGAGGATATACGTACGCTGTACATGCATATTCCTTCTCAACTCAAACTTTTATTAAGAAAATAAAATTAAAAAAAAATCTTTTATCATCGGGTAAAAACTCGCACCGGGTCCCAAACCCATGCGCGCCTATTCCTTCCCCACCGTTCCAGCCCCTCCTAATTAACTTGCATATACCAATTTTGAACGGTCTTACTCAATTAGCTGAGATGCAAAAGAAAACCTGATCAGGACACTTTAAATTGTAAATCAGGTGAAATCTCGAATTCCACTTTCGATAATGTATTAGAAATAATTTAATCATAATTAGAATATGAAATATTGAAATTTAAAAATATTACAGCGCCATCTGGCGGTAGAAATTTCTGTAATCTATTGTTCCATTCCAGATCAACAAAGCTTTCAAATGATGTATTACTCATGAAATTATTTTAATTAGTAGATGAGATGCAAAAGAAAACCTAATCAGGACACCTCAAAACCTGTAAATCGGGTGAAATCTCTAATTCCATTTTCGATAATGTAAAAGTACTTTAAAATGTGTATCAACTAAAATAAGATTTCAAATGATGTATTACTTATGAACTTTTTTTAATTAATAACTGAGATACAAAAAAAAAAAAAAAAAACTCATTCAGGACACCTCAAAACGTTTAAATCTGGTGAAAACTTTCGATAATTTAAAAGAACTTTAAAATATCTTACGAATGATGTATTACAAATAATTTAATCATAATTAGAAATTGAAATTTTAAAATGTTACAGCGCCATCTGGCGGTATAAATTTCTGTATTCCACTATTCGATTCCAAATCAAAAAAGCTTTCTAATGATGTATTATTTATGAAATTATTTTAATTAGTAGCTGAGATACAAAAGAAAACTGATTCAGGACACCTCAAAACGTGTAAATCTGGTGAAAACTTTCGATAATTTAAAAGAACTTTAAAATATCTTACGAATGATGTATTACAAATAATTTAATCATAATTAGAAATTGAAATTTTAAAATGTTACAGCGCCATCTGGCGGTATAAATTTCTGTATTCCACTATTCGATTCCAAATCAAAAAAGCTTTCTAATGATGTATTATTTATGAAATTATTTTAATTAGTAGCTGAGATACAAAAGAAAACTGATTCAGGACACCTCAAAACGTGTAAATCTGGTGAAAACTTTCGATAATTTAAAAGAACTTTAAAATATCTTTCGAATGCTGCATTAAAAATAATTTAATCATAATTAGAAATTGAAATATTGAAATTTTAAAATATTACAGCGCCATCTGGCGGTACAAATTTCTGTATTCCACTGTTCAAAAAGCTTTCTAATGATGTATTACTTACGAAATTATTTTAATAAGTAGCTGAGATACAAAAGAAAACTAATTCAGGAGACCTCAAAACGTGTAAATCTGGTGAAAACTGTCGATAATATAAAAGAACTTTAAAATATCTTTCGAATGATGCATTAAAAATAATTTAATCATAATTAGAAATTGAAATATTGAAATTTGAATGTATTACAGCGCCATCTGGCGGTAGAAATTTCTGTAATCCACTGTTCGACTCCAAATCAAAAAAGCTTTCTAATGATGTATTACTTATAAAATTATTTTAATTAGTAGCTGAGATACAAAAGAAAACCTAATCAGGACACCTCAAAACGTGTAAATCGGGTGAAATCTCGAATTCCATTTTCGATAATGTAAAAGTACTTTAAAATGTGTATCAAGTCAACAAAGCTTTCAAATGATGTATTACTTATGAAATTTTTTTAATTAATTTCTGAGATATAAAACAAAACTGATTCAGGACACCTCAAAACGTGTAAATCTGGTGAAAACTTTCGATATTTTAAAAGAACTTTAAAATATCTTTCGAATGATGTATTTAAAATAATTTAATCATAATTAGAAATTGAAATAAAGAAATATTGAAATTTTAAAATATTACAGCGCCATCTGGCGGTACAAATTTCTGTATTCCACTGTTCGATTCCAAATCAAAAAAGCTTTCTAATGATGCATTACTTATGAAATTATTTTAATTAGTAGCTGAGATACAAAAGAAAACTAATTCAGGAGACCTCAAAACGTGTAAATCTGGTGAAAACTTTCGATAATTTAAAACAACTTTAAAATATCTTTCGAATGATGTATTAAAAATAATTTAATTGGAATTTAAAACATCGAAATTTTAGCTGAGATACAAAAGAAAACCTACTCAGGACATTCTAAAACATGTAAATCACGTGAAATCTCTAATTCCATTATCTACGGTAGTTTTATTAATGGAAGTAAAAAGAAAAATAAATATTTTTTATTTCCCCAAAACCTATATATACCACGGTAGTCGGGTAATGGAAGTAAAAAGAAAAAGTATTTTTTAGTTCCTTCAAATGTATTTTGTTGCTATGGAAACTTCTATCGTCTATTGAAAGATGATTACGTGTTAGAATAAAATTTATTTTGCAATTAAAATGTAACTGCTTTGTTTATTAATGAAAATTGATGAAATTTTAACTGCAGGTTGGTTTTGTGCTGAAAAGGTTGTATATTAAGTGTTGTGTACGAAAAAGAAAATTTGAAGCACTTTGAAATTTGCAATTTTTAACCCCAGTTAAAGATCATGTGACATTAATGACTTGCACCTGTTTTGTTTCCATTCGAGACAGCCATTAAAATCGTCTGCTGAATGCTGATAGAATGCCCCCTTTTTAAGCAATAAGGATTTTTGGTCATTGTTCGATCAACATGGGTCAACATTTTAATTAATATCTCCGAAACTAATTAAGATTTTTAAATTCTGTTTCGAGGAAAACATCGGAAAGGCTCCAGAGCATCCGTATGTCAATTCTTGTGTTTCTGCGTTCAGTAGGGGCTGAACGTATAAAAGAACAGACAGACAGACAAACCTTTCCATTTATTATTATAGACTAGCAGCCTTCAGCAACCAGCTGGTTCGTGATCCTTGAAAAATTTGACTTTATAAAACTCTCGCTCGCTGGCAGCGCCTTTTTCCCATTTTAGGTCCTACAACAGCTTATTGACATATAGAGCAAATAGCTTTATTGAAAAATTTAACCATAATAAATTCCTGCTTAGTAGTGCTTGCAACACCTTCTTCCTGTTTCAATATCTGAAACAGCCTATTTACTCACCTTGTTACGATCTTTGAAAATTCTGACCAGCAAAGTTCAGCCTGGTGGTGCCTGCGGCACCTTATCCTCATTTTAGAACTTTATGGTTAGTTAATAGTGGTTGCAGGGGTGAAACTACCTAGCTTGAAAAAAACCATGAAAACTGTTCTTTGCATGCAGATAGGGAGATTTAATAATGATATATCATATGGCTACCTATATTAAGTGATATTTGCAGAGTTTGTAATACATTTAAAAGGCAAGTTAAACATTCAAAATGATAAATTTCTGTAAAAACAAAGTAATTTAACATGAAATTAAAAGACAACAAAATTTTCAAAAACCCTGAATTCAGGGGTAGCCCCTGAAAAGTTTCACCCCTGCGGTTGGTTTATACAGAAATAATAAATCTGTAAACAACATCACGGCATCTTTATTATAGCTCCCCTTGGTGACTTTTTAATTTTTAATAAAATAAAAGGGATCTTGCTAAGATGGCGGCAAAAATTTATAAGTCGCCATTGGGGCTGTCTTGCCAAGGAAAATATAAAAATTAAGTCATCAAACATGAATTATATTTTGAAACTTTTCTTTGACTGATTTAGTTTAAGTATCATTAGCATTTCATTCCACAAAACCTAATAATATTTTGGCTCTGGTGCAGGGTTGTTGATTTTTTTTTTTTTATTTAAATTGGATTTTTTGTAATTTAAAATTAAGATTTATTCGATTTTAATGACTTATTATGTATTCATACATTATTGTACAACATTTGTATTTTATCATGTGTATGTGTGAGTATATATATCCACAATATCAATCATTTTACTTAAATTAAATTATAAAAATACAAATAATAGAATATAAAAATACAAAGAAATAGAATTGTTAAATATTTCTTGCTCATGTAATTATTTTTTGCCCCTCCCTCCATTTTCTTATCTCTAACTAGTGATTGGCGATCAGATGTTCTGCAGAATTCATTTGTTTCCCAATCTTCTTCCATCCACAACATAAATGTCAATATTCCTTTTAAACTTGGTTTGTTATATTCTAGAAGTAGAACTGAAAGAGTTTAATATTTCCTACCCATGTAATTAATTTTTAACCCCCCCCCCCTCACACACATATACATCTCCAGATAGTGATCAATTCTAGAAACAATAAAGAAATAGAAGTGCTCAATATTTCTCACATATGTAATTATTTTTAAACTTCATTACTGAACTTGATAATTCTACATTTTTTTTCTCAATTAAATTAAATATTTATATTTAATATCTATTCCAAATGTTTAAACAAGGGAAAAAAAATGTAGACTAAATTTTTCAGGTAAGAAAATTTTTTCTAAATCCATTTAAGAAAATTAATACTCAGTTGGTTTTATGAATTTTCGAAACTGATAATTAACTACTGTAGCTTTTTTAAATAGTATGATTAATGTACATAAATAAAAATCATATTTTATGTTTGTTTGATTTTTTTGTTGTTGTTGTTGACATGGAATTTTAATAAGGTTTTATGTGGATATAAATAAACTTATTGCAATTATATTAAAGAATTGTTTTCTGCTAATGAAAAAAATCCTGAAATTTTTAATGTAGACAGAAAGCTATAAATATATATATAACTGTTTAGGTAATCAATTTATTAAAAGTGACATTATCAATGTTCAATCAATTAATCAAACAATCATGTTAGCAAAACATTTTCAGCTAATTTCTAATTTTAGCAATTGTATGTCTGTTAATAAAATTAAATCTCAGATAATATACCAAAAAAGACTTTTTGCCCCCCCCCTCCCTTTTCCCCAGACTCAAAATAGTTTTGTTTCCTTCTAATGCTAATCACATCTATTTTCCGTATGGAGATGTCACACTAGGTGAAATTTATTAATTGAATAAAATTTTTGTATTTCTCTTTCAATGAGACAAAGTAAATATTCTTGCAAAACACGAATTGTGTATGAGAAATAACATTATTTTGTTAGTGTGTCATCAATCATCATTATAGCCTACTATTTTCTGTATCAAAATGAAATTAATACTTAACTACTAAAGTCCATATATTTTTCCTCATTACTAAAACTTTAAAATCTTCTTTTTAATACTATAGTTATTAATAGCATTTAAAAGTTGCATTATATGCTACTATAACTACCCTATATCTTTATAAAACTCACTCTTAAAATACTAATAAGAATAAAATCATAAACACTCAAAGGAAATACAAACGAGATATCTTCTCTCAAAATTGAATCATTTTTCAATGATTTGATTTCTCAGCCAATTTTGTCTTTCTCCCACCTTTCATTTCAGATATTGAAAATTTTAAGCTTGAGAAGAATGAAAGTTTAAATAAAAATTAAAGGTTTTTTTTTTTTTTTTTTTTTTTTAAATCTGTGGAAGTGCATAATTTTTTTATTATTAAAATAATAAAGGCCACTATTTCTTAATTTTCTGACCATATCATATGTGTTTTATGCCTTTATATGTATATAGATACATATTTTTTAATTATGTGTGTGAATATCGGGTACAACGTCAACACGCGAGTGGCCACTGAGTTAATCATGTTCAGTGGCCACTGGCCACTGACAAAAGTTGTAAGTCTTGACCTCTATTTACCTGCCATAAATGCCCCACTTTACCCTAAGCATTTACCAATGCTTTTATTCAATCTAGTATCTTCATAAAAGAAGTAATTTTATAACAATCATATATGTGAATGGTGAGAGCTTTTGTACTTGGTCTAAGTAGCGATGTGGGGTAGAAAATTTTCTTTTTTAGAAAATTTTCCACTATGTTTTTCCGGAAAATTTTCAAAGTCAAAAGAGCAATTTTAGTTATTTTCTTACATGACATATTTAATCTTTTCTTTTATTAGTCACAGTACAATTATTAGTTACACAGTAATGTCAGATTGATAGACAATTAAATTGAAGGAAAAAACCTTTTTTAACAAAATAAAATTGTATGTGACATACCAGCCTGTAAGATCATGCAAAATAAATGACTAAAGAAATATTTCATAATTTTCCTTTTTCGTTGATTATCGAGGAAACTAGAAAAAGATTTGTGCAAACATGGCCCAGAAAAAGTTTCATCCAGGCCCAGTTCAAATCCGCAAAAAAAATTTAAGCCTGGTCTGGCCCGACAGTAAATTGAAAAATTCAGCCTGACCCGCACAGACCTCTAACATGCCCTTTATTTAAATAGATTATTCATCTATCATACATGCAAAACAGACATTAAAAATTATTATAGTTTACTTATTTTATACATATTTAAAAATTATTAAATCATAATTTCTATGCTTTGTTTATTAATTTCTTTTTGATCTGAATAATTATTCATATTTTTCTTTAAATAGTTTTGTTTACTTGTAGCTTTTAATGTATTAGTTTTATTTTACAAAACATTCATAATTTAAAGGCTTTGAAAATTTTCAATAATTTTTCTAGAAAATTTTCCAGAAAACCCACATTCCTAAGTATAAGCCACTAAACTTGAGACTGACTTTGTAGGTACAATGTTTTGAAAATTGAAATAAAGTAAAATCTTACCCAAGTAGCTTTTTCTCACATTTTAAATGTCCAGAGGCCTTTAGATACTTTTTTTTTCTGGTTTGTCAACTTTCTAGAAATTGCAGCATTCCTGGAAGAACAAATGCATATAGTCTATATATATATATACATGTAAAATTAGTATTTTACTTTTGCCATGTACAAAAATCACAACACAGAACATGGGCGTAGCCAGCATCCGATCTAGGGAGGTACAAAATTTTTCAGACACAAAGTTGTATGTAAAAAATATTTTTGGCGACAACAGAGAAATAGTTGTTATTGGTAATGATGATCATTATGGTGTGTGTATAAGTTTGGGCATGACAGAAGGATTTTCTAAAAATACCCATTTTTCAACATATCTGACTCCTCCTCCGCTTCCCAAAAAGCAGATGTTTTAAGTTTGCATTCTGTGTTTGTCTGTCTGTCTCATAGTAGCTTCCAAACAAATAGACCGATTTCAATGCTTTTTTTTTTTGAACGCTGATTTATTAGGAGTGTTTTTTAGGTAAGTGATAAAAATATGTTTGATATGTACTTTTAATTTTAATCAATTAAAATGTTTTTTTTTTTTTTTTTCTTCTTTTCAGGCAAAATTTGCTTTGACATTTTAAAATGTTATAGTTTTCAAGTATTCAACTCCACTTTCAACATTTCAAATAAATCGCATGGTTTATTAGACTAGAGTACAAAAACTTTTAAAAAATCAGTTTTTTTTTTAATGAATTTTAAATTTTAATCCAATTGTAACAAAAATTAAAAAGTAGTCATAAATAGGGATAAGTTCAGAGTCCAAAAATCTCTTAATTTGATTGAAAATCGGGGGATTTTCCAGAGAGTTTTCAAAATGAATTAAAAATAAAATTTTATTATCATATTTATTTTCTAGGCAATTTGCACATAAACTTTAAAATTTGCAAGCTGTCGATTTTCCTTCTGATCATAGGTGTAGAGTTTTCCAAATTATTGGAGGGCTCAGGTCGAACTTGTGAAAATTTTGGACTTTATGAATCTTCATTGCAAATTATTGTCTTAGAATTTCATAAAAATTTGTACATATGGTGTTTTATAATAAACAATATTAAATGCATTAAAATTTCCTGAAAATTATTTAAATTAAATTTTAAAAATTAAATTATTTTTTTTTTTTTTTACCAATACCAAGTACAGTTATTTATTTAAGATTTATTTGATGGTCAAAATTCCTCTGTACTATAACAGTTCCACGTACGATAAACATTTGTCCCCTTGTTGAAGGTGGAAGAGGTCTCTACTTATCGTCTTCAGAAGCCGAAGTCAATGCTATTCTATGAAGAATGTCGCCCCATTTTAGCTTATTAGCTAATACATATTTTTAAATTCTGTTTTCACATTCAGAAACTTCACAACTATTAAACAATTTATCGATTTCTAAAACTTATTTTTTAAAATATTTAATATTTTATTTTGAGGTTGTAAAATGCGAATTTTCACAATGTGAATTTTTTCATTTTTGAGTTTAAAAATGCAATCTGAAAAATTAACAAAATCAATTTTTAGAAAGCGATAACCTGTTTAGCAGTTGTAAATTTCCGGAAAGTGAAAACGGAATTTAAAAATATAATATGTATTAGTTAATAAATTATAACGAGGCAAAATTTCCCCTAGAATAATACTGGCTTCGGCTTAAGGAGACGATTGGTAGAGAGTCCCCTTAAACTTAATAAAATATCTAGAATGCAGTCAGAACAGTTATATTGCATATTGCAATCACGGTTTAAACTGCCATTAGTTTTTTTAGCATTTTGCTAAAAGATACTGTATTTTGCTAAACTATGTCAGTAAGAATTTCGCTAAAAAGCTAAAACTAGATTACTTCATAAAATAACTTTATATAACTACCTCAATTTTTTATACAAATATTTGTGGACGGAAATTACAAAACCACTGAAAATATTGGGAATCATTATCTATTTAGTACATTCGGATTTAATTTCGACTTTTAATAGTTGAATTTAAATGCAAAAATATTTAAAAACATAATTAAGAATTTGCTTCATAGATATATTCTCAGTGCTAGTATTGTGTTTGTTGAAATCGAAACAATTTTGCTGATTCATTTTTCTTAAATCACAATATATGCTTGGTTAAAATCGTCAGTGAACAAAACAAACAGAAAACAAAATTGAGGGGGCACCAAGTTAAGAAAAAGAAATCAATACTATTCAAAGAATTAATTTTTGAAAAAGCTAAAATAATGCTTATATGTTTTAGCTAAAATGCTAAAGAAACTTTTTTGCCAGGTTAAACCCTGATTGTAATATAACTGTTTTGAATCAGCATATTGCAAAGTACATGCAGAGTTTATATCCGCGTTTTTTTCTTTTTTTTTTCTTCTACCCATAGGCTATTTTTCTTGGATTCATTTAATTTTATGAAAGAAAAAAAAATAGCTAAGCTTATAATGAAATTAGAACATTATAATATATACACTCAAATCAATAAAAAGTAAATAATTTTAAAGGCTATAATACTCGTATAAGAAATAAATAGCATATAAGCAAGAGAATGGCAGATTGATTAAAAAAAAAAAAAAAAAAAAAAAAAATCTGAGAATATAACTCATACATACTGCTCGTTGTTTCTTTGGATTTTAATTCATTGTTAAAACTTAAATAAAATATGATCAATTTAAACTTCTTAGGTACCAACAAAGTTAATAAGAGTGTTTGGAGCTCCATTCAGTCTGTCTGTCGATTTGCTCATATAGAGTATTGCAAGTAATGTGTTCTAATTTCACTAAATATTTTTTAAATGCATTTATAAACTGATAAATAAGAATCACGTTTATTATAGCATATTCCCTATTGAAAATGGAATAAGTAGAACTACTGTGCCGGTTTTCTGCAAGAACTGATAAAAGAAGTAAACTATTAAACAGGGTTGGGTTTCTTCAGGACAGTGGAAGAAACTGGAAAAAAACGGAAGAAACGAACCAAAAGACAAAACAGATGTTCAAAATTAAAATTTATGAACTATATAAACTCAAAGTATAAATATAATGCCAAATCTAAACTATAATTCCTTTTTAGCCATAATATTTGCACTTTTTTCTTTTTTTTTTAAGTATACAATTTTTTGTATAAACTCGAAGCTGGTACCCAATGACTGTATCAATAAGTAGGTTACTTTTAAACTGTCCTGCAAACTCTCTAGGATAGTAAAAAAAAAAAAAAAATCCATAGTTTGTATTTATATATCTTAAGTTGAAAAATAAAGTGCAGTATTGAACTAACAAAAAACTTTTCATTTGTTTTACAGTCAACTCCCTCAAAAGTTTTGTACCGAGGTTGTGCAGATAATAGGAATTTGGAAATTAGAGATCACTGCCTTTGTTTACAGTTTTCTTTTGCAGATACAAAGTCAGTTATTATTAATTAAATAGACATCAAAACGGAAAGAGGATTTTTAATAAATTTTAGAATAAACATTTCTTCAATATTTATAAAACTAATCTATCACATTCATATATGATGGTAAATAATTTAAGCATATTTAAATTAAATAATAGGTACCTATAAAATGTAAACAAACATATTTAAAAAATATGAAACAAAATATTTTTGAAAGTCTGGAAATAATATTCATTGCTGATTAATTTTGTTGAACATTCATGTAATAGTGGTTTATATTCAGTGCTAGTCTGTATGAATTGCAGAATAAATATAAGAATGTTACCCCCCCCCCCCCCCCCCCTACCCATTTGTGTTTCAAAGTAATGATTATGCTAAAAGTTTGATAAAAAATAATTATAAGATTAAAAAAAAAAACTTTTTATATACCATGTTTTTAGATTTTCTGATGAGTCATTAATAAAATACGTGAGGCTAAAAAATAATATTTAAGCACGCGGAATCAGTTCAGTGAAATAATAACAGTGAAAAAAAAAAAAAAAAAAAGTTGGTTTTAAAATATTACTCCTTTTAGAACAACGTATATTAACATCGTACATTAGCACTTTAATTTTTTTCACATTCACGTTTAATTAAATGTATTTTTATGTTGAAAGAAAATGAACTCTTACATTTTTTTTTTTTTTTCTTTTTGGCAACAATTGCATTATAGCTAATTTTTTAATGGCTATTTTATTGCTATTAAGAGCTTATTATTTTCATATTTTATTTAATTAAAAGAAAACTATTCGAAAATTCAAAAATCTGACATCGAAGTATTGTGTTGTCACCAAGTTCTGAGTTACTGTGAAAGTTTCAAATGTCTAGCTAGTAGGGAAATTAGTTAAAAATAGATTGCAAGATTTGTACCGAACAAACAAACAAGAATCGAAGTTAATAAAAACATGGTAATAAAAAGTAAAAATGTGAATTTTTTTCAAATATGAGATGTAAATTTCTTTTAGATTAAAAAATCAATTACGGATTAGAAGGATTTGCAGATCTGATCTTATCAGTTGGTTATTATAAACATCAACTTAATTGCAAAACATGTTTTTAATATTCCAAATAATAAAACTGTATTGTAAATAATGAAACATACTTTATATTACTTATTTGGAAAAAATATAGAAATATCCGCTTTTAACCAGTGCAAAGCAATAAAAATATTTGATTAAATATAAATAAAAAATGTTAACTTACCTTGAACAGTAAAAATAAACAATAAAGCACGTTTTACATTGCCCGCTCGCCGAAGCGTCCATCTTGAGTGTTGTGTTGTGTTGCCATCGTTGTTTTTCAAATGCTACAAACTATGCTGCTGAAATTCTTTGAAATATTTGTATGAGAACATTTAACCAATTTTATTAATAATTATATTTTTCATCTTGAAAATGAAGGGGTCTCTTATGATATCACTGAAAGATATGGTTCAAACTATTCTTTTTTTTTTTTTTTTCACGGAAACATGTAAAGCTAAATTAAAAAAAAAAAAAAAAAAAAAAAAAAAAAAAAAAAAAAAACTATTGTTTTTTCTTTTTAACATAACGGGCCCATGTAACAGAAATTCAATTTTGATGCCGAATTTTATAGGTTATTTCAATGCATAAAATTTCTGAAATCAATGTTATCAGTGAAATTGCTTTCCGTTTAACATAATTCCGAGCTTTCAGATCTTTAGTTGCGCATAGGAATCTGGCCCCTGGCCCCCTTAGTTAAAAAAATAAAAAAAGGCATTTTTTGTTTTAGAAAAAAAATTTCCGCTTAAAACGATTATATGAAGAAAATGTATGGTTTCCATTTGAAAAAATCGAGTTTATGTTACACGGGGGGGCTCCTTGTGGCCCCACCTGTGATAAAAAATCGGATAGATTATTTGGACGCTCGAAACTTTTGAAATCAATGACATCACTGAAATTGATTTCCTTTTAACATAATTCTGTGTTTCCAGACCTTTAGTTGCACATAAGAATCGGGCCCCTGGCCCCCTTAGTTTAAGAAATAAAAAAGAGTATTATATGTTTTAAAACAGATTTTTCCGCTTAAAACGATTCTGTGAAGAAAAAATATGATTTCTATTTGAAAAATTCAAGTTTATGTTACATAGGGCCCCTAGTGGCTCCAGGGGCCCACCTCTGATACCAAATCGGATAGATTATTTGAATGCTTGAAAGGTTTGAAAGTAATGACATCAGTGAAATTGATTTCCTTTTAAGATAAAGGTTGGTTAGGTGTGTTATACGACGCACTAGTGTTGCGCAATGGACAATTGGCAACGGTCTGAGACTCACTCCTAGTTGTTCGGAGACATGACATCTCACTTTTGATCCTACACAGAAGGGATGGCTCTTCCGCTTCAGTGACTCACAGAGGTATAATTTTTTATGGGTATATGGAGAATATTGCGACACGACAGATTTTACGTGCACCAGCCACCATTACTGTACACAAAGGTCTTTGGCAGGCTCAAGTACCGAACGCGCAATCTTCAAATTACGAGCCAGGCATTCTACGGACTGTGCTACCGCAGCTCCTCCCCAGAAATTTGGAAAATTTGGTCACCGTCTTTTAAGGCCAACGCTCATCGAGTTATGCAATTTCAAAAATTGTAGAATATCTAAATCTTTTGAAACTAAAAGACTGAAAAAACTTTTTAGTGTTAGAAATCTCCAAAATTCTGCAATCTTTGAAACTGCCCAAACCTACTTAGTCGAAGAAGAATGAAATTTTTACTGTTGTGATAGTAAGATATAAAAGTCTTTAAATAGTTTGATGATACCATTTTCATCATTTTTTTTTTCATTTAGGAGGGACATTCTGAAGTACAAAGAAGTGAGAAAAAATCCTGACTTCGTACGTTTTTGCATTCTGCAAGAAAAAATTATAATATCTGTCTTGTTAACTATGCTGACCAAATGTCCCCATTTTCTGGGGACAGCTTTTATTTTGAAGACTTTTTTCTAAATTATTAAAAGAATGTAAGAAGTTAATTACTTATCATCGATATTTTATTTTTAGTCCTCATTTATTAAGAAGGAAAAAATGCATTCATAATTGGGTGTAATTGTTGCAATTTTGAACGTTTCTCTATTATAAAGGTACTCTGATCTGGTCATCATAAGTTACACTGTTATAATCCCATTTTGAAAACCGCAATTTTTATTCGAAGATTCATTAGGTGGGTTGGCATTAGTTGAATGGATTATACGTCGCACTAGTGCTACACTAGGCGATAAAGTAATCCTAAGGTTAGTCCAGAGACGTGTCATGTTCTCATCCAAAATACTGTCGGCAGCAAAAGTATCCAAGCACTAGCAAAAATCCCTGCCTAAAAAAAAGCACGCTTAATACTGCTTTGTTAAATAAATCCTTGTCGAGTAAGTCTAAGCACATGATTCGACGAGGATCTATTTAACAAAACAGTATTAGGTGCACTTTTTTGACATCGGAATTATTGGCTAGTGCTCGGATCCTTTTGCTGGCGACTGTACCTCTGGGGTTCAAAGTAGCGGGGGAGCTATCCCCTTCGTGAAAGGCCAAAATTGCGATGGCTTATCGCTTACGATGAGTTTTCGACCGTCGCCCTTTGACTACAGTGACCAGATCAGAGTACCTTTATAATAGAGAAACGTTAAAAATTGCTACAATTATCCAATTATGCATATATTTTTTCATTATTAATAAATGAGGACTAAAAATAAAATATCAGTGATAAATAATTAACTTCCTACATTCTTTTAAAAACTTAGAAAAATGCCTTTAAAATAAAGGATATCTCAAGAAAATGAAGCATCAACTGACCATAGCTTAGCACTAGTGCGACGTAAAAACTACTCAGCCCTCAGTATGAGACATGCCATCACAATATTGATACAGTTGGCAGCAAAATTATTGAAGCGCACATCCACATTTTTCATGGTTTTTTTTTTTTCTAATTTTTATCATCAACTTACTTTTTTATAAACAGTATAAAACTATGATCATGAGTCGACAAATATTTACTTGACAGAACAGTATTACGTACCCATCTTTTAAACAGGAATTATTCCTAGCACTTCAATAATTCTGCTGCCGGCTGTACTTCACGGAGGGGATGGCTTCCTGTTTCGATGACCATCAGAGGTAGAATTTGGGATAAGAACACGGAGGACATTGCGGCCACGGTGGATTTTACGCGCATCAGCCTGCATCAATGTACACGACGCGAAGGTCTCCGACCGGCTCGAGTATCGAACCGGTAATCTTCTGATTTGGAACTCGACCTCTACCGACCAGGCTGCCGCGGCCCGTCAGTAGTTCAGGTACTATTCACTCATTATTATTATTTATTAATAGTCTCTACAAATTATTATCAAGTCCTAGAATGTTAGTTACTATTAATCGACGTAATTATCCTTAATTTGTGTTCATTTATTTATTTTTCTAAGTAACATTTAAAAATGTTTGACTTTCATTAAAAGTTTTTTGCATTATTTGTAGAAGGAATATATATATATATATATATATATATATATATATATATATATATATATATATATATATATGTATATATATATGTTGAGCTATGTTTTCTGCATACGCATTACAAAGAAAGCAATGAATCATTCTTACAGTCTTTTTGTAACAACAAACTTCTTAAATAATTGTTTCAAGGACTTGAATTTAATAACTAGTGTTTGTATTAGAATTTTTCGGAAGGTTTCAGAATCGAGATTTTAATGCGGACAGATATAACAAGGGATCTGGGAAACTCCCCTAGCGTTGTCTCGGGCTAGAGAAATTTTATGCTAATTTGAGAAAGTTATATTTTTTAGCCAAATGGCAGTTTCTGTGTGCGTAATTTTTCCAATTATGCATCCCAGTGTGCATCCATGATATTAGTATATACAGTGTGTATCCATGATATTAGTATGTACTATAAATAAATGATGAAAAATTATTTTATTGATTAGTTTTGGATATATTCAAATTTAAAGTGTTATTATCTAGTATATTTGAAAGATTTAAATACACGATGGATTTATAATAACATCTAATATAAAATGGTACGCAAATTTGAAATATTATTTATTTATTTTTATAAATGATATGCACGTTTTCCTTTTAAGGAAAAGGATAAACACAAGGTATATTATAGACTGAAACCATCTGGATGTTAAACTCTTCGCAATGATGATTGTAAAAATAAAATATTCAGCTGCGAGGCTTCTTTTTTTTTTTTTTTTTTTTTCCTGGTTAAACAGTAATGCATAAGAATTACAGTCGCCAGCAAAAGTATCCAAGCACTTGCCAATAATTCAAATATTAAAAAAGTACTCTTCAAACTGTTTTGTTAAATAAATCCTTGATCATGTTTTTAGACTGACTAAGAACATGACTCGACAAGGATTTATTTAACAAAGCAGTATTGATTGAGGTATAACGGAGGTATTTTCTAAATACCATGGAAAAACTTATTATCATAGAAGTATTTATCCGAAACTTTGGGACACCTTTATAAGACCTAAAACAGAGCAGGTTTTAAAAAGTTTAAAAATAAAACCTTTAAAAAAACGTTTTTGATTGTAGGTATAGTGGAGGTATTATCTAAATTCCATAGGAAGACTTATTATCAACGATGTATTTATCTGAAACCTAGGGAAACCTCTATAAGACCTAAAACAGTACAGGTTTTAAAAGGTTTTAAAAGTAAAACATTTAAAAAACATTTTTGATTGTAGGTATAGTGGACGTATTATCTAAATACCATAGGAAGACTTATTATCATCGATGTATTTATCTGAAAACTTGGGAAACCCCTACAAGACCTAAAACAGTGGAGGTTTTAAAAAGTTTTAAAAATAAAACCTTTAAGAAACGTTTTTGATTGTAGGTATAGTGGCGGTATTAACTAAATACCATAGGAAGACTTATTATCATCGATGTATTTATCTGAAACCTTGGGAAACCTCTACAAGACCTAAAACAGTGCAGGTTTTAAAAAGTTTTAAAAATAAAACCTTTAAAAAACGTTTTTGATTGTAGGTATAGTGGAGGTATTAACTAAATACCATAGGAAGACTTATTATCATCGATGTATTTATCTGAAACCTTGGGAAACCTCTACAAGACCTAAAACAGTGCAGGTTTTAAAAAGTTTAAAAAATAAAACCTTTAAAAAACGTTTTTGATTGTAGGTATAGTGGAGGTATTAACTAAATACCATAGGAAGACTTATTATCATTGATGTATTTATCTGAAACCTTGGGAAACCTCTACAAGACCTAAAACAATGCAGGTTTTAAAAAGTTTTAAAAATAAAACCTTTAAGAAACGTTTTTGATTGCAGGTATAGTAGAGGTATTATCTAAATACCATAGGAAAACTTATTATGATCGATGTATTTATCTGTAACCTTGAGTAACCTCTACAAGACCTAAAACAGTGCAGGTTTTAAAAAGTTTTAAAAATAAAACCTTTAAAAAACGTTTTTGATTGTAGGTATAGTGGAGGTATTAACTAAATACCATAGGAAGACTTATTATGATCGATGTATTTATCTGAAACCTTGGGAAACCTCTACAAGACCTAAAACAGTGCAGGTTTTAAAAAGTTTTAAAAATAAAACCTTTAAGAAACGTTTTTGATTGCAGGTATAGTGAAGGTATTGTCTAAATACCATGGGGAAACTTATTATCATCGATGTATTTATTCGAAACCTAGGGAAACCTCTATAAAACTTAAAACCACGTAGGTTTCCAGGAGGTTTTAAGAATAAAACCTAAAGAAAACTTAGATGAGGTTTCTTTTCAGGAAGTATTTTTTAGCGAAACTTCAAAGAAACTTTTTAAATACCTGAAAACCTAGATAAAACCATAAAAAAAGTTTTAGAAAACCTTAAATTTTAGTAAGGGTTGTATCGCAAGACCGACAAAGGGCGAGAGAGGTTAAAATAATAATTGAGAGAAAAGTTCTTAGTTTGAATTGATTCTGGTCGATAAAGTTCATTTAGAGTTCATGAGGTAAACAGCTGAAACATATTAAGATAAGTTCTGTGGTGCAATCACCTGTTGCCGGTCGTGCGCTTCTCGCGACAAGGGGCAGCAGGTTATTGATCGTTGAATCCCTTTCTACAGCAGAGCATGTGCATGATACTCTTGTATACGTTGCTCGTGACGAGGTCTAGGTTCCTGTCTGAGCTAGTAGGCAGTGTTATTGGTAACAACATTAATCAGTTGGCTGCGCGATCGGTGCTCGAACAATATAATATTTGCTATGTTTAGCTATATTTTTTACGAAATCGTTGCAGTTTTCATAGCATTATGAAGTACTTGCCACCTGATGAGCTTATACTTCTAATTTTAAGCATTTATTCTTCCAAAAATTAATCCATATCTTATTCCAATTATTTTTTCTTTGGTCCTTTATTTACTTTCTCTGTATTTAAGTATAATGGTGCTTTTTTTTTTTTTTTTAACTCAAGTGGGCGTAAGTAATTTCAACTCTTTTTGTCTCTTACTGGATCTTAACATGTATCGAAACATTTTAGTGCTTGTTTTAGCAATGTATTACAATCAGTTTTATCATAGCAAATATTATATTGTTCGAGCCCCGATTTGTTCGACCCCCGATCGCAGCCAAACCATTTTGAATGAGAAATGAAATAAAATATTAAATAAAATAATCAAAGAAACCAGAGAGAAAAATAGAAAAAAAAAATATAGTAACCACACGTAAAACTTTCATCACAACATGGAGAATAGGAAGTTGCCATCATATTAATTAAAGTAAAAATAAATTCTTTGGAAACTTCGATTAATCGATAAAAAATTAACAACTGAGCATTTTCATAAAGGATAAAATTCGCGTGCAATCGTATTAAGTTAGTTAAATTATAATTTATAATTGATAATTTTACAAATATCAATGAACTTTAAAACCTTCATGTAAAAGAAATTAAATACAGTTAACATTAATACAGCAGTGAGCAAACGCCATCTATCGTGTAGCTAGATAAACAAATTAAGCGAGTTAAATTAAGTCAAATAAACAATCAGTTGCTATTAGGAGTATTATTTATAGAAGATGATTTAACTTAGTGAGTTGCTATTAGGAGTATTATTTAAAGAAGATGATTTAATTTAATGGTTTAAGTAATTATGTTGCACCATTAAATTAAATAGTTTTGAATTTAATTAACGAATTGATCTGAATAGTATTAAACCTAAATTAATAAAGCATAATCGTAAAGTAATTAACGAGAATTAAATGTTAAGTTGTAAAAAGTTTCATTCACAAGCAATTTTCCCCAAAAGCACACATGTAAGGATAAATAGTACAAAACAATGTTCAATTATTAAAGTTTTCATTTTAATTGTTATTGATTATTTTACTTATTATTTTACTAATTATTATTACTATTATTAATAAATCAATTGGATATTTTGTACAAATTAAGCATAGGAAACCGCTAATAGCCAAATGCACTTGACTAATTGTGACGAATAAAGAGTGGAAGTATCAGCAGAGAAAGTAAGATGTCATTTTTAATTTTTCACAAACAAACATATATTTAGATACAATTGTTTATCTCTATTCTATACACACACATTTTTTAAGTAACACACAAAAATTTTTTATAGTACTAATAAATTATATATCTATATTAATAAAATCAGACTTTTGTCAGTAAATTTGTCAGAATCAAACAAGTTTGCGATATCTTTACGTGTCTCTCTGTGTGTGTGTGTGTTACCAAATTACTTCACAGTAAAGACATTGCACATGGAGAGACTATACATGAGTACAAATAAAAAATTATCTGCGATTTAGGGATTTTTTATTTTTAAGGGGAGAGAGGGGGAAAATAGATTTTTGGCGGAGAATTTCGCAAATTCGGGATTTTTAAGCAGAACGCTCCCAAAAATGGAACAAAGATCTTCAAAAAAACTTTGTGACTTCCTTAAGATATTTTCTAAAATACATTTATGTTTTTTTGTGATTTCTTTTTTCTTTTTTTTTTTTTTTTTTGGAGGAGCTTTACGAGAGGGCAAAATTAAGCCACCCCTTTTAGCGCTAAATTTGTCCTGAGAAATCAATGGGAGCTGCGGTCACGAATTTCGGTGCTTGGATTGTTTATACGTATCCGATACTTAAAATAACAGGATTTATCAAAATTACCCCCGTTCCCCCTTCGGGGGAGACAGAAGGAAAAAACACATTTGCATGCATAAATCGGCTCCAAATTACTTCACTGTGAAGAAATCGCACATAGGGACGCTACACATGAGTACAAATAAAAATTTCGATTTTTAAGGGAGGGAAGGGTGGGGCATTAATTTCTAGCGGGAAATTTTGCAAACTCCGGATTTTTCAGTATAAATCTACCAAAAATGAAGCAAAGATGTTAAAAACAGCATGCGTCTTCTTTAGAATATTTTCAAGACACGTTTTTGAATTTTTTTTGTGATCTGCCATTCTTTTTTTTTTTGTGGGGGGGGGGGAGGGGAAGGAGGTATGTGATATAAAAGACAAATTCGAGACACCCCTTTTAGGGCTAAATTTGTCCTGGGAAATTTATGAGAGTTGTGGTCAGAAAGTTTTGTGCTTAGATTGTTTATATGTATCCGACCTCTAAAATAACGGGATTCATCAAAATTTCCCCCTTTCCTCTTGGGGGCAGGAAGCAAATAAAACGTTTATGAGCATAGCTCGGCCTCAAATTACTTCACGGTGAAGAATTTGCACATGAGGAGACTAGACTTGCATATAAATAAAACATTATGTACGATTTTGGAATTCTTGTTTTTTACAGGAGAGAGGGGAAAAATAGATTTTGTAGGGGAAATTTCAGAAATTCCAGATTTTTCAGTAGAACTCTACTAAAAATGGTGCAGAGGTATTGAAAACAGCCATGTTTCTTTAAGATATTTACAAAAACACATTCACTTTTTTTTTTTTTTTTTTCTTCTTTTTTGATTATTTTTTTTGGGGGGGGGGGCTTTACGAAAGACCAAATTCGTGACCCGCTTTTTAGCGCTAAAATTGTCTTGGGAAATCTATGGGATTAGCGGTCATGAAACTTTGGTGCGTAAATTATCTATATGTATCTGACACTCCTTGTAACGAGATTTTACAAAATTTCCCCCTTACCCCTCACGGTCGCAGCGGGGCAATAAACACGTGAAAAATCACGTTTTCCCATTTGAATTTGCTTTAAACTATCTTAGAATGGCGCATTATGTGTGTGGATGTTGATTAAGTGTACGTATTATATACCTTGGTGGGATTTTGCAAAACTTCGAACTTATCCGCTGGGGAAGGGGAAGTAAAAAGCGGGCAAGTTGCTGCCGAAGGCAGTGTGAACCCGGACACCTCACGTTGTGAGCGGGAAAAACCTCTACCGAACACATCGGTATCTTTAACCTAGGTTATTAATAATGATATTGGATTTTGACAACTCAATTAGGTATATTGCCCAGCAAAATGGACAAAGCCTGCTAGTTCACGTCTTAAATTAAGACAAAAAAATATCTGAAAATACATTTCAGACACGTAAATGTCTGAATATGAAGTTTAGACATACTAGATATCTTAACTTAAGACACTATTGTGTCTTAATAAACTGGTGGGGCAAATGAAATGATATAAAGTGTGTTAAAAAAGGAACATGTCTTAAAATAAGACATTTAAAATGTCTTAAAATAAACCTTTTAACATTTATTCATGGATTATTAGTAGTTTCGTTATATGTCAATGGAAATCCAAATCATCTTCGTCGTTTCGTTTTTCTCGTATCAAGATACACTTTTAATACAATGATAATTTCTTTTAGAAATTTTTTAACTTAGCAGCGGAAAAAAAATAATAAAACTTTAAATTGAAATTATAATGCAAATATTAAAATTTAAGTCTCTCTCTCTTTCTCTCTCTCTTTTTTTTTTTTTTTTTTTTTAACACAAAATAACAAAATAAAAATGAATAAATAAATAATGTTTTTCAGTAGGTGTTTTTATTTATGAGATTTTTCTGAAAATCATGTCAAGTGAGAAAGGCTAGTCACTCTTATTTTGCTCCTAGTTTGAGACTTTTTCGATTGTATTAAAGGAAATAATTTAAATATATCAAATTTTATTAAACAACAAATAAAAATACTTATTTTAATTACTATTGTTTAATTAAATGTGTTATTTAAATTTTTGTTCAAATAAAGCATAAAATAATGAAATTAACTTCAAAAATTGCGTTATTTTAAAACGTTTATTTGTGAAATTTGAATAAGCTTATTAGAAAAATTTTAGATTTAACATAATAAACATGCATAAGTGGTAAATGCCGTTATCTTATTTGCGTGGAATTATGTTTGAAATACTTAATAAAAAGCATTTAAAAAAAATAATAATAATTTGGTAAAAAAAAAAAAAAAAAAAAAAAAAAGATTAAAATGTAAATAAAAATGTTACTTCTTATTTAAAGCTCGTTCATTTAATTAAATGTTAAACATTAAGATGAACTTGCAGCGAACTTGAACTTATAGCTTAAGAATAACTTGCAGCTAAAAAAGCGAATATCTAACTAATCTTACACAAATTGTAAATATATGCTTTTTTTTTTCTTTTTTAATCTCTTTCGATTTATTTATCATTTTTCTTTTCTTTAACATTTTTACCTGTACCTGGATGTAAAACAAAACTTTTTCTGGTTTTCATATTCATATGTATTTTTATTTTCTTTCAAATAACAGTTTATAAAAAGAAATCGTTTTCAAAACATCACAGTCTGAGGTTTTGATATATTTGTTTATATTTTACAAAATTTTAAACCTCTACAAATAATAATAATAATAATAATAATAATAATATAACACTACAATTCATTCGCGAATATTACTGTGTATATTACCAAGAAATTTTGTGTAAGATCGTGGCTTGATGGGTAGGAGAGCTTGTCTCGAATATAGTGGGTTCAACTCCAGGGGCTGGTAGTATTTATTATTATTATTATTATTATTATCTATAATATTAAAACACAAAGCATATTCTGTAAGACCAAAATCGTACGATTTGGGCATGCGCGAGAAAATTTTGAACCAATTGGGAGCGGGAATATACCTTCTTTTATGCAGAATACCGATGATAGATCAAGCAGACGACTAATATTGATGTGTCTATGGCAAACGCCTAATTAAAGTTAATATTACTCTGTGGCTCAATCATAAAAATAATTCACACGATTAATTCATATTTTTCAAGGAAGTATACCTACTAAAAACAAATCAATTCGAAAATACGTATCGCGTATCGGCATCGGTTATCTGCGTATGCATTTTCGCTCGCCGAAAATTTCTGTACTCTGCATGTGGCGCCATCTGTTGCCATGCCAATATATTATACCATATTCTTAAAATTATTTTTTTCCATTTCTTTAAAAAAAAAAATCTTTTATAATTAACAAATTATCAAAGTTTATTGTTCTTTAAAATTTAACTTTCATCAGTTGAAAACTTTGTTAAGAAAAGATGGAGATAAATATTTAAAATCAAAGGGGGTTTTATTTTATTTTATTTATTTATTTAATTGTTATTTATCTAATTATTATAATTTCTGATATTTCATTTCGATTCTATATTAGAGTAAAAATAATTTGAAAAGAATAACATTAAAATATTGATGTTTTATACGAGTAAAAATTTATTTATTTATTTATTTATTTATTTTTAACAGTATACTTTTGTTGAAATATACTCTTTTGATAGAATAAAGTGTTATCATACTATTCCAGTAAAATAATAATAATAATAATAATAATAACTTTATTCAGATTTGCAGTTTATTTTAAGAGTACAATAAGTTAATATTTTGGATTATATCCAAATGGTTTTACAAACATGGGAAATTGGACAGGGTGTTTTAAATCGGTTAAGAGCAATGTGAAATATTAAATAAAGGGTGTTTTAAACTTTATGGCGTGAAGAGATTTTAGTTGCACATCATCCGCCAAATTTTGATTGACGGTATTAACTAGTATTTTATTAATGCTCTATAAAATTCTAAAATACATTTTAAGCAGAAATGCAGATTCACACGCCCCCTTTATTTATTTATCTATTAAAAAGCCTTAAAAATGGTAGATTTTTTAAGCCTAACATGCGGTGTTTTTAAACCTAACAAAGATGGCGGTGTTTTAAGACATTTGCAATGTCTTAGTTTCAGATGCAGAAATTTGTTCTAAAATGTAAGACTTTTCTTCTTTTTTTTCATTAAAAAATGACCATCCGTTTAAGACACCTTTTAACTGAATTTAAGACATTTTGTTTACAGTGTACCTGATTCTATCTCGTCTAACTTTTTGAATTTACTCGATACTTGATAGAGGTTTTCATATATGTTGCTCAATACTTCTGGTTATTAAATTATGAAAATGAATTTTTTTAAAAGCTAGCACATGCGTAGTTTAAAATTATTCAGTATGCATGTTTGCATTTCGTAAGATATTCAACATTTTTGACTTATGATTGCAGTATGCTGTGTCTAAGGAAGTATGCAAAAATTTTCTAAAAATGTCTTTGCTTTGGGCCTAATACCCTATATGTTTTAATTAAAAAAGTGGAATAAAAAAAAAAAAAAAAAAAAAAAGTTACAGCTCTATGAATATACGTGGTAGCGCAATAAAAATTTATACAGATAATGAAAAATAATCCTCATAATCCCATATTACTATCAAAACGCATGTAAAGCATTTTTTTTTTTTCTCTTTTTTACAGAGTGATCTGAAACATTGATTTTTGTTTAATTTTTTACTGGTCCCCTTTTTCTCTTCGAGACACAACTTTTGCTACTTATAAGTTCGAAAGTGTCCAAATACTTATTAAGGTAGATAGTGTAGTAACATATTAAAATTCAGAATTTCATATCTGAAAGTAAAAATTTTGATTTACAAACTACAAGCTTTGTTTCTTGTACAGTGTTACAGAAAGAAAATCACAAGCTACAGGAAAGGCTGAAAAATCTCATGTTTATTTATTATTATTAATTATTATTATTATATTCTTTTTATTAGATGAAGTAATAATTAATATTGGAGTATTAATTACTTTTTAAAGGTGGCAGCTTTATTTACAAATATGTATAACGTTACTGGGAAACTGTACCAATAAAATCCTAGTTAGGAAAAAAAAAAAAAAGTGTGGGTGAGTGGATGGGGGGGGGGGGGGGGTTAAGGAAAACCTGTTTTTTTTTTTTTTTTTTTTTTTTGCCAACCCTGCTTGTGACACGTAAAAATTACGTTGCTTGAAGAATGCTGTCCATAAAAAATGGATGTTGATCGAATAAGAAAACAAATATAGTGTTTTTAAAGAAAAAAGCTTCTGCATTGCACTGATTTAAAAAGCATGGTTTATAAACAAATTTATAAAAAAAAAAAAAAATTATACACATTTTGTAGAAACGAAGAAAACTTTTATTTTATCTAATTCAAAAAAGAAAAAAAGAAAAGAAAAGAAAAAAAAATCCTTAATTATATTAAATATATATTCTAACAAAAATCGCAGTGCTGCAGCATTAATAAAATAAAAATATAATTTAAAAAAAAAATGGTTTGTATCGAAAATGTTTTACTTGTGACACTTAAAAAATATATTGCTTAAAGAACGTTGCTTATAAAAAGTGGATATTGATCGAATAAGAAAACACATACTTACAATGCTTTTTAAAGAGAAAAGCTTCTGCAATGCATTGATTTAAATACCGTAATACTGATGACATTCTCAGAGCATCATCAATAAAATTTCAACATAATAATGATTAACGGAAAACAATATTTTTTAATACCGAATACTCTTCCAAAAATGCATGATCATCGATAAAGGAACAACTATTTGTATCCCAGCTTTGTATTTCTTTTTCTTTTTTTTTTTTTTTTTTCTTTAAATAGATAGTTTAAATCGACAAAAGTTCAATTTTTTAAAATATAACTCGGTATTTTAATGATTGATGATGCAAATGTATTGTCGAGATACAATGCAGTAACATCTGAAAAAATGACATTGCATTTGTTTTATATTTTTGTAAATAAAATGAATAAAAATATAAACTGGAAAGTGTTCATTATTTCTACTGACTGATACTGTTTAAAATATGGTCATGAATTTCTATACTTTTAAAATCCGATAATATCAATACCACATATATTTACATTTAATAAAAAAATAATTTTTAAGAGTATAAATTAAAGGCAGATAAATTCAGAAAGATTTCAAATACACAATTAATAAAAATGAAAAACGTTCATTCTATCATATATACACTAAAATAATTTATTTTTTTAAAAAATTGAAAATTTTACCTCAATTTATTATTATTATTATTATTATTATTATTACAATTTTTAATATTACAAACTTCTATTCGGGAACATTGCGTTAATATATATATTTACATTCATATTATGATTTTTCTTTTCGAATTTCTATCTATAATACCATTTTAATAATTAAAAAAATTAGAAAAATGAAAAACAAACTTGCATGTTTGTGAAAATTAGTAGCGGATAATTTAATTTTCAAAGAATTTATATGTCTTTTCCTTGTTGATTACATATGATACAAATCCTAAAAGTAAACTTATAAAATAATATAAGTATGATAAAACAATTAAGTGGCTATAAAAGAAAATTACGTCAGAGATCTTTTCTTAAAGCAATCAGAGTCAAGGTGAAAAAGGAAAGTAGTCTTTATTGACCATGGGCCATATGCTATAAATATCATTTAAAAACAAAGTTCGTTTCAACTTTTCGGGAGCAATCTGAAAATCCAGATAATATATTCTTTTTAAGATAGATAACGATATTATCAAATGTTCTGGAAGTAAATTTTGCACAAAAACTTGGAAAATATATTCCAATTTGAAGGAACTCAGTTTGCATTTACGATGCTGGTTTATAGCTGTATCCAATATATTTCTGGTAATACTGTGATTCGTTGAATAAATTTTAAAATATCTTGCGCATAAGTGCTAAAATAATATACCTGAGAAAAAGTGCTGAAAAAAGTAAAATAATAATAATAATTATAATAATAATCTTGTGTGTCACTCACACGACTTCCTCTTATCCTGCATTTCAATCCTATAATGATAGGTTACATATTAAGTCTTAAGATTAATAGCATAAGATAATAAAGTTCAATGTGCCTTTGAAATAATCTAAAATAGGTATAGGAACAGTTTTATTTGACATATAATTCTGTGTGAAGGAAGAACTACTGCCCCCCCTACCTCAAACACCCGTTCAAGTAAGTTCATACAATTATTAAAAATAGATACTCATATGAAATAACATAAATTCAAGTTCTAATGCGAAATTTTATTAGAAAAACATGGATTACAAAGAAAAGATGAAGTTAAAGCAAAATCACGATGCAGATAAAGTATTTTGTTATCTTTTCCAATAGTTACTAGAATGACACAAAAAATAATCAAACACAGACGTCTCATATGAAATTGACATCGCTTTTTTCAACACTTGAACAAACTTCATGTGCCCAACTTCGACAGCTGCTATATTGAATCGATGTCTTTTTCTAATCAATTTTGTCCTTTTGTTACTTCCGGTGTGAGCTGTTTTTTTTTTTTTTTTTTTTTTTTAACACGCTTGACATTGTGAGGGTTTTTTTTTTTTTTTTTTGGTTTTCTTCCCATGCTATTTCTATGGAGTCTTTAGCTTTTTTCCCCCTCTTTTCCTACATTCTAAAGTGCGGTGGTTCCCGCCCAGCCACCCCCACCACCGCCGAGACATATACTAGGCGAGACGTATTAATCCTGGACGACGGGACCAATGCCTCAGCCCGCCCGTTCATGCTCTTCGATGTCTTTTTCTAGTTAATTTTGTCCTTTTATTACTTCCGATGTGAGCCTGTTTTTTTTTTTTTTTTTTTTTTTTTTTTTTTTTAACACACTTGACATTGTGAGGTTTTTTTGGTTTTCTTCCCATGCTATTCCTATGGAGTTTTTATCATTTCCCCCCCTCTTTTTCTACATTCTAAGGTGCGGCTCTTTATCTTTCGAGTCAATTTAAAGTTCATTACAAAAAATGCAAGCATCCTCGCTAGTCTGTCCCTCATCACATGATAATATTGGGTCTTATTATTTTTTTTTCCATCTGTTTTTTAGCTTTTGGATATCTAGGATTAGGTTCGGTAAGTTTCTTGACCAATTTTCTGCTCTGTTTATTCTGCTGTGCATTTTTCTCCTGTTCTACAGTCTTTCACTTCTGCTTTGTAAGGTGAGGAAGTGAGTATGACAGTTTTAACTCTCTTTCCTAATAGGAATGCATTATGTTTTTGCTTAAATAAATGTCTTCAAATTAGAGCTGACGTAAATCACAAATACATATATACATATATATATATATATATAAAGAAAAAAAAAAGAAATAAAGAAAAGAACGAAGAAACTATATCTTTAAAAAATTAGAAATCTCATAAATCAAATCCTTTTTTAACTTGCGTTGTTAACAACAGTATAAATTACTCATTCACTCAAATTTCTACCATCTAATTAATGTTTTCCTTAGAATAAAAAAATATGTATTCGAGTGTACAGTGATGCTACATTATAAAATTTACTGCGGCTATAGTTTTATTTGAGTTTTCAGAAAGTTGCCAGATTTAACAACTTTCTTCTTTAGGTATTTTCAATGTAAAATAATACGTGCATAAAATGGAAAAATGCATAAAAAATAGAAGTATTTTTAAATACCTCCTTCACATTGTAAAGGAAAACAAATTGTATTTTGCACATCTAGCTCATCATACCTTTCGAATGATACCATTTTCAACCCTCTACTTCGATAATTAATATGTTAAAAGTGTATCACAAATTTAATGCTTGCCTATTAATATATAGATTTTTTTTTTTTTTTCAATCAAAACTTTTCTATTTGCCATTACATTTTATTAATTCCTTCACTGCGATTCATATAAGTAAAACATAATCTATTTTATTACTATTATTATTTATTTATTTATTGTAATTTTGTACCTGTGAATCGATTCATTTATTGATATTACTTTTCTATAAAAATTATACAATTATCTTACTACTAAATATTTTTTATAGAATAAATAAATATGTTAATAGAGCACAATAAAATAAACAAGGTGATTATAAATTGTTTTCAAAAATGAAAAGGGTAATAATACCCATACAGACGAGTCATAAATACTACGTAATATCGGAACGCATTGCACTCTAAGAGTCAAAAATGAGTAAAGTCGAAGCTCGTTTCGACTCTCTTCGAAGCTCGTTTTTGAATGTTCTTCGCAGCAATATATCCTCCCCACTTCTTCGTATTATATCCCTCACGATAGATTGGACGTGGCAGACTAGTGGCGTGACCTCCCCACTCATCGGACCGCAGCCCACTGGACTTTTTCTTTTGGGGGTACATAGAATCATTAGTGCAAGAGATGCCTGTAGAATTCGACTTAAGAGCGGACAATACCTAATCTCGCCGGCAGCCTTCGCCCATGTTATTCTGTGGGAAAATTTGTTCACATAATTACTCATTACCCAATGAATATTTTTCAATTCTGTTTTCACATTTAGAAAATTCATAAGCGTTAAATTAGTACTTCTTTTCCAAAAATTGATTTTTTAAAATTTTAGTATTTCATTTTGCGACTAGAAAATGAGAAAAATGCATTTTGTGAAAAATCGCATTTTTGAACTCAAAATTAAAATGTAAAAATTTAAAAAAATGAATTTTTCAAAAATGAGTACTCATTTAACGGTTATGAATTTTCTGACTGCGAAAACCGAATTTAAAAATATTCATCAGGTAATGTGTAACTGTCGCAACAAATTTTCCCATAGAATAACATGGGCGAAGGCTGCCGGCGAGATTAGGTATTGTCCCCTCTTAAGATCTCGTATCAAGAATCATTGTCGCTGAAGAGGAAATTAACACAACACCCGAAATCACCAAAGTGCTACACCAGCCATTACTTCACGGCGGTGTGAAATGTGCAACGACACGCGTGCCTGTCACTTTGAGCAATTGCTGTAAATTCATATTAAAATTCTAATTTTCTTCTTTTTTGCCTCTCAAAGTGGAATGAGAATATAAGCTATATGGTAATTATTGGTTGTCTGTATAGGTACTATATTATCCCTCTTAAAATGTAAAAACAGTTTAGAATAATCCTTTATAATTTATCTTTGTTAAAAAAAATTATTTTATTTTTGCTTTTAAAGCAGAGCAAAACTTACACACATACACAAACAGATAAAAGATAAGCATTCTGCACACGAAAATAAGTCATAAAAAAACTGAAAATTCTTTAAAAAAAATGATAATAATAATAATAATAATCGTTACAAAAATGTTATTGTCTTATAACATATTTGTTATCTATCGTTTAAATGTATCCTTTAATGCATAACTCCTTTCGCTGTTAAAAAAAAATCTCTGTGGGATATTTCACACGTCGACCTTATATCAGATGAAACTTAAACAATAATTTCGATTCCTTTCACGTGAAAATATATTTATAAGATGATATTGGATCGCTCATGAGAATAACACTCACCTAAATCTATAAAATTTAGCGTGAAGAGAATCGAAATTTAGTTGGTATATTGTTGTTTGGTGATCCTCCTGATATTTCAATACTTTTCTTTCTACTCCATAATAACTACCCATTCTGAAGTTGTGGAACGCAAAAAATAATACGTAAAGAAGAGATTAATAATAAAAAATAAATAAATAACTAGCAGACCCGGCCACGCGTTGCTGTGACTAAGTTATACGTTGAATTATACGGCTGTAAACTATTTAGTACAGTCAAATTATTATTTACGAACAAAGACGAAAACGTTGTAGCCGATGTAAAAACCCACAGGGTTGAGATTTGAAACTTAGGTCAAAATTTGGAAGCGATTGATAAAAATTTTCGTAGTGTTGATATTAAGCACAAATTAATTTTATTGTAGGGTCCTATAAATTTTAATGGAGAAGTGATATATATATTATTTCTAATGCTACTTTGGATAAAATTGCTAAAATGACTAATATATAAATTAAATTCTATTAAAATTCTATTAAAATAAAAGTATAAAAGAAACAGACGATTTTAAAATCAATTTTTATGGAGGTGTGAAATATAATATATGCCATAATGGATAATTTTACTATAAAATGACCTCATCATTTTAAATATTTTAAAGAGGGCAACAGCTGTAGTTATAAAAAGGAAAACAATAAGGCTAAACCAGAAAAATAAGTAAATTTGATAAATATTTTAAAACTTTAAAATTGGAAATCTTATTAAATATTGGACATTTAAAGTAAATGCATGTATCATTTTAAATAGAAAAAGATTTTGGAAAAGTTTAGTGTATTTTAACGAAGTGATGAGAAGTTTTTGAGTATGTTAAAATTTTAATAGTAAATTCAAGTTAATAAAGATGGGAAACATTGAGGATTAAGATAAGAATAATTATAAGATTAAAAAAAAAAACTTTTTATATACCATGCTTCTAAATTTTAATATACTAATAATATAGTAATTAAAAGAAAAATGATAAATATTCTATCATAGTTTGAAGTCAAATTTGTTTTCAAATGTCTAAATAAAATATCTGATGTAAGATACTAATATTTTGCAGCGGAATAGATTTCATTTCTGTCATCCTTGGCGAAAAAAAAAAAAGAATATCGCCAAATTATCTGGCGAAAATATTTAATTCCTTTCAAAAACTTTAACAACTTATTTAACAACTTATTTTAACAACTTATATTAAAAGAGCAATGAATAATATGAAACAATATTTCGTACAATACATATTACATGTCATACATACGTACAATGAATAATACGTATTACATTTCGTACAATGCATACATCTGGCATGTATATTTTCGTGTTACGCTTTTGATCGCCAAATAATAATAATAATAATAATAATAAAAGCCAAGGGCGACAGAGTTTTGAAATTTAAAATTAAAATTTTGTCAATTTGACAGCAAAATAATTCAATCTAACACCCGCGATAACTAATACAGATCTATACCCAAATATGAGGATTAAAATCGGGAAATAAATTTCCTCGATTTTTAATAATTTCTTACAAAAAATACAGTGGGCAATTAACATAGGAAATCTTTTTCTTGGCTGCACAGACGGTCAGTGAGTCACACTTCGCTTGCGTATAGAACTCATAGATATAGTATAGCACATATAGAATAGAGTGATCATTGGGGAGAAAAAAGTTATTCCTTTTCATTTGGGAAAAGACGACGTTTTTACCAAAATATGGCCGTCTTTCCCCGAGTGAATACACACGGGAATACATACTAATATTTTAGCAAATAAAATTTATGAATAATTTATTTGCTAAAGGGGAATGGAAGACTCCAGATACAGTTTCAAATTCATATTTCTTTCTTTCTTTTCTTTCTTTCTTTTCTTTCTTTCTTTTCTTTCTTTTTTTTTTTTTTTTTCAATACCACTTAATGGCTGTTTCCAAAGCTTTTTTTTTTTTTTTTTTTTTTTTTTTTCGGCATCAAAAATCTTTGTACGATAACATGGGGATGAGAGATCTAAATATATTACTATATCTATGATAGAACTACATTAGCACTTTATCAATGTGTATAAAATCTTTAAATTGATTATGACGTCAATTTTCATGAGATGCATAATTTAACTTTTTATAATTTTTTAACGTTCACGTTTGATTAAATGTATTTATTTTTATGTCGAAAGAAAATGAACTCTTTTTTTTTTTTTTTTTTTTTTTTTTTTTGGCAACAATTAAATTAATGGAACTCACAGATATTTTGGAGCAACTTTAATAAAGGTCTATAATTAACAAATAATTGCAATAAAACAATATTGTGACAATAAATTGCGATAAAAAATATCCTGTCTCTCAAGTTGGACCAAACTGCACACAGTGTGCAAAATTTCATTAAAATCGGTTCCTTAGTTTAGGAGTTTACCCCAGACAAACATCGTGACACGTAATTTATATATATATACAGATAATAATATTTGCAGTACAGCATCGTTTATACGTATTTCAAGAGACTAGCATAAAACGGCGCATAAATAAGAAGAGGTATTCATCATGTGCTAGTTCATTATCTCTAAATTCTTTTTATTTTGAAAAAAAAAATTAAACATTTATTAGAGAAATGAGAAAAATAACAACTTAGTTGCATATTCAACGCACCAGTTAAAATTGCTTAGCTTAAAATCGAATATATATTCACACTTGCGACAGTATTAACTGAGTATATAAGCCATAAGTCTCTGACACATTCTGGAGTTCAAATAAAATTATGTGGAATACCAGAGTGCAGTTTCCACAACAATGCTTTTTACAATACAAAGCTTAATTTAAGGAGAAAAAAAAAGGTTCATATTTTCTCTCACATGGTTATACTTGTACTGTTTATTTGTACACAAAAGATACTATAACAAAATGACCATAACACTTTTTTCACCTGGATACCAAGTCTTACCACTGTCGATTTTATTTTTAAATAAAAATATTCAGATACATTGAGAGCTGAAATTAGGAATGGCTGGAAATGCATTTTAGCTCGTGTTAATCGTTTTTAACATTTTCGGTTGTTTAAGAGCGATTATGAATTCAATTAGTCTATCTGTCTTTCTAAATCTGTCTTTCTGCCCGTTCGTTGTTTAACCATATAGGTAAAGTACATTGGATGTTAAAGGTTACTACGAGTATGTGCAATAAGAAAGTATGAATAATTATTGAGAGCCACATCATTTTTTGTTCTTGTTTAAATAAAAAAAAGATTTTCTCACGTGATTTCTAATAAATTAAATTCACGATATCTATAACAAAGTATTATGTGTTTTAACCTTTTAAAAACAGAGAAGTAAGTTAAATTTAATTTATAAGAAAACATAGGAAATTGTGAAGGTAATGTTACTTTACACAATTTTTCATCTGTGCGATGCACTTTATTACGCGTGGGCTGCGGTATCCCGGCCGGTAGAGCGCTGAGCTCGTAATTTTAAGATCCCGAGTTCAATACTCGAACTAGACAAAGACAAATCCAATCTAGAAAAATCCAATAAAATAACAATGGATCACGGTTAGGGTACTGCTGTCTTCAGCAGCGTCTATTCTTCCTCGCACTAAATAATATATTGTCTCTCACTGCCTGCGACGACGCCTTTACCTGACATGACTGGCATATCTGCTATTATTCAAGACTTCAATTTTACAGATGCCTTTATCTCTGCATCTTATAAGACCTTACCACTCGGTATTTCTAGACCGCACTCTGAAATAAAGAAATTATAAGAACAATAATCTTACAGTTTTATTACAATTAGTTATATTATAAAAATTATGTATATAAACATAACTGCTATAAATAATAATTTTATTTTAATTAAAAAAATGCAGTATTCCCGTTTGACTTCGATAAATACTATAAATTAAAAAAAAAAAAAAAGAAAGTCAACTTCATAAGAATTAATAAAAAAATAAATCGTGTAGTAGCCGTTTCTCAGATACGCTGACGATTGGTATGAAACAATTAAAAATATATATATATGTATATGAAATAGAAAAACCAATGGTTGGATGGATGGTTGGATTTTACGTCGCACTAGTGCTGCGCAGATGGCAATTGGCGACGGTCTGGGCTACAACCTTAGAGGTGGTCCGGAGACATGCCTTCATAATTTTGATCCATCATGGAAGGGATGGTTCTCCCTTTTCGGTGACTCCCAGATATAGAATTTTTCATGGGAACATTGAGGACATTGCGGCCACGACAGATTTTACGTGCACCAGCCACCATTAGTGTACACGACAGTCTTTGGTCGGCTCGAGTACCGAACCCGCAATCTTCCAATTACGAGGCCGGTGCTCTACCAACTGGGCTACCGCGGCCCAGAAAAACCAATAGATAAAATAAAGTAAAAAAAAAAAAAGTAAAATTAAATGTAAAATGAAATAAAATAATTCAATTTGAAAATCGAAAAAAAAAATCTTGATGAGGTAGACTCATTTAGGGTCCAAACTACCTCTCTGCCATGTTACACAGTTCTACGATCAGTAATATTAAATCCATAACGCTGAAAATCACGCAAGCACACATAGAGCGAATCTCTTTTCTTTATGTTTTCTTTATGCTTCTTTAGATAAGTTTAGTTTATTTTTCTTGTTAATATTCATTCTCCTCTATTATGCATAAACTTAATCCTAGATAATTATTTAAGATGACTAAAAAGTCTTAAATCAGTAAAAAAATCAATTTTTTTTTGTCTTAATTTTTCGTCTTATTATTATTTAAACAGGAAATTCTCATTATTTCTTGAGTTATGATTGTTTAAATAAACTTCCACATGCTCTCATTTATTTATATGTTAAACTTTAACAGCTATTTTCTCAATTTCTTAAATTTTATTCTTGTGCGCTGTGTATCTTTACAACACTATAAGTTATTTTCATGAAACACGGTATTTAATGTGTGCAACAACTTATACCCCAAATTAACACGATATTTCTAGTATTTACACACACACACACACACACATATATATATATATATATATATATATATATTTACATATTTAATTGTTGCACTTCTTTTTGTATAAAACTGAACAATGTATATAATATAAGACTTTTCTTTACCTTATCCGTTACAGCAGATCTGCAATCCATAAACTTGTTAAATTCTGCTGCAGTAAGCACAACACTTTTAGGCACAAATTGAAAAGACATATCTTTTCGTTGAAACAGTTCTTGTAAAACATATAAGTTCTCCCCATCTTTGCATTGTTTGGCGACACAAATACGATTATCTACGATGATTGTTTTATCAGCTGATGAATCCGTCACACTGTTTATGTTAGCGCACAGAATTCGCCACATATCTGGAGACAAAGATAATCCTTGCTTCGTTGGATGTATAAATCCATCAGAATCAAACATATGTTTCCTAATATGAACACGGGTCTGTCCTAGAAACTCCTGCATGGATATGAAGTTCACATTTCCCAAATGAATTGTAAAATAAGGCAAACAATCCAATGTGTATCCTGTATCACCGTTTGAATTAATCCGCACACCAGATTGAAACATTGGTGAAGATTTTTTTTTCTTTTACATCCAAAGTTGTTTTACTACATTTAGATGAAAATAAATCATCAAACTTAGGCCACGATCTTTTCATATTTTTATTCAAAAAAAAAAAAAAAAAAAAAAAACTAAGTCCACAAACACTTTGAAGAAATAAAGAGCACAGAAATCACCACGCAACACACACAAGAAAATAGAAGACGCTGAAATATCCCGCTGCTGCCAATAATCGTTAACCTAATTATTTTATAGATTCGTGTTGCCATTCTACCTAAATCTTCATAAAAAACAACTCAACTTTATAAATCTATAATAGTTTCACCCTGTTTTCAGAAGTAAACAACTCAACACAATGACGTGTTAGCGATTGCAGGTCTCAAGATGAAACATGAATGGTGACGTCACGATACAATATGGCCGCCAGCAGAAATGCTCGTATTCTCTAGCGGTGAGATCAAAGTTGAATTCAATGCGTCTTAACTAATTGTTCATTACATTCTTAATTAAAACTTGTTTAATTAAAATTCAAACGTTAGCATTTAATAGGCGTTCGAACAAGTACTAACAAGTTGAAACAAGACTGAGCATATTCTGACATGTTCAAATTACGTCATAGGTTAACGACGTAAAATTTTTACAAGTCCCCATTCCGAAACTAATATCAAGTGTTGCCAACGCAAAAAAACAAAATACACACCACGTCAACTTTCAGAAGTAAACAACAACCAACCAACTCCGTTATGCTTCGCGAGTAAAAAAAATCTGTTTAAAAATATTTTACAAGTCCCATTCCGAAACTAAAATCAAGTGTTGCCAACGCAAAAACAAAAGTAACCCTCCCGTTATCTTTCATGATCACGCAACCAACCAACCAACCAATCAAAAATATCCCCATCATCTTGCATTATCAAGCAACCAGCCAACCAACCAACCAATCAAAAAACACCCTCGTCATCTTTTACGATTAAGCAACCAACCAACCAATCCAAAATACCCCCGTCACCTTTCACGTGTAAAAAAACCAACCAACCCCTCAACCCTTACGTCACTTCCGACCACGCCCCCTTTTGATTGACAGGTGACATGCCCACCTGTGACGTCACTTCCGTATCACCAAGTGGGGGGGGGTGTTACATATATATATATACAGTCGGTAACAAAAGTGTCCAAACACAAGCAAAAACTCCTATGTAAAAAAAGTACACTTCATACGGTTTTGTTAAATAAATCTTTATCGAATCATGTTCTTACACTGACTAAGAACAGTATTCAACAAGGATTTATTTAAAAAAACCGTATGAAGTTTATTTTTTATTTTTATACATAGGAATTTTTGCTAGTGTTCGGACACTTTTGTCACCCACTGTATATAGCTTTTTTTTTTTTTTTTTTTTTTTTTTTTTAATAGAAATTTTATTATCATTATTCTTTTTTTAAATAATAAATTTTTTAAATGTTTTATTTTGAGGGTCCAAGAAACAACTTTTTGCCTAACTGTCAGATATATTTTTGCTTATAAGCAAAATATTTATGCCACTATCTTGCGCGCCATGACAACAAGTCAATTTCTGCTCAGAAAATTTAATTAAATTAATTTTTTGAATAATAAATTTTATTTGACAAAGTGAAAAAAAAAAACTTTAATGTGTATTTGTGAAATCAAACTTTTAGTGGTAAAAGTTTGAAAGTAATATGAATTCACGTTAAGAAGAACTAAAATAATTTGTATCATGGTAAAATTGTATCACAAAGAGTCAGGCAAGACTTCTTAGACACCTTAAACAACATTATTAGTAATAATATAAAATTATGAGGCTTATTTGGAAATTCTGCAAAACATTTTCGGTGCGGGCCCGCATCTAACTCGATCCTCTTCGAGGTGTTTGTTGATGTTTCTGCGCTCAATAATTCAGTCACTCTTCCTTTCTTCTAATTACATGTCCTCACTCGTCGATGTCTGTTGATTGTTCATTCTGGCTACAGCTGCGTATAGTTCTTATGATTAACAGCATAACAATAATTTTCGTAATTTAAGTGGTTCTTTTATATATATATATATATATATATATATATAGATTGCGACTATCAAACATCCATAAATTGAAACATGCAAATTTATTACGTTTTCGAGGGTGTAGAATGAATGTTGCATGTAAAGTAGGTGTTATTTCTGTCTTGTTGTATGCAAATTGCTAAATATTTACAACAAGCTACACGCTATAACGCCACCAAAAAAGAGAAAATTAAAACTGAAAAGATATGTGAAAACCATATGAAAATCAAACATTTTGATTCATGCAGCATATTCAATATTATTAATGGAAATACTAATAAAAATAGTTAAATGAAATACCAGTAATAATTAATAAAACTAAAGTATAACCTACATTACACATGAAAAACTTGTATAAGTAGCTTGCACCCTTGCACGTAAAACCTGAACACGAGACATACATGTGGCTGTATACAGTTAGATTCACAGTTAATTTTGGAATCGTATTAAATAACTGAACGATTAATTTATTTTTGAATTTGTATTATTTAACTGAACGATAAAGTTGAGTGAACTGTTTGATTTTAAAAATTAACCTAAAAGTGATAATTTAAAATTAAATTTTGATTAAAATTGAGATTAACTTAATTTACGATAATGCATAAACTTCAAAGTGTCATTTTATTGAAACATAGAAATCAGTAAATTGAGTAAGTAACGCCATCTTGTGTAGTTTAGAAAAAGTAATAAACCTTTTTTTTTTTTTTTTTTTTTTTTTTTTTTTTTTAAATAATTATTATTATTTATAATGTATGTGTGCTGAATAAAATCTAATCAAATGCTATCATGTAAAATTCAATTTAGAGTTAATTTAAGAGCACAATGCAATATGTAGTGAAAACTGGGGTTAATGTATTAATTAATATATTTTTTAAATGTAGATTTGTTATATGTTTCTTTGGACAAATTAACTAAGTTGAAAATCGAAAATCAATAATATAATAATAAAGGAACGCAAAGCAATATGTAATTAATATTGAGGTTAATTTACTTGAATTTTATGTCAGCTTTGTGTTCTTTAATTCTGGTTTTTATTTTTTATTTTTCGTTTTGACATTTCTATGTTAAATCCCTTTTTTTTATCTTATGCTTCATATTTGATTTCAGAATTGGCGGCTGTTTGTAAGTGATTAATTTTATCGTAAGAAACGTGCCAATTCGAATCAGAATGAACCTGCAATCAGTATGAACCAAGTGGCGGCATCGAAAAGTGGCGACATCAAATTAGAAGAAAAGAAGAATGACTGAATTGTTGAGCTCAGAAGCGCAACAACAACCTGGAAGATGACTGAGGAAGGACTGCACCGAAAATGTTTTGCAGATTTTCCAATTCCTCTTAATTTTTTATTATTAGCAGTAATTAGGAAGTATTATATTAGTATTTTTAATAATTAATAGTGCTGAAAAATGAAGTTTAATAACATTACCTAAATTATCTTCCTAAATATCATTACATTTCGAAATGCTTAAAAATCAGTCACTATCAGTTGTTTACTCAACCACATAATTTGTATCTCTAGCTTTATTGATTTAGAAATTTATTAATGTAAAAAATAAAATTGTTTACAACTTTTTATCATATAAAATTTATTATTTATGTTCAGTTTTTTTTTTTTTTTTTTTTTTTTTTTTTTTAAGTATAAATGAAGCGATATAATTTTCTTGTTGTTGTGTACTTTTTTTGTTTGTTTGTTTGTTTGTTTGTTTGTTATTGTCTTATTTTTATGCAACATATTTTTCATTATAATTTTCAACGTAAATTATGTTTCCGAGATATCATTTGTAAGGACAATAAACTAGTTAATGGAAATTATTGCTTATCTTATTTTCACGGAATTTGTTAATTATTTTTGTGATAACGAATTTCCATGGATTAATTATTAAGAATTTTCTAGTTCGTTTATACAGAATTTCATTTCACAAGTTTAATTTATATAAAGTATTTTAACAAAAACTCATTTTTTAAGTAGAAATATTTCTTTAAAAGTTTATATATATATATTAAAATATATAAAGAAAAAGAAAGAAAGGAAAGCAAAATACAACCGCTGCTACTGCTGTTTTTGAATTCATCATGTATCTTTTGCGTTTTCGGTTTATACAGTAAGAACTGTTCCACATAAAAACAAGAAACTTGGCAGTCTTGTACAGAAATCTACGATGAAAATGCTGAAACAAACAATTTATATGTAAATGCATTATTTTAGGTATTATTTAATGTTGAAATATGACAAAGAGTTCTGTTATAGAAGTTTTATATCTTAAGATCAAAAACTATTCATGACAATTTTATTATAATTCGGTAATATATACATGAGACGATGATTTTAGTACGTACTACTAATGTTTTGAGTATGAATTTTTTTTAATTTACTTTAATTTACCTTTATTTTTTCCTTTTTTGTCTTATATGCCATGTTTAGAATACTTTTTCTTTTTTCAATTAACAGATCTCGAAAACTGTACAAAATATTTCTCTTAACTTTGATAGAACATTAACAAAATTATTTTAAAATTATTTACGGTACATTTTATCAAAATATTTCAATTAGGTATTTTTATGTGATTTTTCGTTTTACGTAACTAAATTACATTTCTAAAGAAAGAAAAAAAAAATTGCTTCTTCATTCACACATCTATGAAGGCGCCGGCAAAAATGTCGGTGGTTCCTAATAGTATTATAAATATGGCAAAATAAAAATTTATGATGGAGTAAGAAAGAGGAAGACATTAAAACAAGGGGATTTTTTTTCTTTTAAGCCAATAATCATCATAGTTTTTAGACTCGTTTGTTATGCATCTTGTTTATTAAATTACCAGTTATTTACATGGATATAATTTCAGAAAAATATAGAAGGAGAAAAGAAATTTTATGAAATTTTACATTATTCTGCAATATCGTATGTGTATACAAAGTAAAACTTTAATCATAAAAAAAAAAAAACCGTTGCGACATGTAATAATTATAATTCTAAATATATATTTTTATATTTATATATTTTATATGTAACAATCATAATACTTTAAGTGTATGTATTTTTTGAAAATTTGATATTGGTTAATTTTTGTAAATTGAAATGTAAAAATAACAATCTTTCTCCACATTATGCTTGAAAAAAAAAATATTAATAAATAGTTTTCTTTTAGATTATTTAAAAGGTAAAAACATTATATAATTGTACAATATATATTACTAAACAACAATTTAATTACCAAATTGTATTGCAGAATAAAATTGCTAAAATAATAATTTAATTACTAAATAACATTGTAGAAAATCATTACTAAACTATTTAAATGTAGAGCGATTTATTTTTGTCCATTTTTCAAAGTACTGAATGTCGCAAACCACATATTAGGTATTAGGACATATCCTAAGCAGAAATTAAAAGCTGGCTGTAACCACATTTTGGTCTTTGTGTCTTGAGTATGTGATTTTAATTATTAAAATAAAAAAATAATTCATGTTTTCACCGATAGGTTAAAATCTCTTAATCTCGAGATCTTTATGCTTGCTACAACAGCAACACGCATGAATTGTTGCTCGTTCAATAATTTCATTCCCAATTTCTTCAGCTCGCTGCATTCTAAATGGTTTACAGCTATGAAGAGTCTCTCATACTACCGTTCTTATCACTTCGATAGGCACAATTATCCGCCAAAATTTTGTATATATATATACGTCTCTGTATGCATGTAAATATTTCACTATTAATTGTAAATATACGTCTCTGTGTGTATGTAAATATTTCACTATTAATTGTATTAGGCAGACTTGCTTACGCACAGAAGCATTAAAATTTTCATAAAAATTCAATAAATTTTATATAAGATATATAAATGAATGCGCTTCATAATTAAATTTGAAAACGAAATCACATTTTTCTGCTTCTAATCTAAAATCTTTGTGGATAAACAGAAAAAATAAAGCTTGCAAATTATTATTATTATTATTATTATTATTATTATTTTAAATTAGAATATACATTTTTCGTTTAGTTTTTTTCAATTTCTTTTCTTTAATAATACTTAAATTCATAATTTATAAAATACTTTTCTGTGCAATATCCCTTTAGCTTATGAATATATATACATATATGGTTAAAATTAAAATTAAAGAAAGTTTTTTTTTTTTTTTTAAATAAATTAAATCAATAAAGTAATTTGTTTTGGTATATTCATAAAAATACAATTAAACTTCTTATTTGCTTGTTTTTTACACAACTTAAACTAAATATGTTTCTAACAAGTGCTTTACTTTACGTAATTATTTGTGTTGAAAATTTGTTTGCTACAATTATAGGTGGTAATCAGCCTTATTTTCTTTTGTTTCATTCATGGTAATATTTTGTATGCAGGGTTGAGATACCTTTAGGTATTTTGCGCAATATCGTTTGCTAAAAATTCAGCCTTGCATATTTTTGCTCAATGCTATAGGGTGTAACTCCTGACGAAATACCTTAACATTTTGAGTCATATTATTTATTCTTCATTCCATTATTTGTGTATTGGTTGACAAATTTAGCTATGCTCTCTTTTTTTTTTTTTTCTCTTTGTTTATTTTGTCATAGCAAACTCGATTTGTAACCTTTGTGATACAGCCAATTAAAAGTTCCTTCTTTTTCACCACATTCCATTGAAAGATCTTTCTCTTTTTATATGTTTTCAAAGTGTTTTGTAATCGTAAAAGGATTTAATTCAAATACGTAATATTATTATTTTATTAATAAATTAAAATAATTAAATCTTTCAAGTTCAATAGTTACCAAACTGGCCTTTGTGATTTTGATTGATGTATTGTGAGATTTGCGTTGACACAGACCCCAATCTTAACTTAGTTAACTTAAGTATTAAGTATAAGAAGCCCAAAGACTCAGCTATAAAATAAAACTAAGATTTTATTCATCTAGAATAAAGGGAGGATTGGTCTGGATTATGTATCACAGTCAGCCGAATTAAATATTTTACGAATAAATATAATAACTAATTTAGGTAATTTGAAATAAATAGTAGAAGTTGTAGAGATGAATGCACTCCTCTACTCAACTGCCGTGACTCCAATTAGATCAGCGGATTCCCGGATGATTCAATTTTCCTTTCACGAATACTAGCACCGAAGCACACAATAACACTTATTAAACTACTTATGTGCAACTCAATCTCCTTTATCGAAATATAATTTTCACCAGGCTTTAAGCCTTAAACAGTTTCGTAGACAGACGTCGGACAAGACTCAACTACACCACACCTTTACGAAAATCATCTCCGTCTTATACCACATTCCACCAACTTCCCTTCTCTTCAGTTCAACCAAACTTTTAGAATCGCTTCCTGTTCGTCTACATCTCGCAACTTAATTCCTTCGTTGCAGCACCATGTCGACACAAAACTAATCCGACCCATAATTTCGCCGAGTCACTGGCGCTGAAGCGATTTAACTATCCCAACTGAATACTTTGCTGGATCCAGCTTAATTTTAAACAAACTTTGGTGACTTACCGTCACGACCTCACAGTTTTTCTAGATGCAGGGTAATCACAATACTTTTTATATTATTGGATTCATTGTTCATCTCCTAAGGGCCTTCATGACAAAATCTTTGCTGAAAAATATGACAAAAGGCATGTTTTCCTTATTCCCCAAATTAAAAAAAAACACACATTAAGTATTTTTCAAGATATCCGACAAAACGTAAAAATGTGAATTTTTTTCCATTATTTGTTTTGTCCAACACTTATAATTCAGCAAAAAATGCATCAAAGAAAGATTTAATGCGATACTCTTAGCCACAAAACATATAATTATTCATAAAAGATGTATTTATATTGATAATAATATTAATGTATATATTTCAAAATTAAAATTATATATTGGTAAGTAATTTTTGGAAATTAATACTCTACTTATAAATATAAATTAAATAATTAATTAAACTTTTGTTTCAAAAACCAAAAATAAAAAAAGCATGCGTTCTTTAATGATATTCAGAAAATAATTTGAAATGTTCATTTTAAATTATTATAAAATTAAATATCTTAGTAAATATAAAGGAAAATAACCCCATTACTGTTAAATCTGTTAAGAAAAAAAATATATTGAAGCCCTTTCAAAATGTCCTATATTTTAAATACGAAAATACTAGGTACTCGTACATATTTAATACATTATTACAAATTTTATGCATGATTACTATAATGCAAATTTCTAACTATTTTGATTATCGAATAAATGACTAACTAAAAGCATAATTCATAAATCGAACGCAAAAATGCATATGTTACCCTAAAATAAGGATCTAAATTTTAAAAATCATTAAAATGTCCCTGAGAAGTAGAAAGCAATAAAGACGTGACTTAAATGACGATTGAAATCTAATGATATCCTGAGTGGAATAATACGGTTCATTTATTTTATATCAGAGAAAATATGCTCTTTGCATTTCGTTCACGATTGCATATATAAATCTATTTATATATGCAATCGTGCAGTTCTATTTAAATCGATATGCACATAATTTAAATTTAAATCGAATGTAATTAGTCTTTCTATTTATTCGAAATATATGTTCATTTTCTTTTTCTTTCTAAATAAATCAATATACAATAGTAAAGTTGTGAGGTTTGCGTTGACGCAGACCCCATCTTCTCAATGATTAACTTAGTTAATTTAACTACTTAAGTATTATATAATGAAATTAGCACAGAGACTCATATATAAAAATAAAACCAATAGTTTATTTAACCAGATTAATTTGAGGGCGATCTGGCAATTGCGATAGCTCACTCAGCGTATTTAAATTATTTATCAAATATATGTATAAGAATTAAATTAGATAATTTGAAAATATCTCACTCCAGAATAGTCGAAGCTATGGACGGATGCACTCCTTTACGTAGATATTGTGACCTTGCAACCGGTTCGTGGATTCCCAGACGAATCAGTTTCCATTTACAACTTCTCGCACTGAAGCATAACAATACTCTTCAACTGCTTAACATAAGCAGCATTTAATCTCAACTACCGAAATATAGCCTTCTCCGCACTCTACTACTTAGCCGTTATCTTAGACAAGCGTTAGACAAGACTCCACTACTCCACACCTTTTATGAAAACCATCTCCATCTTACACTACTTTCTACCAACTTCCTTTCTCTTCATTTCAATTAAACTTTTAAAATCGCTTTCAATTCATCTACCTCTCACAACCTAATTCCTTCGTTGCAGCACCATGTCGACACAAAACTAATCCTACCTAAACTTTCGCCGAGTCACTGGCGTCGAAGCGATTTAACCATCCCAACTTAATACTTTGCTGGATCTATCTTAATTTTAAACAAACTGTGGCGACCTTCTACAGTCTCAACCTCACAAAGTCAATAAATAAATATTTAAAAAAATCATTGAATTTTTATCATACGCTGTCGTCTTTTATCGTTAATCTTGCAATGGACTAGATGGTTATGTTTCCTTCCTATTGGCTACAGTCCATAATTAAGAGAGTTGTTAGGTTTCGTAGGGGCTCTGAATTAGACTGCACAGGAATCTATGATCTGGTGGTGTCTAGTTGCGATGCTACTAAAACGGAGAATCCATCTTCTTTGTGAAGGATCCGAACTGTGATTTCATGTAACTAGATCACTTTGTGTTATGACTACTGTACTGTCGTGAATATCTAAATGTATAGATCTAATGAAATGTTGGATTACTGAATTTCAACCTCAATCTATATTTATTTTCGTTTACCGAAATGTTTAAATTTATTTCACGTGCTACAATTTAACTTGACCTGGTTTATTAAATTGATCTTACAAACGACATTAACATTTTGCTGTTTCTATGAATTAAAAAAATAATATTAAGTTTAAAATTCTTAATTATGTAATTTCGATCTATAAGTGCATTACGGAAATAACGACAAATCAAAAAATGAATATTTTGGACAGCGGAATGTCAGAGATTTAATTAGTTATGCCTGGCTTATAAAACAGTAAAGTGATTCCCTTCTTGTAAGATTAGGTCTTACTTTCTTGCCGAACCACCAAAAGCGTCGAGTACCAGATCGTTTCCATTGTACCATGAACAAATCTAATGCAACATCTGATCACACAAACTCAATCATCCTCTTCGCGGAAAATGAAAATATTAATGTCCTACAGTCGGCAGCAAAATTATTGAAGCACTAGCAATAATTTCTACTTAAAAAATGGGCACCTAAAACTGTTTCGTTAAGTAAATATTTGTCGAGTCATGATCTTAGTCATTTACTGTTTCTAAAAAAGTAAGTTGATGATAAAAATTAACGATCAGAGTAAAAAAAATATAAACAGTCGACAACGAAAGTATCCAAGCGCTAGCAATAATCCCTGTCTAAAAAAGTACACTTAATGCTGCTTTATTAATAAACCCTTGTTTATTCATGTTCTTTGTTAGTCTAAGAACACGATTCGACAAGGTTTTATTTAAATAAACAGTATTAAGTGTACTTTTTTGATATCGGAATCATATCGTAAGAATCTAAGAAAATATAAACATTTTATGTCCTTTCCTGGAGTGATTTGAACAAATGTTTCCTTTAAAACCTCTTATACCACAGTTTAATAAACTAAAAGAAAAGAAAAAAAAACTTAAAAGTAAAGCATGATGACAGAAAGAATACCTACCACTTTATAATATATATACTCATTGGGTACATTGATAACTCTCAGGTAAAAAAAAAAATCTGGAGTGACTCCACTCGACTTTCTGAACATTGAGTAACTAACAGTTTTGTAGATAAAATAAAGAAAGAGGTGTTGCTAAACAAACAAAAAAAAGAAAACCATAACAGAGTGTTTGAGTATTTTTCTCCATATATCACACGAGGTTTTATTTAACGCTACTGAACTTTGAGCCTTAGATCATAAGGATAAAGAATTTTTCGTTGTGTCCCTGTAAAAATCTATAAATGCTATATTCACCAAAATGCTTATAGTTAGTGCAACAGTAATTTATAATATTCATACAAATTTTCAGCTCAATTGAATAAGGCGTTTAGATGCTATCGCTGGTCTCATAGGCCATAAAGATAAAGAATTTTTCTTTGTGTCCCTGTAAAAAAACTGTAAGTGCTAGATTCACCAAAATCTATACAGTTGGTTCAACTGTGACCTATAACATGTGTACAAATTCTTTGCTGAGATTAATAAGGCGTTTAGACGCTATCACACTTTTAAAAATTTGGCAAAGAATTTTTCTTTGTGTCCCTGTAAAAAAACTATAAGTGCTAGATTCTCCAAAATCTATACAGATTGAGTATCTGTGACCTATAATATGTGTATAAAGTTTTTGCTCAATTGAATAAGGCATTTAGATGCTATCGCACTTTTAAGATTTTGGTCCCTTGGCCATAATGATAAAGAATTTTTCTTTGTGTCCCTGTAAAAAAACTATAAGTGCTACATTCACCAAAATCTATAGGGTTCGTACTATGGTGACTTACAATATACGTACCAACTTTCAGCTTATTCGAACAAAGCGTTTAGACGCTAGCGTGTTCACTCACAGACATACACACATATATACACACATACATACACACATACATACACACATACATACACACATACATACACACACACATACATACATCATCGTAAAAATAGTGAAAACGGACTCGTTGGACCTCGAAACGTATAGAAACATCAAAATCTCGAATTCGGATTTTTGACATGATTACAATACTTTCCTCACTATAGTGTTCGGAAAGTAAAAATGTCGGATGTGCAAGCTTTTATATACGAGGGCTGTAAAATAAGTGATGACAACATAGGTATAAATCAATTTTAAATGAGCTTACAAGTACAATTGCATTACATTCCGTCTATGTATTCACCAGCAATGCCTATAGCCTTTTGCCAAATGTCGGGAAGCCGTTGTAGACCAGTGGCAAGGTGTTGATTGTTGATGTGAGCGACGGAGCGCCCTACTGCGTGGAATACAGATGAAATGTCATGAAATCGGTGACCTCGGAGGGGTTCCTTCAACTTCGGAAACAGATCGAAGTAACAAGGACTCATGTCGGGTGAGTAGGGAGGGTGTTCCAGGATTTTCCACTGCCACCGTCGAATTAGGAGAGTGACATTGTTTGCGACATGGTAACGAACGTTGTCATGCAATATGATAGGGATATTGTTGTGCAATAAACGTGGATGTTTGCGCCTCATAGCCGGACGCAGATGTTGGTGTAGATATCGGCAATAGTAATCTGCGATGACAGTTTGTCCTTCAGGTACAGCATGAGTAAGAATCACACCGTCTCTGTCGTACGCCACAATTAGCATAACCTTCACCCGACTGGGTTCCTGTCGAAATTTCTGTAGACGTGGCGAACCTTGGTGACGTCATTTGACGCTTTAATTCAGGCTCATAGGCTCGTGCCCATGTCTCATTAATGGCGACAATACGCTGCAGAAATACGTCTCCTTCATTGCGGTATCTCTCCAAGTGGGTGCCAGCCAGTGCATACCGGTGCCATTTCTGTACTTCGGTTAGTCGATGTGGAACCCAGCGGGAAGCAATTTTCCTCATGTTGAGAGATTTCTTCATCATGCGCCACACCGTTTGATGACTCATACCAACCTCTAAGGATAATTCTCGGACAGTCCATCGGCGGTCTAGGGCCGCGGTAGCCCAGTCGGTAGAGTGCCGGCTTCGCAATTGGAAGATTGCGGGTTCGGTAATCGAGCCGGCCAAAGACCGTCGTGTACACTAATGGTGGCTGGTGCACGTAAAATCTGTCGTGGCCGCAATGTCCTCCATGTTCCCATTAAAAATTATACCTCTGGGGGTCACCGAAGCGGGAGAGCTATCCCTTCCGTGGAGGATCAAAATTGTGATGGCATGTCTCCGGACCACCCCCTAGGGGTGTGTCCCAGACCGTCGCCAATTGCCCATCTGCGCAGCACTAGTGCGACGTAAAACCCAACCATCCAACTATCCATCCATCGGTGGTCTATGGTAAGGAGACCACTCAGGATGTCAATCTGCTCTTCAGGAATGGAGGGCCGACCTGGGAATCAATATTATAATCAATAAAGGAAATCAATATTATATCCATTCAGTAGACTTTTTAAACCATTATTTTTTATTTAGGCTTTATTTATATTCTGTTACTGTCAGGGTATATATTTTTTATTAAATTTGGCGTTTAGATAAAAAAAAAAAATGGTATATCCTAAGGAAGGTCCCACATACAGTCAGCAGTAAATTTATTGAAGATCTACAAAATTCGTATTAAAAAAATGTGCACACAATAGTAAGTAAATGTTTGTCGAGCCTTAATCTTAGTCTTTATGCTGTTTATAAAAAAGTAAGTTGATGATAAAAATTAGCGATCAATCTAACACATACAGGGTGATCCAAAAGTCAGGACAAACTTTAAAAATGAATAATTCGAAAACGAATCAAGATACAAAGATACGGTTTGCATCAAACGGATGGAAAAGAAGCCGGGTTTTGCGTGGCAAAGGAAAAAAATTAGTTCTGTTGGCGACCAACAGATAGCGCTGTCGTATTTCTGATGTAGGATTATGCAAAGCAACAAACGATATAAAAAAGAACAACTACAGCAGGTAATGGTAGTCGACGCTTATATGCATCGAAATATCGCATTCTCAGTTGCTACTTTAATCACGCATGGCCTCCAAGACCTCCCGATCTGACACCCTGTGACTTTTGGCTGTGGGGATTCTTGGAAGCCAAAAGTGAACCGCGACCAACCGGCATCACTAGCAGCACTGAAAGATGCCATCCGCCAAAATGTAGACACATTTTGGCGGATGGCATCTTTCTTGCCATAACGCAAGAAATGCCACTAAATGCTGTGAACGATGTGGTGAATCATCTCACAGCTGTACTTCTGAATGATGGAAATTGAACAGTCACTGTAGTAGTACGAATTAACTGTAATTAAGCTGACTGGTAAGTTGTCAACATTTTTTTTCGTTTGTAAATCATCTTTTGTTGAAATAAAACACTATAGCGCCATCTGTTGGTCGCCAACAGAACTAATTTTTTTCCTTTGCCACACAAAACCCGGTTTCTTTTTCATCCGTTTGGTGCAAACCGTATCTTTGTATCTTGATTCGTTTTCGAATTATTCATTTATAAAATTTGTCCTGACTTTTGGATCACCCGGTATATACATATATATATATAAGTGAATGTGTGCTTCAATATTTTTGTTGCCTACTATATCTCGGGGCCGACCGCTTGTAAATAATTCTGGGCCACGTTTTATTTTGAAGAAATGGACGTAATACTGTTTTTTGTGAGACTACTGGTGTACATAAAGTTATTCGTTTAAAAAGATATCTATACATAAAATTACTTATTTTAAATTAACTAATTTCAAAAGTGGTGTTATGGTTTAAGGTCGCTGTTTCAGTTTGATGGTATGGACGATATTATTTTTTAAAATTTAAATTGCCGTAAATATTACAGCATTAGAAAAAAAATTTTAAATGAGCATTTTTGTGATAACACTCTGCACATCATGTAATAGTTTTAAATACATGTGATAACAAAGTTAACCGCATTAGAAAGTTCATTTCAACTATTAAATCAATCAAAAAGAGACATCTTCGCAGTAATTAACTGAAAATCAATTGATGTTAAATTGCCCAGAGCGATCTACAAGTACGACGTAAAACATTACTCAAAGAATCAATCAACTATGGAGATTAAAATGATTTCAAATAATTTTTCATTGATAAGCAATCAACTTAAAATTATTTTCGTTATTAATAATTCAATGTATTTAAACAAATAAACACAATTTATATATTTAAACTCATTTAAATATACTCCTAAAAATATAATTGATTCTTCATCGTAAAATGGCAACACGTAAAAACATAAACATTTCCTTTTTTTAAACGGACGATTTATTTTTATGTGAACTTAAAACTTTCTTTCTATTTCCATTTGCTGTCCATGCTGTCCAACACTTCCACTAACAATAATAAAGAATGTTATGGCTTCAATGTTGGAAGCCACGTATATTTCCTATAATTATGAACACACCACATGATGCACATAAATATAATCCTATATTAATAAAACACGACAAAACCTGTAATACACTTCCATCAATTTTCAAGTATTGTCGCACTATAACCTAGTTTATTTGTGTAGCCCTGTAAGCGAACAGTGAATGATTTCCATACCGTAATCTACATGAAACATGTTTTTACGTATATAAAATAGATATATATTTGTTTCATTTGGTTTAATGCAGTCTATCATTGTTAAAATCTACTTACCTGCAATTTCTCTCAATTTCTCCATAAATGTATTTGAATTCTCTTGGGTGTCCCTGTAAACGAACCACTTGCTTGATCTCAACTAAAAGTTTCGTGTAACATCCCTATATGATACACATTTAAAATACCAAGTTAGTACTTTCGGCTATTATTTGTTCTTTAGATATGCTGATAGCAGACGCACACACACACACACACACAGACACACACATCAACTACTAATAAAATGATTTTTGATTTAGGGACCTCGAAACGTATAAAAATAAGAAAAACTCAATTTAGAAAATTTGGCCCCAAAACAATTCTTCCTCTACCATTTACATATGTAAGAGAAAGTAAAAATTCATATGCCAGATTCTATTAGTCTCAAAAATGAAATTATAGATAAAAGATTTTTACAAATTAATTAGCTAATAAAGAAAAAATTAAACATCTCTTACAATTTGGGCAAAAAATTCCATTTAGAACTTTATAAAGTAATTAACGCTTAAATACAACTGTATATTTAAGCGTTATAGACTAAAGATTTGAAAAAGAAAAACAAAGAAAAAACAAAGATGCGCTTATGTTATATATTAGTGTGTGTGTGTGTGTGTTCTCCTTTCATTTCCTCACATGCGTAAATGCATACATTTCAACCAACTATTATATTCTTATAACAGACTTATATTTTTTTCAGTAATTCAACAGAACAGAAATGTAGTTTTAGTATATTTATTCCATACATTGCTTCTAACACTTTGATAAAGAATATGAAAAAGAAAGACGAGAAAATAAATTAGAAATGCTTTATGTAACGCTAATTTATTCCTTTTTTCACTCTCAGAATGTACATAAAAATTAATGAGCCAAGATTGAGATAAACATGCTGAATATATGTATGAGACGCTTTTGAGGGCTGAAATATAAGCAGTATTTAAGTGAGATAAAAATGCTTCTAAAGATATGGATATCAAGAAAATCCGTTGGGAAAAATTATTCCGTCCATTATATGGTGAAAAACGTAAATAAAAATTTCTATTAGTTATACATGTTCTCAATTCTCGTGTGTCAATATACATTGACGTAAATGTTTTTGCTAAAACTATTTATTTTACTATAGCTAATATATAATTTACTATAGCTAATATAATAATTTTTTATTTATTGATGTAAACTGATGTAAGTTATGTAATTTGCTTGAAAATATTTTAAAACTTTTATTTAAAGGTATTTGAAAGACTTTGAAATTTAGAAAAGGATATTTTCATATGTTAAAATGTCTAAAAGTATTATATATAGTTTCTTTTAATGTCGCTCAAGGGGGATTATATTTTACCTCATTTGTATACATGAGTGGCAAAATGTATTTTAGTATTTATTTAATTTCGCAAAAATGAAATAGATACTGCATAATATTAAGTAATATTTACTGAACTGTGTAACTTATATAAAATAATATTTATTCAAAAGTTTGTGAGTAAAATACACATTAAATTTTATGTTACCCGATTATTATAAAAAGAAATTGATTTTAGATTTTTTAATAGTATTAGTTTTCATAGTATTATATTCAATAATTTATGATTACAGATAATTTTAATGAATAAATGTTTCATTTATGATATAACTTAATAAAAATAGTGATTACCACAGGAACCAAGAAATAAGTGCTTCTGTTAGTGTAAGTTTATTTAAATGATTTAACTGAAAATATACCCTTGTGCAAATTAATTGAAACAAACTTGAAAAATTGAAAGAACTAAGAAGAAATGGTATTTTATTTAAATTTATACACAATCAAAAAATTTTAGTACATAATATGATCCTCATGATTCTTTATTAACATTTGCACACGATTCGGCATGATTTCTACTAATTTTTTACAACCATTTATAAAATTTGTGTCCTTGTTCCACACATGAATTAGCGCCGTGATTAGCTTCTCCATAGTTGTACAGTCCATATTTAATAGGCGATTCTTCCATATAGCCTAGCGATTCTCATTGGGTTGATATTAGAAGAGTTCCCAGGCCATTCCAATGTCTCAATTTGGTTCTCAGAAAGGAATTTCTTGACCATTTCGGACGTATGACACGCGGCTAAATCCTGCTGAAAAATCCTCATTCTATGAGGGTATCGTTTCTTCAGCTCTGGAAAAACCTTTATATCCAAAATAGTAATATATTGTTCAGAACGCATTATAATGTCAACAGGCTGCAAAGAACCAACCCCATTGTAACCGAAACAACCCCAAAACTTCTTTTGAGGGGTGTTTAACAAATTGGTTAATGTGGTAATCGCGAAATCTTTCGCCTGGTGATCTCTGCACGTGTTGAGTTCACTAAAAAATGGCTTTCATCGCTAAATAGCACTTTCCTCTAATTTTCGACTGTCCAACTCTTATATTTTAATGCCCACAAGTAGTACTTTTTATTCATTGGTTGGGTCAGAAGCTCTTTCTTCGAAGGCCGATAGGCTGGCCAACCGGCTGCAAGAAGACACCTTCGAACAGTAAATGAGCTAATATTTGTTCCATGCTCTTTTAAATCTCTATTAAGTACGGCACTAGTCTTTCAAGGGTATTTTTTACTTTTTGTAAGTAGAAAAAGTCATATTTTGTCGTTGTTTTCTCTTTTGGCCACATTTCCCTCTGCGCTTTGGAGATATGGATTCTGTTTCTTTCTTTCTTTCTTTCTTTTTTTTTTTTTTTTATGATACATCTCACAGTTGCCAAATATCTTCGAAATCTCTCTATAAGTCTTTGGTGTATGTTCGTAGAGAGTAAGAGTCTTTGCTTTGTGCGCTTTCGTGACGTCATATCCATATCTGACAACAGTGAACTCTCAACTGATGTGATCATAGCTGGAGCTTCCATCTGCGGCAGTTGCTGTGCATGCGCTGTCAGAACACCTCAGTTTGGTGGAAATCGTTGTTAGGCAAGGGATTTATTTATCCCACCCATATTTTAGTATGATTGTTAAAGAAAAATAGGAATGATTTTAAAATTCACGAAAAAAACTGTATGTTTCAATTAATTTGCACAAGGGTGTAAAAATCTTAATTAATGGCATTTATATTTTATATTCCTGAATTACAACTTATAACAAAACTAAGAGTTTAAAGAGGCATATTTTAGTCATGGCGCTTTTATAATTTTCCTAAGCTTTTGTTTTAAATCATTAAGATAACTTCCATTTATCTTTTTTTGGGGCTTATTATTATATAAGTTCTTAAGATAGAAAAATATATATTAAAAATTTTTGCAGTTATAAAAAATGAAACTAAAAATTTGCTAAATTTTAATAACACAGGAACGCAAAATCTCATTTATCATTTTTTTCTTTCTTTCTTTTTTTTTTCTTTTTTTTTTTTTTCTTTTTTTTACTGCTTTGAGTGTCTGATGTGTTTTGATATGCTAAATTCAGAAATGCTTATCTTTACTTCTTCTCACGCAAGGTTTATTTTTTTCCAAAGTGAGGATGAGAATCGAAAGAATTCAAAGAGACCCTGCAACAGATTTGACATTCTTTACGTAAAAAACACATTAAAATAGTCTATTATTTACACATTAGCTCTTAAATGTGTTTATTTACATCGAAGTTTCGTTAAAAGTTTGGATTTTGAGGGGGGGGGGGGAAGAGATTCCCTTCGCAGAATCCAACAGTAATCTGCAAATATATTAACATTCTGACATATCTGATACCACATTTACCTTTCATTGATGTATCGAAAAAATAACTCTTCTAATTTTTCATTCACAACATCACCTAGATTTTCTGCGAAATAACTTAGATAAGAGCTGAAAAAGTGGATTATGTAGCACAAAATATCTTATTTTTTACCAAATCAAAACGTGATGGAAATTTTTAAGTAGTTTTTCCGGAAACAGGATACAAAAATACACCAGAAAAATACATCACCTTGAACACAGGCAAAAAAGAAGAAAAAAAAAAAAAAAAAAAGAAAGAAAGAAAAGAAAAGAAAGAAAAATGGAGACCTGTGTAATAAATACACTAACTACCAATATTTGCGCACTTTCGAATTTAGACATTTTGTCAAATATCTAGAAGAGTTCATTTGGGTACATCTTGAAACTTTGGTAGCGTAAAGAACACGTTATACGTCATATATTGCAGCAAAATTTTTGTCCTGAAAAAGAAAAGGGTTCAGTCAAAAATTAAAGAAAAATCAAAATGCTTTGGATCACCTTGTAAAACGTAATAATTGAAAGAGATTTTGGCTGTAGCATGTAATTAAGAGTAATGTTTTCATTGACTGTATAAATTTTTAAGAGGATACCATTTATATTCATGGAGATATAATGGTTTTCTAAAACACTGCAATTTTTTTTCCTATTTTTTAATTATAACACGTAGGGTATTAAACACCCAGCAAAAACTTTTCTAGAAAATTTGGAATACTTTGTTAGACACAGCATACTGCAATCAGAATGCAAAAATGTTAAATATCTTACGAAATAGGAGCATTTACACTAAATAATGTTTATCTACGCATGCGCTAGCTTTAAAAAAATCATTTGTATAATTTAATAGCCAAATGTATTGCCAACTTACATGAAAATCCCAATGAAATATCGTGAAAAATCAAAGAGTTATGGGAGATAGAATAAATGAAATTTCAGTTCTTCTCAAAAAAAAAAAAAAAAAAAAAGGGGGGGGGGGAGGAAGGAAGATGATAGGGTTTTTTAAGAATATTTATTTACATTCAGAGAACACTGTATTGCCATTGGGCATTGTTTGAATCGAAATAAAAATGTGAGTAAAACCCCTTATATTTTAGCTTTTATTTTGAGAAAAGTGAATTTCTGTTCATTCTATCTCTCACATCACTTTAAATTTACAGGATATTCGTTTGGAGTTTTCATATTAGTTGCTCAATACATTTAGCTAGTAATATCATTCCTAAAATGTTCAAGAAAGAGAAACAGACAAAAGAATACTTATTTTCTATCTACTTTAATAAAATATGTCAGTAATTAAAACGATTTAACAACGATATTGTAATTTATAAATATTTGTAAATATATATATTCATGAAACAGTGTGGGACTATAAAACAATTTTTCGAGACGTATACTTTTTAAGCATTTACTTCCTTTATTTAAAAAATTTAAATATATGAAAACTGTAAAAAACTAATGGAAATATACATTTAAAAAATTCTTTATGTTTCTAAAATTTTCAAAAAAAAGAAAATTTCTGATGTCTTAAGATCATGAATTTTATGTTTAAATCAGATATCTTTAATTAGTTTCTATCTTATTTCATTTAAAGATGTTATTTTGTTGTTAAAATAGCATTTCGGTTTTGTAGATAATATATTTTGTTTCTACCATTTACCTTGAAAAAAAAAAAAAAAAAAAAATAAAAAATGAAGCTTTATTAAGTTTTCTGATTTCTTTTATAAGTGAAAATTTCTAAATTAAAAATATTATTTTCCTGTTTCTTACATTAATCTTTTATCTGATATTTTCTGCTTTTTATGTATTTTTAAGTTTTAAAATGTTTAACAAAACAAACCTCAGTTAATTCAAAATGAAAAACATATAATCTATTAACAATTAAAATATTCAAATACTATTTCCAAGGCCACTTCGATTCATTAATTAGACTGAAATGTAGTTTTCATCTAAACGTACATTCAAGTACTTTTAATGAGCTAATAAAGTAGACTAATTCTCCTAAGTATTTCACGTACATTGGTAAATGCCGCTATGTTCGTTGCACAACCAGCGAATAGCGAGATTAAGAATGCGTAGAAACTGATTCACTAATTCCAAATGAAATTAAGATAATAAAATAAAGTAATTTAAGCGATGAAAATGTTTAGATTTAAAAAAGCTCTTCTTGAAATAAACATGAGGTATGGTTTGTTTATTTTTAAAAGTGTTTCTTTGAATAGTAAAGAAAAGTTCCCATTCGGGAATCGTCTCTATTTTTTTAAGTTGAAATGATAATCTGTTAGTAATTCAAATAAAATAAATGAGTAAATACTCTGTTAGTAATTAAATAAATAAATACTCTATTAGTAAATCAAATAAAATAAATAACATAGAAGCTGAGTACAGATTTATCATAAAGTTTTTATTTATTTATTTTTTATAAAAAAATAATGAAATATTTATTTTATTATTTATTGTTGAGAAATTATTTAAAGCTACAAATTACATACCATCAAAATAAATTAATACATAATTTAAAAAATATGGAATTAACGGTTCTTTTCACTTACCGTCGCCGGAAGCCTGAGCCAATGTTATTCTATGAGAAATTTTCTTTACAAATAACTTATTAACTAATACATATTTTGAAATTCTGTTTTCGCAGTCAGAAAATTCCCAACTGTTAAATTGACGGACCTTTATTACAAATGTATTTTTTTAATTTTAATATTTCATATTGAAATTGCAAAATGAAAAAAATTCACATATTTAAAATTCGTATTTTGCAGCTTCAAAATAAAATATAAAAAATTTTAAAAATACTTTTTTGAAAAAAGGTCCATCAATTTAACTGTTGGGAGTTTTCAGAATGTGAAAACAGAATTTTAAAATATGTATTAGTTAATAAGGTATTTGTAAAGAAAATTTCCCATAGAATAACATTAGTTTCGGATTCCGGCAACGGTGAGTAAAACGGGCCCTTAATGAGAAAAATTAAAGAAATATATCAGTGTTTGAAAAATTAACAACTCGTTTTAAATACAAATTGATTTTTTGTACATATTTGTAATAATAATAATAATAATTATTATTATTATTATTGGTTAAGACAAACATTACATACATATAGTAAATATCTTTCTCTAAGATTAATTCATTTTTGAAGAAACCAGTCTTTATAAATTTTGCACTAAATCTAGTGTTCTTCAAGATGTAGTAAGACTGGAAACTTCTTTATCAATTTTCGTTTTCTGATTTCAACTCAGGCTTTTCTTTCATTTTTCACAAGTACTCTTTGAAAGGAAATGCATTTCGTTTATTTTTCTAATTGCCATTTTTGTTTTCGGTCTAACATTCTCTACAGTTTTTTCTATGTTCCTTTCCACCCCCTCTAACATAATTTACATATATTACTCTGGTAAATCCTGACTTTATGTGAGATTAAATTATCATCAATCTTAAACTATTTCCAATATAACTCGCCTCGCTTCTGTCCGATAAACCAAAAAAAAAAAAAAAAAAAAAAAACAGGGAAAAACATAGAGTTTACCACATACGAACTAGCAAGCTTTCAAAGATTTACGGTTTATAACTTAAAACATAGTAAATTTTATTTTGGACAATAAATAGATTCTATATAATCGTAAAAAGGCAACAAAAATTAATTGGTAGCCAAAATTTAACTTTGTTTACCCGAAAGATGAATCATCTATAATATATCAACATTTCAGCCGTAACAAAAATAGAATCATCTAAATTTTTCCATTTACCTAACATGTTGAGGTTCTAACAGAAGCTGCCAAGTGCAGCAACTGCTTGAAACACTGGTTTAATATTAATTGTAGGCCGAAGTTAAACACTTTCTCTATACGCATCTGCATACACTTATACTTATATATGTATACACATATAAGCATGTATGATATGAATAGTGCATGTTTATGCATTAATAAGTAGCTATATATATATATATATCCTTTATTATTTGATATTTTTAGCTTTTCCGTAATTTTGGTTCTTCCCATGCATGTGAGTATGCATATGTTATTAAAAATGCAGACATGTGTATGTACACACAAATATGTAATTTAATGTTTGAATGCAGGAAGTTTTTATATATTTAATTTCTAGAAAAAAAAAAATTGACTAGTAAGCAAGTAGTTTTACTAAAACTTTATATATTTACAATAATATACAATAATTAATATAAATATTATTTTAGCTAATTTTACGTTATATTATGCTTTTAAAGCTAAAAGAAATCAATATTTATATTATATACAATATTATATACCATGTACCATATTATATACCATGTTTTAAATTTTCTGATGAATCATAGAGCTCTTATCAATGTGCATAAAATTTTTTAAATCATAATGTCGTCAATTTTTGTGAGTAATATGATGTGTTGTCAATTTTTAACTGTTTAAAATTTAATTTTCACGTTTAATTAAATGTATTTATTTTTATGTCGAAAGAAAATGAACTCGTAATTTTTTTTTGGCAACAATTAAATTATAGCTAATATTTTAATGGCTATTTTAACGCTATTAGGATCAGACTTGTAGTCGATTACAGAATCCTTAAAAGATTACAATTACGATTATTTTTAATCTTCAAATGCCGATTACGAATACGTTTAGATTACGATTGCAGTTTTGATTACGTTTTGATTAGACTCTAGAATACGATTACATTCAGATTACGATTACAGTTTTGATTACGTTTTGATTATACTCTAGAATACGATTACATTCAGATTACGATTACAGTTTTGATTACGTTTTGATTATACTCTAGAATACGATTACATCCAGATTACGATTACAGTTTTGATTACGTTTTGATTAGACTCTAGAATACGATTACATTCAGATTACGATTACATGAAAAATCGATTACAATTAAACTTCAATTATACAGATTTCTCAATCTCGATGTGATGAATATCGCTTGTATATAATCTTTCTTAGATATTTCTTCACATATATCCTTAAATATATCTTGTATATATCCTCTCCTTATATTCTCTATATATTCTTTATTTTGATTGCTTTCAGATTAAGCTTTTAATATCACAGCAAGCAGATTAAAATTATCATATCAAGTAATTTATCATCTAAAGCGAGAGAAATTTCATATTTATACAAAACTCTATATTTTGACCATCAAAGAAGTTTTAAGTATGAGTCAGAAATTAAAATACTATCTCAAATATATGTCACAAATTTCACTTCTTTATAATAACTTAGTAGACCAAAATTTATTTTCAAATCGACCGCTAGTTCCGAAGCATGAAATTCGTTTTATATTACTTTTGCATTTCAGTAGAAAAGAAAGATTAAAATATATATATATTATTTACTAAAACATAAAAAGGAAAGAAGTAGAAGCTATGTAAATTTGGAGAACCCCTTAAATTATATCATATGTAAGTATGTACACTCATTGAATTACATTGGTAGCAATGTGTAAAGGTATAAGTAAGAAGTCTAAATGAAAATGCAATCTATTTAATTAAAAAAGAAGTTTCAAACATTCGCATTTGATTTAAATAAAACTGTCAGTTAAAAATGCATTTTATTTTTTTACAAAGGAGAAATATCATATTGATATAAATTTAAAAATTGCAAATTGGATGTACAATTCTGTTGCCTATAATAAATAATGAGTTTAGTTATCTTTATACCTTCATAGATTATGATGACACCTGGATTAATTAAATGATTTTTTTAAATGGTCTAGATAATATATTTATGTTTCTCAAATGAATATTAATAAACAAATATTTCTCGTCTGTAAAATTTAGCACTGCTACCCCCCCCCCTCTCCCAATAAATAAATAAAATCAATTAATAATCCAAAAATTTTTATTTTTTCTTACTTCTGAACATTGAAATTCATACATATACAAATAGAATGTAGGAGAGATTTAAAATTCTTTTAAACATTTTTATTTAATTTAATCAAAATAAATTTTTTTAGTAGTTTCCCGCTTTTAGTAGAGTGCGGGAACTCGTATAGAATTTTCCAGCGACACTGAATAACTTCTTTACGGGTGCTGAAGATGCACAGATAGAGAGATATTTTGAACTAATTTTTGCAATTTTTTGGATATCTTTTGTCATTTTCCTTCCAAAATTTTAGAGTGCAAATATCTTCTCCTTTCAATGGCGAGCGGTTCTGCGCTCAAAGCTGGTAGATGGGAGGTGCCGGGTTCGATCCCAGGTCGCGCTCATCGACCTAGCCGTTCGGAGTTTTCCGTGGTTTCCTCCGAAACTCGCGTAAATACGGGCTAGGACCCCTTAGAAAGACCCCCACGGAGGGCATTCCTCCTGTAGGCCTAGGACACATCAGGAGTCAATCGGTCTTAAATCCTACAACCAACCAACCAACCAACCTTTCAATGGATCTTTTAAATACTCCGTTATCTCCGATTTTGCTATATAATTCTTGGCAAGTTTACTTGATCTTTTCCCGTCCAAAAACGCAAACAGTTTGGTCTTTTTTTTTTTTTTTTTTTTTTTTTTAGGTTCAGTTGCGGCTTTTTTTTTTTTCTGGTTCTGTTATTTCTTCGACAAGAAAGTTATTCTTCATTTCTTTAATTATTATTTCACACACTTGCTCATTCGTCAAGTCCAGGCAACTATTCTTGAATCGTGGATCCAAAATTGTTGATATAATAAATGGTGTACTTTCCACATATTTTTTCATCCTTTTTTCTAAGGAAAATTTCAAAGCTTGGATGAGAAATCTTTCTTATAGATTTTAAATTATTTTACAACAATAAAATACAATAAATTCAAATATATTAAAAATATTTTATTAGGCCCCATAAATAACGGTAATCATTCCAGAAAAATGTTTGAAAAGAGAAATACACCTATCTCGCAATAGTTCGGCAATCAGAATGTTTTACTTAAATTTGCTAGAGCATACGCAAATAGATAAATGAACGGAGAGACAGAAGTGGAAAAGACAATCAAAAATTAAATTTAAAATATTTCAAGAAATTAAATTAAAATTTCGTAAGTTCAAAAAATTATGAAATGATTAAAGCATATCTAAACTTTAAAGTTGCTTTTTAGTGGACAACTTAAGTTTTAAGACGGTTGAGTAACAATCATATTTCAGAGATTTCTTTTACTTTTTATCTTATTAAGTGGATTGTTAACATGTTTAATTTTGTGATTAAGCAAAACTCTTTATTCTCATAAAAATATTTTCGATTTTTTTGTTAACTTTTATTTTTATTTTTTTTTAAATTTCAATAAAGCGTTCTACTAAATTTTTTTTTGTAAATAAAACCCCTTTCAAAGGTTTATAAAAAAAAAAAAAAAAAAAAATACACCAATAAGTTCTTATAAATTTGTAGATATAGAAAACGAAACAATCATTCTAAACAATAATCACTCTATAACGTTGCTAGGAAGCATTAAAAATGATAAAGGCAAACGAAAATGCAATTCCAGCAATTTTCAGTTATAACCGTTATTAAAAGTGAAAATTTTTGTGTTGCACTCTAAATCTTATTGCTAATGACATTATATTCTGCAGGAAGCATTTTCTTGCGCATATGTATTGTTAATGTCGACTGCATTATGGTTTGTGCGAAATAAAAGTTAAAATATGATCTATAGAAATACCTTTGATAGGTCGCAATGTTTTGAAATTCTTTCAAATTTCCCTGTAGACAAACCAGTGGTAATTTTTACCATATTTTTAAAAGGGAACAATTCCATAGTGAACTTGAAGAACATAACATATATTAGTTTTAAAAAATTCCATAAATATTTAAGGGAATTAGAGCGCGCGCGAAGAGACGAACCGAAGTCTTAAGCATAATGATAAAGAATTTTTCGTTGTGTCCCTGTAAAAACCCACAAATGCTAGATTCACCAAAATGCTTATATTTAGTGCAACAGTGATTTATAATATTCATATAAATTTTCAGCTCAATTGAATAAAGCGTTTAGATGCTATCGCACTTTTAAAAATTTGGTCCCATAGGCCATAATGATAAAGCATTTTTCTTTGTGTCCCTGTAAAAAAACTGTAAGTGCTAAATTAACCAAAATCTATAAAATTGGTGCAACTGTGATCTATAACATGTGTACAAATTTTTTGCTCAGATTAATAAGGCGTTTAGACGCTATCACACTTTTAAAAAATTGGCCCCATAGGCATAATGATGAAGAGTTTTTCTTTGTGCCCCAAATTTTTTCCTCCAAAGTAGTAATAAAGCGTTTAGACGCAATCGCACTTTTAAAAATTTGGTCCCATAGGCCATAATGATAAAGAATTTTTCCTCGTGTTCCTGTAAAAAAACTATGAGTGCTACATTCACCAAAATCTATAGGGTTCGTATTATGGTGACTTACAATATACGTACCAACTTTCAGCTTATTCGAACAAAGCGTTTAGACGCTAGCATGTTCACTCACAGACATACATACACACATACATACATCATCGTAAAAATAGTGGAAACGGACTCAGGGGACCTCGAAACGTATAGAAACATCAAAATCTCAAATTCGGATTTTTGACATGATTACAATACTTTCGTCACTATAGTGTTCGGAAAGTAAAAAATAAAAATAATAAACACACACTATTTTTTTGGTCTATAGCATTTTTATATTACAATACGTTACAGGAAAACAAGATTTTCGAAATGAAAGGTGGACCCGAAATGATGCTGAGCTTCCCTTAGCTTCAAAGCTTAATCGGGCCCTGAAAACATGACCTCTGAAATCTTTCAGGGTGAGTAGGTAAGTTCAAAAATTAGCTTGTGAAGCTAGAAAATTTTGAAAAAAGGGATAACAAAAAATATAAATAGAGTAAAAATGGCAGCAAAGAAAAGAAAAATATAGTGCAATCTTATTTTAGAGATAGATTACGTTTACATTGCTTCACGATACAGATTATTCTCTAGAAAAATATAAAGAGATTACGATTAGATTACGATCAGATTACGATTAGATTACGATTATAATTTAAATATTTTTTTTTATTACGATTAGATTACGATTACAATTTAAATATTTTTTTTGATTACGATTAGATTACGATTACAATTTAAATATTTTTTTGATTACGATTAGATTACGATTACAATTTAAATATTTTTTTTGATTACGATTAGATTACGATTACAATTTAAATATTTTTTTTGATTACGATTAGATTACGATTGCAATTTAAATATTTTTTTTGATTACGATTAGATTACGATTATAATTTAAATATTTTATTTTGATTACGATTAATCAGCGATTACGTTGCTTTTGTAATCGATTACAATCGATTACGATTACGCGATTAAGATTACTACAAGTCTGATTAGGATGTTATTATTTTCATATTTTAATTAATTATAAGAAAACTAATCAAAAAATCGACCATCGGACTTCGAAGTATTGTGTTGTCACCGCGTTCTGAGCTACTGTGAAAGTTTCAAATGTCTAGTTAGTAGGGAAGTTATTTAAAATTTGATTGCAAGATTTGTACCGGACAAACAAACAAAAATACAACAAAAAACCAGACAAGAATAGAAGTTAATAAAAACATTCCAAAATCAAAGCACGTGATTAAACATTAATAACAATGCTCATTTTCCAAATTATACATTGAAAGATAATATTTCCTTATTAATTAATTAGTATTTATCACGTTAGAATTTCATTTAAATTGCGCATTGTGAGAATATAACAAGCTATTAATTTTTAATCGTATATATTAAGGATTTATTTAACAAAATACCAGAAGTATTAATAATCCAGTACTTTTTTACTTAATTAGTGAGGTATGTTGAATTACAAATTGCGCTTAAATCATTTAAGCAATGAATAGTGTGTCCAACTTCATAAAAGCTGTCGTTTCTTGAGTAAATTAATAAATAGAATTTTAATAAAAGATTATTATGAAGGTAATCTTGATTTATTTATTAACTCGTGATATCTAATTGGAGAAAATGGATAAAGGTTATACGGTGTATTAATATTTTTAAATAGGTTTTGATTCGTGTTAAAAAAATATTAAGGAAATAAGAAATATGTCATATCTATGGCTCTTGGAAACACTTTTTATTATTAACTGTTAATTGTTAAAATATTTATTGTACTGAATAAAATAATTTCTTAATTAAGCATGTGAGGTAGTAGTATATTAGCGTAATGCTACAATTAAAATTCGCACTTTGCGAATAACACGTGAATGTGAAGAATTTAGGATTCGATTGAGTAATAGAGTTAGTTCTTATGATAAAATGAAATTGTAATCTGCGATATGTTAATTTTATAATGTATTTTGGAAACTGTATAAAAGGAGAAGGAAGATTGCTTTTGTGTGTTAGTTGGAAGGAGTTGGAGTGAGTTAGTGTTAGTTGGAAGGAGAGTAAGAGAGTTAGTTGGAGAGAGAGAGGATGGTAGTTAGTTAGTTAGTTAGAGGGAGGTAGACGATTAAGAAGGTAGGCTGTTGAGTTAGTTGCTTAGAGTAGTGTATTAGATGATGGTTGTCGAGTAGTACCGTGGTATAGGGAATCCTCCCGAGTACGAAAGACTAGTAGCAGCAGTGAGAGCTAATGAATTTAAATAAAGTAGTTGAGAGTAATTGTGGTTATCTATTGATAATTAAAGTATTTGTGAAGGCTGCCCATTTAAACTTATAAAGATACAAAATATAATTAAAGTCCAACGCCCACCTTTTTCTATTAAGCTCAAATAAAAGCTCATTTATTTTATTAAGTCTGACTTTGTCTTCTCTTCATAGTTTACTTAAGTATTTCAGTTGCAGCTTCAATCTAAGGTTAAATAAGCAAGATTCAAGTTTCATGCTCATAAATTAAGTTAACCTAAGTTTATATTTAAGATCTAGTGAGATCTAAGATCTAGGAGTTAAGATCTAAAATTGAGAATATGGCATCCGCTTATTCTCTACAAGCAAATTAACAGAATGTATTGATACTCCATTTCTTTCATTATATATATATATATATATGCATATATATATAGTTCATACATGTAGAGTTTATGTGCATATATAAGAAACGGACCAACATATGACTCTTTATAACAAATTTATTCATAGAATCACTCTAAATTTACTTATTTTTAGAAAATCAAGCTCTCTTATCTGATTTAGTAACGAAGCGTTAAAAAAATAATTAACATGTTACAGAAGACTATCATTAAAAAAAAAAAAAAAAGAAAAGAAAAGAAAACTGCTAACATACATTTTAAGTGCACGCAGATAGACATAAACGAGAAATGCAAAAATATATACTTTATATTTTGGCACTTTATGAACTGTGAATCATCCTGTGCCGAGGTGACACTTGTTGTGGTATCCTCAACTAATTTCATATGTACTTCTGATGGCAAATGTAAAAAACAAGAAACGCCAGCGGCGCTCAAATATTTGTTTTAATTTAAAAAGGGGGATAGCTATTCGCTGATGCAATGGTAAATGTATGTGTCTTCGAGACAAAATAATTATTGGTTGTTCGGAAAATAATTTCGTTTTTTCCTTTGAAAAAGAAAGATGAATTTCTTATATTGTATAAATATTTTATTAAATTATACATTCTTTACTTCGATTGGTTTCTTAGCGATCTCACCAGTTGTTATTTGGCACTTTTCATAAATCAATACTTTATTTTGTTTTCATTAGCATAAACTGGTTTTCCAGAAGGTAATGCATCTTGAACGTCAAAATTACCGGAAAAAAATTTGGTAAACAGTTTTCACACTGGCATTCTTTAAATAAATTTTCTGTATACACATTCTATACTTTTTTTCTTGTTTGAACAGTATTTTCGCCTTTTTGATAGCAAACACGAAATATGCCGAAAAAGTCGCTTCTGATTTTCTTTATTTGATAGAGCTCCAATCAAACTTATTGAGCAGAATAAAATGAACTTTTTCACAAGCAAGCCTTGCTATTTCAGCTGTCACAATATATAATGGTAATGCATCTTACTTGTGTAGATGGTGTGAAAAAAATACAATTTAAGTCTTCTGCTTAGAAAAACGAAATTACATTCCGAACAACAAAATACGTCGATAAAGTAGATTCATTGCAGATGTACAATGAATGTGTACTTACAGTGATCTAACTGCTTTTAATGTATCGGTGAGATTATATCGGGTATATCCCAGGGATGACGTTGCAAATAAAATATGTTAGATACTACTAACCTTCAGAAGATGATACACATCAAAATCGATGATATTTTGACCGTTCGTTGCGAAGTTGTTGAAAATTTTGTGACTCTACATTTGATTTATTCAAAACGATTGACAAAGCTGAATTTCGTGTATTGATGAAATATGTGCAAAAATACTGTTGATACCTTGTAATACTTTTTAAACTATTTTTTAGTTTAAACAATATTTTAGCCCTCCCCCCCCCCCCAAAAAAAAAAAAAAAAAAAAAAAAAAATGTTTAATCAACACACGAAACTCAGCTTTGTCCATAGTTTTGAAATATCAAATGCAGTATCACTAAAACTATGATATCTAGGTAACGAAGGTTCGAAATAACATGAAACTTTAACGTGTATGTTTTGAAGATTAGTACTACCTTACCCATATAGAAATCTTCCATTTGCGACCCAATCTGTGTGTTAGTATCGGGACATTATAACAGATGTGTTAACAGCTGTCAGCGGCTTACACGGTTCTAATAGTTTTTCTCTTTATTTATATGTAGGGGAATGTCTCCGGTTGTGGGCCCGGTTTTGATTTTGGCTTATACCATTTGTTAGAGTCGATATGAATACCAATAAAAAGCTAAAACCCTTAGCTAGAGTTTGATGTTGATTCCGTCAACCAGAAAAAAAAAATTATTACCAATTTTGTGAAGTGGTCATTTTTGGCCAAAAAAAATTTTGTATCCGGTTGTGAGCACACTTAAAGTACCCGATAAAAATGGGAAAATAATAAGGTAAACCATAATAAATACAGAAAACAACAATATTTATTTTGTAAGGATTCAGTGGCCGGAATAATAACAGAAAGTAGCATTTTTTCAATTTTATGTGTCCTCTTCTTCGTCCTCTAAATCAGAAGGGCAGTGTTTGTAAGTAAAATAATTTGCATGTATATTGGTGCACTTCAAACGCACCAGACGATCACACGCGTTGAATTTGATTGATATGACTCTTGTTAGGCAAAATATCAGATGCTTCAAACATATGACACAGAAGTAGACATCATCAGATTGTTGAAACTCCAATTTTTAGCGTGTTTGACCGGCACTTTGAAAGGTGGAGTTGCCTTACTTTCTCCAGGCTTCTGCTGGAGGGACTCATATGCTGCAAGGAAGTCAATTTTATGTATTTCGTATCCACTAAGCAATCCTAAATGGCTTTAACCAGCGCATTAAAATTCATTTCTTTTGGATCGGTTGACTTTTTCGGGGTTGGCATTGCTAAAAAATCCTAAACATCCATAAAAACTCTAATAAAATATTTTATTTTGACATAAACAAGTATATTTGACAGTCTTTAAGTCAAGCATACGTTTTAAATGAAGAAAACAAGTGTTCCCACAACCGGTTACATGAAGGTGCCAACAACCGGGAAAGGCAGCCATTTTTATAATGTCAGAAAAGCAATTTTCGGTAAACTTTTTGGCTGAATTCGATGTTGCATCACAAAATATAAGGAATATATTGCATAAATATATCTTGTATTTACATTTTTTTAATTAATTCACTTCGAGCATTCACTATTGCATTCTTAAAATATTCAGAAATCACTTTTGTGTTGCTTTTACTGACATAGATATTTTTTTCGATGCTTGCATTTACTAAGAAAATGCATCTATTCACTTCGGGGTTAGCACAAAAACTGCGTACTGTCAGAATGAATATTTTACAGTACTCAAATCCACCATATTTCTTTTTGTTAAAATATATGGTAGGGTGCCCATAACCGAAGATTTCCCATAACAGGAGATATTTCCCTATATTTGTATCAAGAGTTTTTCCAAATCAATAGTTTTTATATACCAAAGAATCAGTTTTGTATTTTTCAACTCCATTTAAAATTCACAAAATACACTAAAAAATCTCAAATTATCTGAAATCGTCGTTCAAAAATAAACAGTTTATTATTTTTATTATTTTTTATTATTATTTTTTTTATTTACTTATTTACTTGTTTATTTATTTTTGACTAAAGCAGAGCGACATAAATATATTACCGATTTGCATACGATGGGTGATATGCATTCGTCTGTTTAAGAGGTTTCAGAAGCTCCGATAAATGTGTTTGATAAAAAGTGATAGTTTCATTAAAATTAATTTTAAATAGTGATTTAATCAAATTTACAGGAGTAACGATTAACGTATTGCAAATAATCAACTACTTTAAGGTAAAAAAAGATTTTTATTGAATTTTCGAAAGCATGTGCATATTTAAACATCACGAATGCATTTTAACACCATTTTTCACGTAGTTTTCTCTACTGAAACAGCTAATTGCTTTTATTTCCTTCAAAGCATTTTTCTGAGCAAAATTAAAATTTAGTTTCAAAATTATTATCTGTGTTAAAGTTATGTAATTTTCTTTAATTATTAGATAGTGAATTCTAATAATAAGTTTATATTTCCTTTTACCTAAAAGTTATACGCAAACGGATATAGGAAAAGACCGTCGGATACAAATAATATTTTACAATTCTGCATCATTAAAACATTGTTAATATGCTAATATTTTTTGTAGCAATTTAAACTATAGTTAAGAAATTTTAAATTAGGATGTTGCTATAAAAAAAATTTGAAAAACAAGGAATAGAATCTTGAAACTATACATAATACCATGTAAAATATTATCAAAATAGATTAATAAAATTTTGATTTATAAAACTATTTTAGAGATGTAATGATTTGTATTTTTATTTATTTTACCAATACAATTATAAATCATTGAATAATTTTTACGGTATATATATCAGAAAAATGAATTGTTTTGTTAAAAGAACCAATTCCCTTTGAAATATAAAAATTACTGTTTAGAAAATTGTTAAGTTTATTTTAATTTGTATCAGATCTTGTCAAAAATATGCGTCATTGTTAAAAACTTCAATTTATATCATTTACAACCTTTTTTAAAAATTATTAAGAAATTAATAATCGCAGCCTTCTGTTGAATAAAATATATAATTGTTAATTAATATATATTCTCAACTTTTTGTCTGTGTATTATTAAAATTAAAAACAAAAGAAAAACACGTAAATAACAAAAAAAAAAAAAAAAAAAAAAAAAAAAAAAAATTGAAAAATACATACATTAATTCAAAGTAACGTTATCCCATTAAACATTGTTACATATATAACAGGTCAAAAGAGAAAAATCGCACACCTGGATAAAACAATGATACACCTATAAAAAACTCATTTTATTGGCCACATTATTCACTTTTATGAAAATTAAGAAAGAATGTTGTTCAGAGTTTATGCTAGGAAAAATACATAACAATGCCATGTGTTATTATTTTTTATCGAGAAACTAGGCGTATCATAATTAAAGACAACTTTTAAAAGAATTTTTCATGGTATAGAGAATCTAATTAAGATAACGAGCAACTTTAACAAGGTAAAACGGCTGCTTAAAACTCGTAATTATAGTGTTAAAAACAAACAACAATGACACAACTCTTGTTATTGATTTAGTGTTTCTGACAGTTTGTTTATTTTTTTTTTATAAGGAAAAAATTATACAGAAATGTATAAACTGAAAATTATATTTTGATATAGAGTTTAAAAAAAAGAAGTACAATTGTGAATATTTATTCAAAAAATAAAATAAAATAAAATAAATAAATAAATAAATAAATAAAGCATAAATTCATTAGTACTCAAACTTTTTAAAAATAAAAGATCATACATATTTTTTAAACTTTTAATAAAAAAGGTATGATGCAATTTTGAGTATAAACCCTTTATTTATTCTATTAATTCATATTTATTATATATAACGTTCAGTATCCTATTAAATATGCTTTAAAAAATCAGTGGGATGATTATATATATATTGGAAAAATTATTTCCCCCTGTTATCTTTATTTTTTCATCTCATGGAAATATAGCCAACAAAGTATAAAAAGTAATGTCACTTGTTTGGACTATTCATTTTATTTTTTGGGGAAAAATTGTAAAAATAATTTTATAATTTTATTTTAAAATTAAATAAGTATTTTTTTTCTCTTTGATACGATAAATAAAACACAATTTTTAAATTTTTAAAAATATTTTCTTAAGCAATCCTTGCCTAACAAAACTAGCATATTTAAAAAAGGAAAATAAACCGTGAGACAGATTAAGATAAATATATATTAAAGCCATCTCTCAAATTCACGCAAAAATAAATGAATAAATAATAACAACAAGTCTTCCTGTCCTTTATTGTATAAACAAACTTATTTTAAACAAAATAATTTAAAAAAAAAATACTAATAGTTTTTAACAAAATAAATAAATAAATAAATAAATAAAATAAAATGCATAAATTTGACTTAAAATACAATTACTAAATAGCTGAAAATTTTGCCTAATCCGTACACTAAATGAATATACACTAAAAAAACTTTTTTGAATACATAAATAATTTCGCAGTAAAATGATAATAATAACCCGTAAACCTGACAAGCATAATGAGTACAAAACTTTGAATAAACACCATAAAATGCAATAAACTCGCAACAATTATTTCGGGCCAAAAAAGCACACGACCCTTCGCCAGGCAAACAAAGTAGGCAAGAGTGCTGCAATCAAAGCGACAACGCATAGTGACAGGTATAGTCTAGCTTTGAACGAATGATCGCCCTGTATATTTAAGCAAGGATTTACGATATACACCCTAGGATCTGTTGAAAAGCATTTTAATTTTTTTTTTATTTTTTTTATATAACAATTCGTCTTTAGATTTAAAATATGTGGAATGAAAGTAATTTTTCTGTCAAAAATTGCACCCAAGATGCGAGTAGTGGCTACAACTGAGATTTGTTTGTTATTTGTAAAAATTTCTGAATCAGGATGAAGGCAAAAATTCGCACATTGTGTTTTGCCAGTAGAAGCGGTAAATCCATTTTCATTTGTCCATTTAATAATATTTTTGACTAGCAGGCTTTGCCCGCTTCGCTGGACATTAAACTTAAATGTGTTGTCAAAATCCCATACCTTTATTACTAACCTAAGTTCTCGCTGTGATTGGTAGAAGTTTTTCTCACTCGCAACGTGAGGAGTCTGGGTCCCCACTGCCTTCGGCAGCAACTTACCCACTTCTTACTTCCCCTTCCTCAGCGGGGGAGTTCGAAGTTTTGCAAAGTCCCAACAACCAAAATCCACACACCAAAATTCGCCATTCTAAGAAAATTCAAAGCGAATTCAAACGAAAAAACATGTTTTTTACACATGTTCATTGCCCTCCGACTCAGAGAAGGGGGGGGGGGAGATTTCGAATTTCGTGAAATCCAGTTACAATAAGTGCCGGATTCATAAAAACAATTTACGCACCAAATTTCGTGACCACAGAAGCCTTTAATATAAAATATTATAAATAAATAAATACGAAAAGCACAGATTTAGTATGGGATCCCTTTGGTGACTTATATTCATTCATCGAATATTTTAAGTCATTTTTGCGATGAATTGAATTGACTATCTCAGATACCAAATGAAAGAGGTAATTTTTCTGAATCCAGGGGTGCAAACAGTTTTTCGATGCGACAATTAGATTTTTAAAAAATAACAAAAGTATGAAATTTAAGTGGCAACGGAAAAACGAATAAAGGAAAAAATAAATTAGAAATATCAGACCTATTATTACAAATTCAGTACCAAATGAAAGGAGTCATTTTTCTGTATACTGGGGTGTAAACAGTTTTTCGATACGACAATTAGATTTTTTAAAATTAACTGAAGAATGAAATTTAGATGACAACACTTCATTTTAATCTTTTCATAATTTGTAGTGCGAATCACGCGAATAAAAATGTCTTTAACATAAAAATTTATTTTTATATTTTATTTTTCCATTCAAAGCGTTTTAGTAAGAACATATTTATGGTGCATGCGCTGGCGTTTTTTACCCACAATTCAAAAACTAATTAAAATTTTGAAAATTTCTTTAGATATAATTTTAAGTTGGGTGAAGTCCTAAGTTTCTGCCAAGCGCCGTTGAATTCCGTCCGGCCGTTCTCGAGTGATGCCCGGACAAAAAAAGTCATACAGTCACGATGACACACACACACACATGCAAAATTTTCTGAAGTCATTTTCGGCTTTCATGGGGTGTGAAACGTGAAGATATCGCAAAATTTTTTTATTCCGACAAATTTACAGACAAAAGTCTGATTTCATTAATATAGATGGCGAGTTGTAATAGGCGTTCAATTACTGTAAGAGGAACAAATATATTTAAGTTTTTATGAAAGATAATTTACACTCATGTCCATAAATTAAGGATAATGCTAAATGCGGCAAATGAAGGCTCAGAAGGAAAACAAACAGGACTTATTCATAAAGCCCTTTATTAAACAAAAGATCAAGAACGAAAAAAGGTGGTTCATGTATGATACCTATTATAAAAACAACAATTTTTGCGCCCTGAAGCATTTACAAAAACTTAACATTACATGGTTGGTATGATGCTTAATACATTGTATGTCTCTCAGATGTTGAAATACAGTCCTTACAACGCCCAGAAGAGCTGAGTATTAAATTATCGATTTGATCTTGGGGAAGATTACTTCACTCAGTAAGCAATGCTCTCGAAAGTTCCGGTACACACGTAGGAGGTGGTTGACGGGCTACAACTCGTCGGAAAATCATGTCCTACATATGCTACATCGGATTCTAGTCAAGTGAGAATGCTGGCCATTCCATGCGGATGATAGCTTCACATTGTAGGCATCCGTGTACAATGTTTGCACGTTGAGGACGCGCATTGTCATCCATAAACACAAATTCTGGGCCCATGGCACCCCTAAACAAACTTGCATGTTGTTCCTGAATGATGTCCCGATATATTTGGCCTGTCATGGTTCCGATTTGAACATGCAGATCTGTTCTGGTGTCCAATATGATCACCCTCCCCCCAAACGTGCACTCCCCCCACAGTAACGGTGTCGTTCAATGGAGTTATTTTGGTGGTAACGGGTACCTGACGTTCTACATATGAACGTCTGGGGTGAATCACACTGAAAGTTAAACGTGGACTCGTCGAAAAACATCACATAAGCCCACTGTGTCGCTATCCACATTGCATGTTCTCTACCCCAAGTTAACCGCTGGCAACAGCGCATTGCCGCGAGCGGAACACATCTAACAGGCCTGCGAGAATATAGACCAATATCTACCAAACGTCTATACACGGTTTGCTTTGAAACTGTGGTACCCGTGACTGCAGACAGCTGACGTGACTGGTCTGATGGTGTGCTTTTTCTGCTTATTTTGACAGTTACTGCCAAATACCGGTCGTCATTCGGTATTGTAACTCGGGGCCGACCAGTACTGTAATGTCGACTAGCATTTCCATCATTTTGGAATCGTTGCAAAAGCCTAGAGATGGCACTTTGGGCGATTCCAAGTTCCCCCGATACCTCTATCTGAGTATCCCGATACCTCTACCGATAATTCTACCACGAAAAAAAATATCTGCATGCGTCCTCTGTGTCATAACTATTCGGTTGTGGCACTGAGCAGCATACAGAACGCTTGTGAACAATTTTCCTTCTTTGCTCCCATTCCTTATCTACCCCCTTCTTACACTTTCGTCATTGTAACATCATATCTGCGTCATCTGATGTCTTACTATAATTTTCATATTATTCTTAAAAATGTGTGTGGTATTTCTACAGGTGAAATTTTTGCATTAAAGTTCGATTTACGTGTGATTCTGAATTATCCTTAATTTATGGACATGAGTGTAAATCTATGTTCTACTAGGCAATGGTTCTTGCCATACATCTATCTTTCATTGGCAAGAGCACATGCAGGTACCCTTGGCAACGAAACAGCAGATGAAATAGCAAATAAATATTTATAAATAATTCATATAATCATGAGATCTCTCTTCCTTTCCCAATAACACTTATCAGATCAACTATAAAAGCTAAAATCTTAGAGATTGGCAACGAAAATGTCAATATTCCCATAAATGCAGAGATACGTTCACAGATCTTAAAACAGCTAATCCTAATTTCATATGCCCAAATAAAATATCTTTATATTTTATCTCAGGGCATGGTAGTTTTTTCACTTTTTTCTTTAAAATCCATAAACTACCAAACGCACTTTGTAAATGTAAATAAATTGATAGCCATTTTCATTATATATTCGAAAAATATGCATTAATTATAAACAATTTTAAATTCAATTGTAATATAAGAATGAGGCAAAACTTAAAAGCAATATTATTAAATTCAGATAATTATAATAAACTAAAACTTATTTATAATACCTTAAACGAACATTACTCATTTATTAAATATAAATTCTATTACTATATCCGTTGAATTATTTTTCACAGTTAAGGAAACGTAATTTGTCTAATTGAAATTATTATCTTTTTTAATTTAATTTAATTTTTCTTTTTCAAGCTCTGTCTTTCCTGAAATCAATCTTAAGTGCAAATTTCTATGCATCTCCTGTTTATAAATTAAACTACGGTCTTCTGCCATACCTGCGTTCAGAGCCTGTTTCGGGCATGGTTTAGCAGGACAACAGTCAGGCTTTTTCTCCTGAGGGAGCAAAATTCCCTATAACCACGCGGTTTGGGTGCCACAATGAGAGACTAATGTACCAATGTCATTCATCTACAGTCGGCAGGAAATTTATTGAAGCACTAGCAATAATTTCTACTTAAAAAATGGGCACCTAATACTGTTTTGTTCAGTTAATATTTGTCGAGTCATGATCTTAGTCTTACACTTGTGAGGTCGAGCTATGGACCGTCACTAAAAGTTGGGATGGTTAAATTACTTCGTCGCCAGTAGCTCGGCGAAGGTCTTGGTCGAGATTGTTTTATGTCAGCATTGTGCAGCAGTAAAATAATTAGGATCGCGGTGTTAGATGAGTAGAAGAGATGTTTAAAGGTTTTGATTGAAATGAAATGAAAGGGAGTTGTTGAATGGAGTATAAAAGGAAAGATAGTGAATTGCTAGATATGGATATAGATATAGGATGTGGTGTAGTGGAATGGTGATGAAGGGGTAGCTGATCAGTGTGGAGTTAAGAGAAATGTTGATGGTGATAGTTTTATGCGAATGATGGTAGAGAGGTGTAGTTTTGTGAAGTAGAGAAATTAAAGAGGCTGTCGTGTTCGGGAATCCGCTCGACGATAAGGAGCCGTGAGCAGTCGTCAAAAGGATCAGCGTGGGTGAGATAAAGCAACTTTCTATTTTTTATCTTGCTTAAAGTTAGTTCCTGAAGTCATTTATTTACTCGGGTTAGCTCAACGCCTCCTTGAAATTGAGAATTAATAAACTGTGTTATTTTGTATTTAAACTTTGTCTCGAGCTCTCCTTATTAAGTGATTAAGTATTCAAGTTTATATTTAAGTTTTAGTAAAATTTACATTAGAGAATCATGTCCCACTTTGATTCTCTACATTGGCGCCCAACGTGGGGCCAATGTAGAGAACGGGACTTCTCCATACTCATTTAACTTTAACTTGAAGCTGTAAATGAAATACTTAAACTATGAAGAAATGACAGAGTCCAAATGTATAACATAAATGAGCTTTAATTGAGCTTAAATAAGAAGGGCGCTGGACTATACTGGCATCTAATAATTTACTACTTAAAATGGGCAGTCCTCTTAAATACTTTGATATTAATGAATAACCCCCGTTACTTTACTTTACTTAATTACTCACAAATGATCCCAACCACTTTTAATCACTTTCATTAACTCATGAGGTCAATTAATCTTTCGATTAGCAGGAGGATTCCCTGACACTGCTATCTACTCGACTTATATCCAACTATATCCGCTGCTAACTCTCCAAAACAATCTTCCTTCCAACTAACTTTAACTCCTCTCCAACTGACTCCCAAAAGCAATCTTCTTTCTCCTTTTATACTATTCAGTTTCCAAAATATTAGCATATTTCAATTTACAATTTTAGCTTAGGATCGGCACTAACTCTATTACTCAAATCTAATCCTAAAACCTTCGTATTCATGTGTTACGCATAAAGTGCGAGTTTTAATTGTAGCATTAATTTGCTATACCTCACACACTGTTTATAAAAAAGTAAGTTGATGATAAAAATTAGCGATCAAACTAATATATATATATATATATATATGAAAAGTGTGGATATGTGCTTCAATAAGTTCACTGCCGACTAAATATTCTCCCTTAAATTGTTTTTAAGAAAATGTTTTGTCATGGACGAGTACAAGTCTTGTAAACTGACCTCCATTGGAAAAATGAGATATATTACATTATTCCGCAAAATTTATATTAATAATAAATAGTTTTCACGTGACAATGAGCTGAAAGTACAATTTATGAAATAATGGCATAAGTTTTCTGGAATTTATCTTTTCCCCACCGTCATTTTTATGAAAAAAATTATTGTGTTTTAGATTATCCAGAAAAACGGAGGACTAATAGCATACTATTTTTTTTTTTTTTTTCATTTGTTTTAGTTTTAAGAGGAATGTTATTATAATTTCCTAAAAGTGTACTTTTATTTCTTTACATTATGTTCGTTAGCCTGCAAATTTATTGCATAATTAAAATTTATTGCTATACAATTATAAATAAATAGGTTGTAAAATAATATGTAATACGTTCAGAGTATTATTTGAACCATTATAAATATCCTAATTATGTAATTTATAATATGTTTAAGAATTGCACAAAGGATTATTAAAGTCATCATCACAATGTTTTCTTTTAGTCACATAAATGTAAAATATTAAAACAAATGAAAATTATATTAAATTAACTAACAAATAAATATCGAAGAAAATATTTGAGAATTTATTGTGCAAGATATTATTGTTTCCTGTAGCTGATGTGTAAATCAAAACCACAGTATTGTGTCAATAAATAAATATGTTGTAAAATAATATTCAATACGCTCAAAGTATTATTTGAACATTTATTATTTTCCCAGTTACAAAATGTATAAATTGTTTGAAGATTGTAGAATGAATGATCGTCACAATATTTTCTTTTAATTGCAGAAATGTAAAATATTTAAATAAATAAAAATGATATTAAAATAACTAACAAATAAATATTGAAAAAATATTTGAATATTTTACCATGTGAAACATTATTGTTTCGTTAATATATAGACTTGACACCATAGTTTTGCGTCAATAAATAAATATGTTATAAAATAATATTTAATACGTTCAAATTATTATTTGAACCTTTATTATTTTCCCAATTACAAAATTTATAATTTGTTTGATGATTGTAGAATAAGTCATCATCACAATGTTGTCTTTTAATTACAAAAATGTATATATTAAAACAAATAAAAATGATAGTAAATTAACTAAAAATAATTATCGAAGAAAACATTTGAAGATTTTACCGTAGAAGAAAATATTGTTTATATGTAGCTCAACATCACAATGTTGCGTCAAGACAAAAAATAAAAAAAAAAGAAAGAAAGAAAAAAGCATGGTTTTTAAATCTGCAAAATCTTAATCGGAAAAAAGAAAGATAATCCAGTTACACAGGTATAAAAATGAATCAAAAATATTATAGGTAAATTGAGCGATGAGCTGAAAAGGTGGGGATTCGGGGCCCAGGAGTCGTGGGCATAGATATATTACTTCTACTTAACTTAGTTCTGATCTAGCTTACTTCTTCCTACGTGAAGAAAAACGCTTCATTTGATTTCGTTTCTTTATAAACAAATTTAAAGCAAAAATACTCATATTATTTTTGAGAAGTAATAGAAAATATTATTTTATCTAATTCAAAAAGATTACCTATTTATGTAAATACATATTAAAAATCTAAAAAAAAAAAAAAAAAAAGAAAGAAAGAAAGAAAAATCGAATATATTGCAGCATTAATAAAAATGCTTTATATAGTAAAGGTTTTAGATGCGGTAGTTTAAATAAATAAAACTTCAGAAAAATATTTTTACATAAAAATTGTTATTCATAAATTTATTAATAGTTATTGAAATTTTAAAATTATCAAAACATTATCAAAATCAAAAATCAAAATTATCAAAATATTATCAAAATCAAAAATTTAAATTATCAAAACATTATCAAAAAATACTTTTTTTAGTATTACTTTCTATAGTAATATCTAAATTAGCCTCAATTTTATTATATTCTACTCACTTAACAAAAAAAAAAAAAAAAAAATGTAAATGGTTCGCTGATTTTTCTTGTAGTCATGCTGGATTCAGTAATTTACCTCGAAATTTCAAAACCTAAAACTTTGAGCAGTATCAATATTTGCTTTAAAAGAAACTGATACCTTTTAAGTTTTTATGACTGTTCTACTTGACAGAAAATTACAAACTCGAAAAGACTCCTTTATTGCAAAATGTGTTCTGTAAAATCGAACATTATAATAAGAACAAAAGTGTGTCTGTTTTCACCCTCCCAACTTTTCATCCCCTCCGTGGTTTGAAGGGGTGAAGATCTATTTTTAGAACTGTACCACGTGACTCCACACCTGTATGTTTTCATCGGAATAGATTCTGATACTTTTTGTTAGTGTTTAATATTGAATATGTAAAGTGAGGTCATTTCTCGCTCCTTTCCTTTTTTATTTTACTTTTATTTTTCTTTTCCATTAAATGTACGTTTTAAACCCAAAGAACATGTCAAGATTAATTTCTTCGTTATATTAATAATACAATTACTTTACAGAGAAGTTAATAATGGTAATATAGAATAAAATATTCAGCTAAGTGGACAGCCCTTCCTCAGAACAGAAATGGTAAGCTCATAATTTTCATTACTTCTGTTTTTGAATAAATGATTAATTGCTATTCATTTTATTTAATAAAGCGCTAAGAATGCGCCACCGAGTGCATAAAATTAAATATTAATAAAAGATTATGAACGACTGACCATATTAAATAAATGAAAAATGTATCATTGTTCTTAAGTAACATATTAAAGCTTACCTAGATTATAAATTGTCTGGGTGTCCCGAAGATAAAGGGAAAAATATATAAAAGTAAATTAATATGAAAATAAAACACATATATTAAATTATATTACTATTTAACAAAATAAGTATTCAGTGTTTGAAATCATATTAAGAATATGAAATAAATGCATTCGTACATTTTTTTTTGAATTAAGAAAATTAAGAAAACCTGTTTTCTGAAAAATTGAAGAATTAATAATATCATAAAAACAAAACAAAATAAATTCTTCTCAAAGATATAGTATTTACTATAAATAAAAAGAAATCAGGAAATGGCATCCTTTAAGGAAAGTCCAACAATTGAGAAACTAAATTCTGAAAATTATTCAGTTTGGAAATTTAAAATGCAAATGTATCTCATGAAGGATGAATTATATGAAGTCATTACAGATGACCCGCCAAATCCTATAACAGATGTATGGCGAAAAAAAGACAATAAAGCGCGAGCTATAATAAATTTGTTCATTGATGACGCTCAAATCATCCACATTAAACAATGCCAAACAGCTCTAGAAACATGGAATAAATTGCGTGATATCCACGAAAGAACGAACTTAAGTAGTAAATTATACTTATTGAGAAAATTATATAGCACGAAGCTAGAAGAAGGTGGCGATATGCAAATCCACATAAATAAAATGTTGGAAATCATAGATAAATTGAAATCAATTGGGGAAAAAATTAAATTCGCGCACATTTCTGCACTGTTACAATGCTCCGTACCCAAAAGTTATGAAACCTTGATTATAGCCCTTGAAGCTCGCCCTGAAAATGAACTCACACCTAACTATGTTAGCAGCAAATTGCTAGATGAATTCAATCGTCGAAAAGAAGCCTCCGAAAACAATTCAAATTCTTCTAAAGCTTTTCATATAAATAAAAAACAACAGGATAATAGTAATTTCAAAAGGGAAAATAAATACTGCACGTACTGCAGGAAAACAAACCACAATAAATCGGAGTGCTGGCATCTGAAAAACAGAAATGCTGATAACACTAAAAACAAACAATTTAGAAATAAATTCAGAGCAACCAATTCCTCACAGTTAGTGACACACAACGATGAGTTGCCACACACACATACACAACAACAAAGCCATTCATAACAAATGAAGCAAATAACATCACAAACAAAACAAATGGCTTTCACGACTCAAAACACAATGACGAACAACTTTATAATTGAGAGTGGTTCCTCATCGCACATAAGCAACAATATAGACCTTTTCGTTAATTTAGATGAGTCACAAAAATCGCAAGTATGTGTAGCAAACGGTAACATCCTCACTTCACTTGGTTCAGGAGAAATAAAAATTGAATACCTAGATCCAAATAAACAAAAAAGGGAACTAACACTAAAGGATGTTTTATATGTTCCAGAATTAAAGGCAAACTTAATATCTGTACACAAAGCCACCCAAAATGGCTGTAAAGTCACGTTCACTAAACAAAAGTGTTACATCTCTATGAAAAATGAAACAATTTTAGAGGGTACAAAAAATAACAACTTATATGAGTTAAACTTGCCCATGCCAATAAACAAAAATGACACATACCTGATTGAAGAATGCCAAAACCCTAACTGTATTACTCTATGGCATAAACGCATGGGACATAAAAATTTCAACTCTATTAAAGAACTAAACAAAAATCAGTTAGTTCTGGGAATAAAAATCAATAACTGCAAACAAGAGATAACATGCGAAACTTGCATCAAAACAAAACTGACTGACACCCCGTATCCAAAAATTGCAGAAAATAGGGGAAAACAAATACTAGAATTAGTACATAGCGATGTTTGCGGACCTATTCAAGTACCAACAATAGGCGGTAAATCATATTTCTTAACTTTTGTTGACGATTATTCTAGGTATACAATGATTTATTTTCTAAGTAAAAAGAGCGAAGTAATCGAAAAATTAAAAGAATACGTCAACTTTACCACAAACAAATTTGGAAAGAAACCAGAATCAATAAGGTCAGATAATGGTGGTGAGTACATGAGCAAAAATGTAGAAGAGTTTCTTAAAGAAAATGGTATTCACCATCAGCTCACCGTACCACATTGCCCAGCCCAAAATGGGGTTGCGGAAAGAAAGAATCGTACACTAATCGAAATGACACGTACACTTTTATCAGAAGCTAACTTAGACAAAAAATTGTGGGGAGAAGCTTTAAACACTGCCAATTACCTACAAAACAGACTACCTACAAAAGCCACTACAAAAACTCCTTACGAATTATGGCATGGTAGCAAACCAAATTTAAATCACTTAAAAACTTTCGGCTGTAAAGTCTATGCTTACATTCATAAAAGTAAACGGGGTAAATTAGATGACAAAGCCCAAGAAGGCATTTTTGTCGGCTATGATAACAGCGCTAAAGCGTATAGAATCTACCTGGAAAACGGCTGTGTAATACTTGCAAGAACAGTTAAATTCATTGAAAATACTATAAACAATTCAGGAGAAAACAATGAAATAGAATTACTCTCAGGAAACAATAAAAATGAACACTCCGACACAGAATCGCACATAGGGCGCGAAATTGTCAAAATTGACATAAGTTCACCAGATCAAAATATCACTAGTGAACACGACAACACAAACGACACCTTGAGACGGTCAAATAGACACAATAAAGGTGTACCTCCCGAAAGGCTTATTTACTTAGCAGAAAACTTTGAGGCTAATGAACCTAAAGATTATAATGATTTTCTCACCATAACAAACCCACAAGAAAAACAGAACTGGACAAACGCAATGCAGGAAGAAATGAATTCCTTAATCCAAAACAAAACATTCACATTGGTAGAACCTCCACCAGGAAGAAAAGCAATTGGGTCCAAATGGACTTATAAGGTCAAATATGACTCCTCAGGCAAAATAGCCAAATATAAAGCAAGATTGGTAGCGAAGGGCTTCAGCCAAAAATATGGCGAAGACTTTCACGAAACTTTTGCCCCGGTGGTATCACACAGCACAATTAGAGCTTTTTTAGCCAGTGCTGCTCACAGAAACAGACAGGTTCACCATATTGATATTAAAACTGCCTTCCTGCATGGAGACTTAGATCAAATAGTATACATGGAACAGCCTAAAGGCTATATTTCACCAGGAAACGAAAACAAAGTTTGGAAACTTGAAAAGGCCCTTTATGGTCTTAAGCAAGCTGCCAGATCATGGCATTTGAAAATCGGTGAAACTCTAAAAGAATTGGGTTTTGCACAAAGCACAGCAGATGCCTGCCTGTTTAGGAAAGATGAAACAGATCCAATACATATAATTATTTACGTGGACGACCTTTTAATATCAGGGTCGGACCAACAAATAGAAGAAACTATTGAGAAACTTAGTGCAAAATACGAGCTCAAAAATTTAGGGGAAATAAGTTACTACCTCGGCATTAACATACAAAAATCTAAACAAGGAGAATACTTTATAAACCAAAGATCTAAAATTAAAGAACTCTTAGAAAAATTCAATCTTCAAAATGCTAAGCCCACAAATATACCTATGAATCCTGGCTATCTGGATAATACCTCAGATGATAATCTACTAAACAACAATACAAAATACAGACAAGCCATCGGATCTCTATTATATATAGCTACTATCTCTAGACCTGACATTGCAGCAGCTGTCAATATTCTAAGTAGACGAAATGAGAAGCCCAGGCAGCAAGATTGGGATGCTGCGAAAAAGATAATATGTTATTTGAAAACCACTGAAAAATCGAATTTGGTTATAAGTGGAAAGGAAAAACCTATCCTAACCTGCTATGCCGATGCCGATTGGGCCGGTGATAAATCTGATCGCAAATCGATGACAGGAAACCTATTTTTAGTAGGAAAGACACCAATCCAGTGGACATCGAAAAAGCAAACGTGTGTAGCTCTGTCCTCTGCAGAAGCAGAATTCGTATCAGCCGCAAATGCTGGACAAGAGATCTTATGGCTGACCAGAGTGTTAGAGGACCTTGACTTACCACAGGAATTGCCCATAAAATTATTCGAAGACAATCAGTCAACCATCAAAATGATTGAATCGCCCAAACACACAGCACGCTCCAAGCACATCGATATTCGTTTTCACTGCGTGAAAATGGAACAATTTCTCTACAATATCTGCAGAGTAAATTCAGATGTGTTGACCAAACCCACTCCTCAGCCGATTTTTCTGAAACACCGAGACAATTTGGAACTAAGACACTATTCCTCGTTTCAGGAGGGCTGACAAAAAATTACAAACTCGAAAAGACTCCTTTATTCCAAAATATGTTCTGTAAAATCGAACATAATAATAAGAACAAAAGTGTGTCTGTTTTCACCCTCCCAACTTTGCATCCCCTCCGTGGTTTGAAGGGGGTGAAGATCTATTTTTAGAACTGTACCACGTGACTCCACACCTGTATGTTTTCATCGGAATAGATTCTGATACTTTTTGTTAGTGTTTAACATTGAATATGTAAAGTGAGATCATTTCTCGCTCCTTTCCTTTTTTATTTTACTTTTATTTTTCTTTTCCATTAAATGTACATTTTAAACCCAAAGAACATGTCAAGATTAATTTCTTCGTTATATTAATAATACAATTACTTTACAGAGAAGTTAATAATGGTAATATAGAATAAAATATTCAGCTAAGTGGACAGCCGACTCCTCAGAACAGAAATGGTAAGCTCATAATTTTCATTACTTCTGTTTTTGAATAAATGATTAATTGCTATTCATTTTATTTAATAAAGCGCTAAGAATGCGCCACCGAGTGCATAAAATTAAATATTAATAAAACTACTATGACAATGCTTCATGCCATACATTTATAAATTTTAAAAAAAATTTCATTTCCGCGCCGTCATTTCCATGAAAAAACTCGTGTTTGGCGTTATCCAGAAAAATGGAGGAGTAGTATTCTAAAAAAAATTCTCATTTGTTTTAGTTCAATTAAGGATGTTATTACACTTTCTTAAAATTGCAGTTTTATTTCTTTACATTACGTTTGTTAACCTAAAAAGTTTAAATTAAAATATTATTATTTATATTAAAAATAATTGTAACCTAATTATGAATAAATATGTTGCAAAATGACATTTTATAAGTTCAAAGTATTATTTAAACCTTTATTAATTTCCTAATTACAAAATTTATAATTTGTTTAAGGATTATAGAATAATTGCCATCACAATGTTTAGTGAAACACATTATAGTTTCGTATTGCTGTTGTGCAGCACACCACCACAATTTTTCGTTTAACAAAATAAATATATATATAAACAAATAATAAAAACAGAAACAAAGTATGGTTTATAAATCTGCAAAAACACAAGTGTGAAAAAAAGAAGATAATCAAATTACACAAATATAATAATGCATCAAAAATGTTAAAGGTAAACTGAGCATTGAGATGAAAATGTCGGAATAAAAATTATGATATTACTAGATTATTTCTAACCATTTTAGGTCTCAACTAGCGTACTTCTCATTGTGTGAAGAAAAATGTTTCATTAAATTTCATTTCTTTATATATATATATATGTACATACTAATATATATTGTTACGGAATTGTAAATGATTGTATTTATTTTTGTATAAATTCTTGCAAAGAGGCTTAGTAAATTGATAAAATGCTAAATTTGCATTTCTAGTTTGTTTTAGCGTTAAAATTGCCTAATTTAAAACACATTAAAAAGCTCCAATAACGCAGGTAATGGATTTAGAGCAAAGTTTGGCGATTTTTTCCTTACTTGGCGAATGTTTTTGACGACCTTGGCGAGATAATCCAAATATGGAAGCTGGGTTTTCTGGGCTTTCTGAATTTTTCTCGAAAAATCTGTGTTCGATAGAGAAGTATAAAAAGAGCGTTTTTTCGCTAAGGCAGTTCAGTCTTAGATCTGTTTCAGTGAGTTCCGTCGAATGCTTTCATTGCTTTGAGCCTCTTTGCTATGAGACTTGCTTTATGTGTTATTGCTATGCAGTTTGTACTGTGATTTTGCTGTCGACGGCTGTTATTTAAACCGTGTTTCTGGTGAATTGAAGCTTGGTTTATAGAACTGGTTTATAGAACTGTATTTTTCTAGAACTTTCTGTGAATAAATTACTGAATTTTTGCAAGTCTCGTCTCTCATTCTCGGACAACTTACGAGCCCCCAAGTATATATATATATATATATATATATATAATGTAAACTTATATGTTTTTTGAGGAATGATGGAAAACATCATTTTATATAATTAAAAAAAAGATTATCGCTTTAAGTAAATACATATATTAAGTCAAATAAAATTTGAATATATTGTATCATCATTACAAATATAAAAAAATAATAATAATTATTTAAAAAAAAAATACTTTATACCAAAAACGCTTTAAATGAGGTAGTTAATATATATAAAACTTCAGAAAAATATGTTACCTAAAAAATGTTGTTCATAAAGAAAATGGATATCGATCGCATAAGAAAGGACATACTTATAGTTCTTTTTGAAAAGAAAAATCTAATGTTCTACATTGAATTAAATAGCGCAATACTGCTGATATTAGCATAGCATCATCAATAAAATTTTGAAAATAATAATGATTAACGGAAAATAATAATCTTTAATACTGAATACTCTATTAATGAATGCACATATGTATCCTTTAACCATTTTTTAAAGAGGCACTTTGAATCGACATAAATTTTATTTTTAAAAATATAACTCGGTCTTTTAGTGATTGATGATGTAAATGGAAGGTTGGAAAAAATTGCTGCAGCATCTGGAAGAGTGATATTGCATTCGAATTCTTTTTGGCAATAAAATGAATTAAAATATAAAAGTAAATATAAACTAAGAAGTACGTTTTATATTATTTCCTCTAACTGTCATTGTCTAATATATGTTCTTGAAATTGTATACTGTTAAAAATTATTGATATCACAACTAAATTTTATTACTCACACACACATATACATATAAATATAAATATATTGTTTTTTACAAATACAAATTAAGGTAAGAGAAAAGATCTTAAATGTGTAGTTTGTAAAAGTGAAAAAAAAAAAAGGTTATTCTAAGCAAACGTGTTTTAAAAGTTTTACCAAATATAGACAAAATTAATTGATGGAAATTTATTTGTTCCTAGAATCTATATCCTATGAACAATTTTACACTAAAAGTTTATTTTTTATTACATTTTTCTCGGGTAAAGTGGCGTAAATGTATGTATTTCCATTAATGATTTTCTTTTTTTAATTCATGTGTAAAATAATCATGTATAAAATTTGAAAGACGAAGTTTAGCAAAAAAAAAAAAAAAAAAAAAAAAGAGAGAGAGAGAGAGGGGGGGGGGGGGATTAGGAACAAAGATACTGATTTTAAAAGAATTTATCTATTATTTTGTAGCTGATTAAATGTAAGGAATTTTCCTAAAGTGAAAGAAAATAACAAAATTGATTTATGTTATAAACTTCTATTTTTTAAAAGAATATGTGATACATCAATGAAGCAAATGTGGAAGAAATTACCAAAGGGAACCCTCCCCCCTTTCTTTCCTTTTTTTTTTTTTTTTTTTTTTTTTTTTTTATATAAACCAATAAGAATTAAAGTTAAAATAACATTCAGATGAAATAAAATGAATATAAAATATCGCATGAAAACAAAAGTAACAAAATTAGTCATATTGGTTATTGTAATCTAATGAATGGCCAGAATAAATAATGCTGGTTTTATATTGCTACTAAGTTTTTCACAATTAAAAAATATCACGGATTAAAATATCAAGACAAATATAGTGTGAAAAAGTTCATCCCAATATGTAAATGTACAGATGAGAAAATAAATAAATAAATAAATAAATCATGAAAATCATAAATACAATGAGATTCAAAAAAAAAAAAAATAAATAAATAAAAAACTTAGAAAATGTTAAAATTGTGGGAGGAATATTTGGCACAAAACCATTTAGAACTGAACCAGTAATGTAGTTGCTTTTAAATAAGTAGAAGGCATTGTTACGTGAAATTGTCTGCCTTACAACGAATTCTCAGAATATATGCGTTGCACAACTGCCTGGAGTTCCAACGGAATTTTTCTTCCGCTATATACCAACGAAATTCGATAACATCGCATGTATACATAATTAGATATGTCGTGGTGCTTGCTATTATTAGCCTGTTAAATAGTCTGATTTTTTATTTTTATTTTTTCAAATTTTAGGGGATTCATTTGGAACCCATGTGAAGCTTGTGCGCGCTTCTGGTTTACTTTCTGGCCTACTTTTAGTACATTTTTCAACATGTGCTATTTGACAATGTAGAGAGCGCTATTGAAATACTTAATAGTACCGTGCGAATATAGCAATACGTATTTGTGTCCGTTTTCGTTTTCTTTACATCATATCTATTTGACTCGTGTAAATGACAATTCCGCCTTCCTGGTATTGTAATATGGTTCTGTGATTGTGAACTCTACGTTTCCTGCTGTCATACAGTAATCAATAAAATACATACATAGTTTTCTTTATGATACTTTCTAACTTTTCCTGATTTTTTATCCTTATTCTCAAATTTTAATATTTTTTTATGAAACTGTCTTAAGAAAAGACGATAATCGATAATTAAATATAATAAAAAAAAATTATTTTTGATTTTGATTCGTAACATTTGTGTTTAAAATTAAATTTTATTCATTCATTAACTGCAATTTATATTACAACATTTCATGATTATATATAAATATATATATGTATATACTAATTGTGTACGTCTTATTCCATTTCGTTAAAAGATATAGGATTTCCTCTATATCTCACACTATTATTATATAGCCATATATTTTAATATCAAAATAAAATACATTATTGTTACATTACAATGAAATATCGTTTTCGTTTTAAATATTACTAGCTGGAACCCGTCGAATTCGACGATCACTTTATTGACCGTAATGTTTCAAAAATCGTCGCATCATTATTTAAATGTACTTCATGTTAAAACATCTAATATAATTTACGACATTTCACTTAAAAAAAGAAAGTCGGAAAAATGCTTATAAATAGAAATACTATATATAACATCACTTTCTACAAAGTACAGTCAATGTGACGTCACGCTGACTCCAAATAAACAGTTCCTATCTTTCATTTTCTATTTCGTTTAATACTAAGACTACATGTTAGCTGATCCGTCCGGCGTTTCCCGGGCCCATGGTAATAACCTTAAATGAACCTTAAATTTGTATATTTTTACATCTTTAACTCGATTTTGTTTGAATTTCTATTTTTAAATAAAAGCATCGTGGAAAAATAATCAGTTGTAGCAAAAAAAATTACCTCGAACCGAACGAAACTCTGCGTTGTGACCCTGGTACATTCGGCAGCTCATACGCCGGCCGCTAATAACATAAAAATATTCCCAAAAATTAACCTGGAACCGAACGAACCCGCCCGGTGTTGCCCGGGCCCATGATACCTTAAATGAACCTTAAATTTGTATGATTTTATACCTTTAACTCGATTTAGTTTGAATTTCTGTTTTTAAATGAAAGCATCACGAAAAAAATAATCGCTGTAACAAAAAAAATTACCTCGAACCGAACGAAACTCTGCCTTGTGACCCCGGTGCCTGCAGCAGCGCATACGCGGGTGACTTATAACATAAAAAAATTCCAAAACATTAACCTGGAACCAAACAATCGCGCCCGGCAATGCCCGGGCCCATGATAATAACCTTAAATGAACCTTAAATCTGTATGGTTTTATATGTTTAACTCGATTTTGTTTGAATTTCTGTTTTTAAATGAAAGCATCACACAAAAAAAAAAGAATAAATAAATAAAAAAATCATCTGTAACAGAAAAAAAAAAAAAAAAAAAAAAAAAGAGAAAAACAACTCAAACAGAACGGAACTCGGGCTCGTGACTCGCTGCCTGCGGCAGCGTATATACAGGCCTCTAATAACATGAAAAAATTCTCAAAAATGAATCTTGAACCGAGAGAACCTTTGACTCGTGTTACCTCTGTCTGTGACTGCTGCACTGCACAGCAAGCATGCATGCTACGCACGCGTTCCAAAATCCACTTTCCTCCACCAGGGGGTGCAGTATGTTGTATACGAACATCACCAATCGCCTTGAATTTCCAAGGCTTTTCAAATAAGGTGTCACTGGTGGTGTCAACTGCAAAATCCTTTAGTTGCACTACATAACATCACCAACGGGGCCTACCGCTTGAAAAGAAAAATTCTGGGCCACATTTTATTTTAAAGAAATGGACGTAATACTTTTGAATTTAATTACATAAATATATATCATTTAAAACAACTTTTTAAACTGAAAATTTTTTGTGAGACTACAGGTGTACATAAAGTTATTCGTTTAAAAAGATAAATACATAAAATTACTTATTTGAAATTAACTAATTTCAAAAGCGGTGTTATGCTTCATGGTCGCTGTTTCAGTTTGATGGTACGGATGATATTATTTTTAATTTTAAACTTAAATTACCGTAAATATTACAGTATTAGAAAGAGTTTTTTAAATGAGCATTTTTGTGATAACACTCTACACGTCATGTAATAGTTTTAAATATATGCGATAAAAAAGCTAACCGCATTAGAAAGTTCATTTCAAATATTAAATCAATCAAAAAGAGACATTTGCGCAGTAATTAACTGAAAACCAATTGATGTTAAATTGCCCATAGCGATCCACAAGTACGACATAAAACATTACTCAAACAATCAACCAACTATGGAGATTAAAATGATTTCAAAATAATTTTTCATTGATAAGCAATCAACTTAAAATTATTTTCGTTATTAATAATTCAATTTATTTAAAGAAATAAATACAATTTCTATATTTAAACTCATTTAAATATACTCCTCAAAATACAATTGATTCTTCATCGTAAAATGGCAACACGTAAAATCATAAATATTTGCTTTTTTTGAACGGACGATTTATTGTTATGTGAAGTTAAAACTTTCTTTCTATTCCCATTTGCTGTCCATGCTGTCCAACACCTCCACTAACAATAATAAAGAATGTTATGGCTTCATGTTGGAAGCCATGTATATCTTCCTATGATTATGAACACACCACATGATGCACATAAATATAATCCTATATTAATAAAACACGACACAACCTGAAATACACTTTCATCAATTTTCAAGTATTGTCACACTATAATCTAGTTTATTTGTGTAGCCCTGTAAGCGAACAGTGAATGATTTCCATACCGTATTCTACATGAAACATGTTTTTACGTATATAAAATAGATATATATTCGTTTCATTTGGTTTAATACAGTGTATAATTGTTAAAATCTACTTACCTGAATTTTCTCCCGTAAATGGAATGTATTTGAATTCTCTTCGGTGTCCCTGTAAACGAACCACTTGCTTGATCGCAACAAAAAGTTTCGTGTAACATCCCTATATGATACAAATTAAAATACCAAGTTTGGACTTTCGGCTATTATTTGTTCTTTAGATATGCTGATAACAGATGCACACACACACACACTGCCACACAGATCAACTGCTAAAAAAAATTATTTTGGGTTCAAGGGACCTCGAAACGTGTAAAAATAAGAAAAACTCAATTTCGAAAATTTGGCCCCCAAACAATTCTTCCTCTATCATTTACATGGATAAGAGAAAGTAAAAATTCATATGCCAGATTTTTTTAGTCTCAAAAATTAAATTATAGATAAAAGATTTTTACAAATTAATTAGCTAATAAACAAAAATTTAAACATCTCTTACAATTTGGGCTAAAAATTCCATTTAGAACTTTATAAATTAATGTAAATACAACTGTATATTTAAGCGTTATCGACTAAATATTAAAAAAAAAAAAAGGAATACGCTTATGTTATGTATATATATGTGTGTGTGTGTTCTCCTTTCAATTTCCTCACATGCATAAATGCATACATTTCTACCAACTATTATATTCTTTTAACAGACATATATTTTTTCCAGTAATTCAACTCAACAGAGATTTAGTTTTTGGTATATTTATTCTATACATTGCTTCTACCACTATGATAAAGAGTATGAAAAAGAAGGGCGAGAAAATAAATTAGAAATGCTTTATGTAACGCTAATTTATTCCTTTTTTCACTCTCAGAATGTACATAAAAATTAATGAGCCAAGATTGAGAAACATGCTGAATATATGTATGAGACGCTTTTGAGGGCTGAAATATAAGCAGTATTTAAGTGAGATAAAAATGCTTCTAAAGATATGGATATCAAGAAAATCCGTTGGGAAAAATTATTCCGCCCATTATATAGTGAAAAATGTAAGAAAAATTTCTATTAGTTATACATGTTCTCAATTCTCGTGTTTCAATATACATTGACGTAAATGTTTTTACTAAAACTATTTATTTTACTATAGCTAATACATATATTTATTATTTTTTGATGTAAACTGATGTAAGTTATGTAATTTACTTGAAAATATTTTAAAACTTTTATTTAAAGGTATTTGAAAGTCTTTTAAATTTAGAAAAGGAGATTTTCATATGTTAAAATGTCTAAAAGTATTATATATGGTTTCTTTTAATGTCGCTCAAGGGGGATTATATTTTACAATATTTGTATACGTGAGTGGCAAAATGTATTTTAGTATTTATTTAATTTCGCAAAAGTTAAATTGAAACTGCATAATATTAAATAATATTTTTGAACTCGGTAATTCATATAAAATAACATTTATTCATATGTTTGTAAGTAAAATACGTATTAAACTTTTATGTTACCCGATTATTATAAAAAGAAATTCATTTTAAAATTTTTAATAGTATTAGTTTTCATAGTATTATATTCAATAATTTATGATTACAGATAATTTTAATGAATAAATGTTTCATTTATGATATAACATATTAAAAATAGTGATTACCACAGGAAACAAGAATTATGGCAGTGCTTCTGTTAGTTTAAATTTATTTAAATGATTTAACTGAAAATAAAAAGTCTTAATGGCATTTATATTTCTGAATTACAAAATTTAACAAAACTAAGAGTTCATAGAGGCATATTTTATTCATGGCGCTTTCAAAATTTTGCTAAGCTTTTGTTTTAAATCATTGAGATAACTTCCATTTATCTTTTTTTGGGGCTTATTATTATAATAGTTTCATGGAATGGAATTAGCATAATAGTTCTTAAGATAGAAAAATAAATATTAAAAATTTTTACAGTTGTAAAAAAAATAAACTAAAAATTTGCTAAATTTTAATGACACAGGAACGCAAAATTTCATTTATCATTTTTTTCTTTTTTCTTTTTACTGCTTTGGGTGTCTAATGTGTTTTGATATGCTAATATCAGAAATGCTTGTCTTTACTTCTTCTCACGTAAGGTTTATTTTTTTCCAAAGTGAGGATGAGAATCGAAAGAATTCAAAGAGAGCCTGCAACAAGTTTGACATTCTTTATGTACAAAACACATTAAAATAGTCTATTATTTACACATTAGCTTTTAAATATGTTTATTTACATCGAAACTCCGTTTAAAGTTTGTATTTGGGGGGGGGGGAGATTCTCTGCGCAGACACTCCAACAATAATCTGCAAATATATTAACATTCTTCCATATCTGATACCACATTTACCTTTCACTGATGTATCGAAAAAATAACTCTTCTTGTTTTTCCCTCACTTCACCTAGATTTTCTGCGAAATAACTTAGATAAGAGTTCAAAAAGTGGATTTTGTAGCACAAAATATTTTACTTTTTACCAAAACTAAACGTGATGGAAATTGTTAAGTAATTTTTCCTTACACTGTATACAAAAATACACCAGAAAAATACATCACCTTGAACCAAGAAAAAAAAAAAAAAAAAAAAAAATGGAAACCTGTGTAATAAATACAATACCTACCAATATTTGGACACTTTCGAATTTATATATTTTGTCAAATATCTAGAAGATTTTCTTTTGATACATCTTGAAACTTTGGTAGCGTAAAGAACACGTTATACGTCATATATTGCAGCAAAAGTTTTGTCCTGAAAAAGAAAAGTTTTCAGTAAAAAATTAAAGAAAAATCAAAATTCTTTGGATCACCTTGTAAAACTTAATGCTTGAAAGAGATTTTGGCTGTGGCATGTAATTAAGAGGAATTTTTTCATTAACTGTATATGTTTTAAAAGGATACCATTTATATTCATGGAGATATAATGGTTTTCTAAAACACTGCAAATATTTTTCCTATTTTTTAATTATATCACGTAGGGTATTAGACCCCCAGCAAAGTCTTTTCCAGAAAATTTGGAATAATTCATTAGACACAGCATTCTGCAATCAGAATGCAAAAATGTTAAATATCTTACGAAATGGGAGCATTTTTACTAAATAATTTTTATCAAAGCATTCGGTAGCTTAAGAAAAAAAAAATCATTTGCATAATTTAATAGCCAAATGTATTGAGCAACTTACATGAAAATCCCAATCAAATATCGTGTAAAATCAAAGAGTTGCGATAGATAGAATAAATAAAATTTCAGTTCTTCTCAAAAAACAAAGAAGGAAGATGATAGTGGGTTTTAAGAATATTTATTTACAATCAGAGAACACTGTATTGCCATTGGGCATTGGTTGAATCAAAATAAAAATGTGAGTAAAACACCTTACATTTTAGCTTTTATTTTGAAAGAAGTGAAATTCTGTTCATTCTATCTCTCACATCACTTTAAATTTACACAATATTCGTTTGGAGTTTTCATATTAGTTGCTCAATACATTTGGCTAGTAAATTATACAAATGAAATTTTTTAAAAGCTAGCATAGATAAAAATTATTTAGTAAAAATGCTCATATTTCGTAAGATATTTAACACTTTTGCATTCTGATTGCAGTATGCTGTGTCTAAGGAAGTATGCCAGATTTTCTGTAAAGGTATTTGATCTGGTTCTAATACTCTACGTGTTATAATTTATATATATAAAAAAAATTGCAATGTTTTTAAAACAATTTTATACCTACGTGAATATATGTGGTAGTCTCCTAAAAAATTATACAAATAATGAGAAAAGTTCTCTTAATCACACGCTACATCCAAAACGCATTTCAAGATTATGAAAACAAGCATCCAAAACATTTTGATTTTTGTTTAATTTTTTACTGGTCCCCTTTTTCTTTCCAGAGTACAACTTTTGCTGTTCTTTTATAAGGTATAACCTGTTCATTGCGCTACCGAAGTTTTAAGATGATTCCAAAAGAATTTTTCTAGATATATGACAAAATGTCTAAATTCGAAAGTGTCCAAATACTTATTAGTAGAATGTGTATAATGAAAAAGATTTTAATCATCTTGCAGCAGTTTCACAATAGCATGTCTCTACACAAATATTTAATTTTTTTTTCTGGGTAATCTGTTAATTAAGATTTCACTATAAATCAACCGAAATTGCAGGTGATTTTTAAATTTCAACATATTTCTGAAACATTTATAAAAATAGAAATGTGACTGACAAAGGAGTCCTTGGTAAAGTTCTAATCAGTAAGTGCAGTTTTTATGATGAGTAATCCGAACCAACTAGACTTAAATTATAATTCGTACCACAAAATTTACGAATAGAGTGTTATATATCCGGCCGAACACAATCATCGATGATTCGAATACACTTAACAACAACTTGTCGCACAGTTTCTCAATGAAACACAAATAGCCTAGGGTTCAGTGAAATTATCTCTAGTGCAGAGAGATTCGTTTTGTATTCTTTACTGAAGGTTAGTGAGGACACACTGATATGTTATATGGAATGAGGGGGAAAAACCATACTCTTTCATCCTATAACAGGAGACTTGGTGTTGGAATATTAAAACCCGAATAAACTACCACGTCTGAAACGCCAAAGAAAATTACTTGAGATGCATACAGCTGTTTCGGCAATATTAAGCGTACCGTCTTCAGTGCAAGAAGTTTACCCACCTTTCCCGTAATCCTATTGGTTGACCTAAATTCGGTCCCTCTCCTATATATGCGAGCACTTCTCCAGATTCAGAATTCTTTTTGCACTGAAGACAGTACGCTTAATGCTACCGAAAAAGCTGTATGCATCTCAGATATTTTTCTTTGGCGTTTCTGACGCAGTAGCTTATTCGGGTTTTACTATTTCCTCCGTTTAAATCTGAGATAGGGTTTCCAAATTTAAGCAATCATAAACTAAGCGAGACTTTATATCAATGAATAAATTGAAGATGTGAACGATAATATAACAATCTCAAACATAAATTTGCAATAATCTACGATTAATAATTTTGTAATTATGTGAAATACAAAATCTGTTTTACAATATTACCTTTACCTCAAACATGAAAACAAAAATATTGTAAGCAAGCATTTATTTAAGTGCTACCATACCAATTTCAGCTTTTTTTTTTTTTTTTTTTTCTAATATGTGCTTTCATTACAAAAAATGCATAAATAGATTATTAAACTTTTTCACATTTCAGACAGAAGAAATTATTATTATTATTATTAATGTTATTTTTTTAACCAACTAATTTTTGATTACTACGTGCATATATATTATCTCCATGTGTAAAATAAATAAATCAGTAATATATATATATATATATATATATATATATACATAACTTTTTTAATAGGATATAAGTTGAATAAAAAAAAAAAAAAAAAAAAAAAAAAAACTCTTAAATGAGATAAATATAAGATATTCAAACAAACCTTTTACAAAAAAGACATCTGATGTGTAATTTTAAGCGACAATGCAGCATTTACTACATACGAAATCCAATCTGGAAAAACAAAGGTTTGCAATCAGATATTTCAAAAGACATAAATCAATGAGTTCATTTTAGAATAAAACGAAATGTTTAATGAAGTTTCAAATGAAGTTTATGCAACGAAAGGCAAATATTTACAGCTAGATCAAAGCTGTCATTTTAAACCAATTGAAAACTCACCAACATGAAAAACCGTATTAAATCAAATTAGTAACAATATTTCAGTTTATATATTACGAAATTATATGTTTTCTGCTAGTAATACTAAATAAAATTGTACCATATGAATTTTTTTTTATTCTTTTGTTTGTATACACTGTAAAAAATAACGGTAATTTTTACATCAGGATGTGCTAACATTTATTTTACCAGCACGTTTTACTGTTAAATAAAGTTATTTGCAACGAAAACATCTGTAAAGTGAAACTCTTTTACAGATTCTGCTGCAAAAACTATCGTTGTTTTCTATAGTAGTATAATGTATAACTATAAAAAAAAAATGGCTTCATGTGGCTATCTGATAATATTTTAAATGAAATGGTACCTTATAAACGGTTTAACAATTCCCATTTAATTAAATAAAATGTCCAATGAAGTTGTCACTCGGACTACAAAAGTCACTATAGGACGAATGTTCTGGAACAGTCCAAAAACAGTCACTTTTTCCACAGAAATAAAACAAATTGCATCAAATACATCACAACAGAAATCTTTGCTAACTCAAAAAAAAAAAAAGTTCAGTCGCCGACAGCACAGTCTGCAAAGTGCAATCGCTCACAATAGGTCTCTGGACAATTCTGAATATCTGTGTCTAGCACGCTCGCACAAAAGTCAACTCACACATATTTATACCTTTTGACGATGGTGTTTCGCAGTATTTCAATCCAGAAACCCATAGAAAATTTCTTGAAATCGGCACCTGTGCAAAGTGCCGCTTTGAAACTTCGGAAACCTTTAACTACTATTTACCATCAAATTTCGTCGCCAATTCGCCAAATTCTTCACCAAGTCACCAAGTTTGCCACCATGGCTGACCTCACTGTCTCTTTATTTTTACTTTTCCTGTAAAAGACTTTCACTGGAACAAGGCAATTGAGGCAGTATAAAAGACTTATTCGGTTGCAACATAGCTGTCCTCTTCCAAGATAGTCCGTCCTGTGCAGTTTCTCTACATAGTTTCATATTTTGATGCATGGTATGAGACTAATCTATTAATGTGTCTTTCATCTTACTACTTGGCGACTTTTGTGTTCTCACAGAGACATCGTTCACTTTCTTAATTATGATATATTGACCTTCGCAGTTTTGCTGTAGTTTTTTATATTGAACTCTTCGGCGCATTTGGTTGTAGAAACCCACGTGGTCACCTTTCTTTAGATGTTTTCCAGTTGTCTTTGATTCATGCACTGCGAAAAAACTCTATGACTGGTATCTAGAAACTAAATTTTGACTCTAGTAAAAATAGTTCCATATCATCCTTATAAATTCAAATCTACTTTGAAGGCGAGTTTTAAAAACCCCTTTTATAATTCTAGAGCGTTTTCTTACATTATCAAGGTCAAACCTATTTAAAAATCTCTGCAAATAAATGCGGACACAGAGGCGAGTTTTAAAAAGTATATATCGAGTTTATGACACAGCTCCAGGAAACCAAGCGAGAATTTCTTGTAATACAAAGGATTCATAATATTCATAATATTGTTTCACCGTTTGGAAATGTATATTATTCATAATATTTATAATATTCAGAATACTGTTCCACTATCTAGAAATGTAGGGATTCAGAAAATGACTGCTTATTCGTTCTAGATGAAGTCGGTATATTTTTTTCGAAAGTATAGGGTGTCTTCATTCGGTCAGTGATCAGGTTAATCCTGTCTCCGGGAAATTAATGTATGGTTTCCAATCGTGCCTCTAAATATTGTAATCATTAGGTGAGGGACGCATTTCGCATAGTCGACAAACAGGATTTCACAAGCAGTCAAAGTGTTCTTTCAAACAACATTTCGTATGATGTCCATACTGGGGTTTCGTTTCAGAGAATTACTATGGACAGGTAGAAAAATCGGAAGGAATAAGTACCAGTCTGTTTGGTTCTTGAATATGAAAAGATATAGATCAAATACGCCATCTGACTCAAAATGCAAAGGCGAATCTTCTGTATTCCAAGATATTTGCAACAGTCAACGCTTCTTATTCTGTATGGAAACAACTTCGGCCATCATTTGAAATAGTCCATTTTCACAAAGGTGTATGGCCTATCTTTAGAAGTCTCAGATAACGATCCTAATAAGTCCATAGCTATTTTCTCAAAAATAGTGCCAACATTATTGCACTGCTTATGTCCTCTAGTCAGAGTTTTTGGTCCTTTTCTTCCCCTATATGCATGATATTCAATAGACCATTTTTCTTTATCATTTCGAAGTCGATCCGAGAAGAAGCATTTTTTAGTCTTACTCAGAGTTTCCAAAACACCGAAGTGTACACCACTTGGGCTGTCATGAACCTCTTTCAAGACTTATTGTCCAGTTCTCATCTCCTATTTCTGTTGGACTCACCTGGATTCCATTAACTTTCCCAGCTGAATACGTCCGGTTTTCATCTCTTCTCTCAGCTGATCTTATCCGGATATTCTCTAGTCCAAGTTTCATTTCATCTCTCATCTGACTTTGTCTGGATATTATCTGCTCTCGTCCGGCTGTCAACTCTTCCTCGGGTTTCATCTTCTCTCCCGTCTGATCTTGTTAGGCTTTCATCTCCTTTCATCCATCTGTCATCTTTTCTAGCCTGGCTTCCATCTCTTTTACCAGTTCGTCTTGCCTGGCTTTCAATTCATCTAATCTGGCTTTCCTCTTCTTCCTCTTCTCTTTCAGCTGGTAAAGTAATGCAGTTATAATTTCGAGAAGTTTCTTTATTGCGTCATATATATATTTAGTTACTAGCATTCACTCGAACTGCCCCATGTAGGCATTAAATGTTACGAAAAACTTTTCCACTTTCTCGTGTGTGAAATTTAAAAAGAAACTAGATCGTAAATAAACAGGCAAGTTCTAGTTGATGAATGCTCTTTATTCAACGTAAATTCTCGAATCAGTGCAGCAAAACCGTGATTAAAAAACTGCGAATATCCTCGAAATATTAGAATATTGTACCAGGAATAAAATGAAGCTGTCACTCGTACTACGAAAGTCACTATTCGACGAATGTTTTGGAACAGTCCAAAAACAGCCACTTGTTCCACAGGAATAAAGCAAATAGAATCAAGTATTTCAGAACAGAAATCTTTGCTGACTCACGAAAAAAGTTCAGTTGCTTAGAGCACAATCTCCGAATTGCAGTCACTCAGAATAGGTCTCTGAACAACTATGAATTGCAGTGTATACACACTCTCTCAGAAGTCAACTCACTCCTATTTATAACTTTTGGCGATGGGGTTTGGCGGTATTTCAATCCAGAAACCCAAGGAAAATTTCCAGAACTCAGCCCCCGTGCATAGTACAGCTTTGAAACTTCGGGAATCCAAAATTACTATGTTTCGCCAAACTTAGTCGCCAAATTGACAACTTCGAAGCCAAGGATGACATCACGGAAAGTGAAAGAACTGCCCCTTTATTTTCACTGTCTGTAAAACTACTTTCACTACAACAAGATAGCAATGCACAGTAACAGTATTCAATGCACAGTAACAGTATCTTTTTCATGATTCACACAGGTGATGCGGTGGCCATAACGCATTTTGAAAGATTTTTAATATTTTTTTCATTTACATAGTCATAAATAATTGATAATTATTAGTCATAAACTTCTAAATATGCTGTTTGTAGGCTTATAAGGGAAACAGTTTAAGAATTAAATTGCAGTTCATTGAGAAATACAATAATCGTAACTTTTGATGACCTTATATCATTCCTAAAATGTTCAAGAAAGAGAAACAGACAAAAGAATTTTTATTTTATATATAAAGTCGGTAACAAAAATGTCCGAACACTAGCAAAAATTCCTATGTAAAAAAAGTACATACAGTTTTGTTAAATAAATCCTTATCGAATCATGTTCTTACACTGACTAAGAACGGGATTCGACAAGTACATTTTAACAAAACCGTATGAAGTGTACTTTTTAAACATAGGAATTTTTGCTAGTGTTCGGACAGTTTTGTTACCAACTGTACTTTAATTAAATATATCAGTAATTAAAAACATTTAACAACGATATTATAATTTATAAATATATGTATAGATATATGAAAAGAAATTTTTTTATGAAACGGTGTGAGGCTATAAAACAATTTTCCGAAAAGTTTTCTTTTTAGGCATTTACTTCCTCCATTTAAAAAATTTAAATGTATGAAAAATGTAAAAATCTTATGGAAATATACATTTAAAAAATTCTTTATATTTCTAAAATTTTCTAAAAATAGAAAATTACTGATGTGTTAAGATCATAAATTTTATGTTTAAATCTTTTAGTAATTTCAATCTTATTTTATTTAAAGACGTTATTGTTATTACGATCCCATTTCAGTTTCGTAGATAATACATTTTGTTTCTACCATTTACCTTGGGGGAAAAAAAAGAAACTTTATAAAGTTTCCTGATTTCTTTTATAGGTGAAAAATTTTTAAAATTAAAAAATTTAAATATATGAAAAATGTACAAATCTTATGGAAATATACATTTAAAAAATTCTTCATATTTCTAAAATGTTCTAAAAATAGAAAAATACAGATGTCTTAAGATCATAAATTTTATGTTTAAATCTTTAAGTAATTTCAATCTTATTTTATTTAAAGACGTTATTGTTATTACAATCCCATTTCAGTTTCGTAAATAATACATCTTGTTTCTACCATTTACCTTGGAGAAAAAAAAAAAAAAAACTTTTTGGAGTTTCCTGATTTTTTTTTTTTTTTTATAGGTGAAATTTTCTAAAATTAAAAATATTATTTTCCTGTTTCTTACATAAATATTTTATCTGATATTTTCCGCTTTTTATGTATTTTTAAATTTTAAAATGTTTAACAAAACGAACCTCAATTAATGCAAAAAGAAAAACATATAATCTATTAACAATTAAATATTCAAATACTATTTCCAAGGCCACTTCGATTCATTAATTGAACTGAAATGTAGTTTTCTTCTAAACGTACATTCAAGTAACTTTAATGAGCTAATAAAATAGACTAATTCTCCTAAGTATTCCACGTACTTTGGTAAATACTGCTATGTTCGTTGCACAACCAGTGAATAGCGAGATTAAGAATGCGTAGAGACTGATTCACTGATTCCAAATATAATTAAGATAATTAAATAAAGTAATTTAAGCGATGAAAATGTTTAGATTTAAAAAAGCTCTTCTTGAAATAAACATGAGGTATGGTTTGTTTATTTTTAAAATTGTTTCTTTGAATAGTAAAGAAAAGTTTCCATTGTGGAATCGTGTCTCTATATTTTTAGGTTGAAATGATAATCTGTTAGTAATTTAAATAAAATAAATAAATAAATACTCTGTTAGTAATTTAAATAAAATAAATAAATACTCTGTTAGTAATTCAAATAAAATAAATAAGATAGAAGCTGAGTAAAGATTTATCATAAAGTTATTATTTTTTTTTTTAATTAATAAGTAATGAAGTATTCATTTTATTATTTATTGTTGAGAAATTATTTAAAACTACAAATTACATACTATCAAAATTACATAATCTAAAAAATATGGATTAATGAGAAAAATTAAAGAAATATATCAGTGTTTGAAAAGTTAACAACTCGTTTTAACTGCAAATTGATTTTGTGTCCATATTTATAATAATAATACTAGTTATTACTATTATTATTGGCTAAAACAAACATTACATACATATAGTAAATTGCTTTCCCTAAGATTGATTTCATTTTTCAAGAAACCAATCTTCATAAATTCTGCACTAAATCTAGTGTTCTTCAAAATGTTGTAAGATTAGAAGCTTCTTTACCAATTTCCGTTTTCTGATTTCAACTCAATTTTTTCTTTCATTTTTCACGAGTACTCTTTGAAAGGAAATGCATTTCGTTTATTTTTATAATTGCCATTTTTTTTTTCAGTCTAACATTCTCTACAATTTTCTCTATGTTCCTTACCACCCCCTCTAACATAATTTACATATATTACTCTGGTAAATCATGACTTTATGTGAAATTATAATATTATCAATCTTAAACTACGAGTATTTCCAATATAACTCGTCCCACTTGTGTCTGATAAACACAACAAACCATGGAAAAACATTGCGCTTACCACATACGAACTAGCAAGCTTTGAAATATTTACGGTTTATAACTTAAAACAAAGTAAATTTTATTTTGGACAATAAACAGATTTTATATAATCGCGAAAAAGGAACCAAAATTATTTACGGTAACCAAAATTTAACTTTGTTTACTCAAAAGATGAATCATCTGTCATATATCAATATTTCCGCCTTCACAAAAATAGAATCATCTAATTTTTTCCATTTACTTAACATGTTGAGGTCCTAACAGAAGCTGCCAAGTGCAGCAATTGCTTGAAACACTGGTTTAATATTTATTGTACGCTAATCTTAAAAACTTTCTCTATACGCATCTGCATACACTTATATATGTATACACATATAAGCATGTATGATATGAATAGTGCATTTTTATGCATTAATAAGTAATTATATATATATATATATATCCTTTATTATTTGATATTTTTAACTTTTCCGTAATTTTGGTTCTTCCCATGCATGTGAGTATGCATGTGTTATTAAAAATGCAGACATGTGTATGTACACACAAATATGTAATTTGATGTTTGAATGTAGGAAGTTTTTATTCATTTAATTTCTAGAAAAAAAGTATTGACTAGTAATCAAGTAGCTTTACTAAAACATTATATATTTACAATAATATAAAATAATTAATATAAATATTATTTTAGCTAATTTTACGTTATATTATGCTTTTAAAGCGAAAATAAATAAATATTTATATTATATACCATGTTTTAAGTTTTCTGATGAATCATAGAGCGCTTATCTATGTGCATAAAATTTTAAAGTGATAATGACGTCAATTTTTGTGAGATGCATAATTAAACTTTATATAACTTTTTAACGTTCACGTTTAATTAAATGTATTTATTTTTATATCGAAAGAAAATGAACTCGCAATTTTTTTCGGCAACAATTAAATTATAGCCAATATGTTAATGGCTATTTTAACGCTATTAGGATGTTATTATTTTCATATTTTAATTAATTATAAGAAAACTAATCAAAAATTCGGAAGTATTGTGTAGTCACCGTGTCCTGAGCTACTGTGAAAGTTTCAAACGTCTGGCTTGTAGGGAAGTTAGTTAAAATTTGATTCCAAGATTTGTACCGGACAAACAAACAAACAAGCATACAAACAAAAAGACAAACAAGAATAGAAGTTAATAAAAACATGGTAAAATCAAAGCATGTGATTAAACATTAATAACAATGCTCATTTTCCAAATTATACATTTAAAGAAGACATCCCCTCATTAAATAATTAGTATTTACCACGTTAGAATTTCATTCAAATTGTTCATTGTGGGAATATAACCAGCTATTAATTTTTATTCGTATATATTAAAGATTTAGTTAACAAAATACCAGAAGTATTAATAATCCAGTACATTTTTACTTAATTACTGAGCTATGTTGAATTACAAATTGTGCTTAAGGTATTTAAATAATGAATAGTGTGTCCAACTTCATAACAGCTGTCGTTTCTTGAGTAAATTAATAAATAAAATTTTAATAAAAGGTTATTACGAAGGTAATTGAAAATTGCACTTGATTTATTTATTAACGCGTTAAATCTAATTGTAGAAAATGAATAAAGATTATACGGTTTATTAATATTTTTAAACAGGTTTTGGTTAGTGTTAAAAAATATTAAGGAAATAAGAAATATGTCAAATTTATGGCTCTTGGAAACACTTTTTGTTATTAATTGTTAATTGTTGAAATATTTATTGTGTACTGAATAAATTAATTCTATTAATTAAGCAAATTAACCGAATGTATTGATACTCCAATGCTTCCATTCTAAAAAAGAGAGGTATAATTATGTTTTCATATATATATATATATATATATATATATATAAGGATCATTTACAGTTATATTTATGTGTTTATTATTACATCTATTATACAGAAACAAACACACACACACACACACACACACACACACATATATATATATATAGAAAACTATTGACATGAATTTATAAATATATAAGTTTTACAGATTAGAAAAACCAAAAGGAGAATTACAAACCAATGCGCAAAATTGCAGCAAAAGGAAATATAAATGTAGAGATATATAAATGTAGAAATATATAAACAAATGAATGAAACTGAACCGAAAAAAACACTGAGATCTTCATCAGGGAGGCCCCTCAGTGTAGGGGTGAACGAGAAGTTTCTGAAAGGACAGTAGCCATAAAAGATGATATATGATAAAAGAAAAGATTTTAATTTTAAAGTTAATAGTCTAACTAATTGGTTTTCAAATATCAGTAGAAACGTTTAAAAAAATATTGTGTTCGCACAGCTTAAAAGAATTCATACTATTTGCAATAATGAAGAAGCTTCAAAATATGCTCTTGAAGACTTAAAATGTTTTTTTAGTAGTTTTATATATTATATGTATGTCTGATTTCTCTTCAGTTATTGGTGGTTTTCTGTTTGGTGAGAAGTTGGGGGCTAAGGATAGTTATTAGCTTATGGCTACTGTCCTTTCTGAAACTTCTCGTTCACCCCTACACTGAGGGGCCTCCCTGATGAAGATCTCAGTGTTTTTTGGGGTTGAATTTCATTCATTTGTTTATATATTTCTACATTTATATATCCCTATATATATATATATATATTTATTATCAGCCTCTCTTAGAGGATTCCAATATGCCCGGTTTTCTGCAATTCTTCTCCTTTCTGATCCTTCAAACTTCACGATCTCATCTCTACATCGACATGTGCTCTCTTGCTTGGTCTTTTTATATCTGACGATATCCAAAACAGGACATTGATGGTCTAGCTATTATTGTTTCTTCTAGCAAGTTGCCCAGTCCAGCTACATTTTAACATCTGTACTCTACAAAAGACATCCGTAACTTCGGTTTGCTACACTAATCGGTATGTTTCGCTTTTTGTCTCTTCAGTTTAATTCTAACATGCATCTCTTCAAGCTTCTGTGGGTTCTTTAAAGCTTTTGTATATATTTACAATTTAATTTCCAAGTTTCTGGAACAAAATTTAATGCAGACAAAATACACTGATCAAAAACGTTTCTTTTTGAACAAATTTGGGGTCTGCTCCTTCATATTTCATAGTATGTATATATTATGTGTGTGTGTCTGTGTGTATATATGTATGTATATATAGTTTAGACATGTAGAGTTTATTTCCATAAATAAGAAACGGACCAACATATACTTCTTTATTACAAATTTTATTCATAGAATCACTCTAAATTTATTTATTTTTAGAAAATCCAGCTCTTCTATCTGATTTAGAAACAAAGTGTTAAAAAAGTAATTAAAATGTTTCAGAAGATTATCATAATATATATATATATTTTCATACACTTCAAGCACATGCAGATAGACATGAAGAAGAAATGCGAAAATAATACTTTATATTTTGGTACTTTATGAAATGTGAATCATGCTGTGCCCACGTGCTACTTGTTGTGGTATCCTCAACTGATTTCAAGTTTACTTCTGATGGCAAATGTAAAAAACAAGAACAAATGTTTGTTTTAATTTTTAAAAAAGGGATAGCTGTTCGCTGATGCAATGATAAAAGTATGTGTCTTCGGGACAAAATAATTGCATCGATAATGTAGATTCATCGCAGATGTACAATGAATGTATATTTACAGTGATCTAACTGTTTTTAATACATCGGCAAGATTGTTCCAAGAATAACCCATGGATGGTGTCGCAAATAAAATGTGTGTGTGGGTTAGATACTACACCCGTGGCAGAAACACGGTGACAATGTCGCAGTGACAGAAATGCTCTTGCAGAAAGATTTTACTTAAGTCAAATTTTGCCATCGTGTAAAAAAAAAAAAAAAAAAAAAAAAAAAAAGAGAGAGAGAGAGAGAGAGAGAGAGAGAGAGAGAGAGACTCAAAGTATGGTTTATAAACTGTTCTGCAGGACAAATTTTCGTTCCTGCAGATACGATCCCTTCAATCCTGAATAAGGAGGGGAGATAGAGCGGATGTAACTCACTTCGGTTAGCTTTGATACGGCAAGCATTAGTAATTGTTGATGGGGTTATATGATTCGGTGTATCGACACTTTTCACTGGTAACCTCTTCACATCGAAACTTCATTTTCTCGTCTCCAAATTTTGTTTTCTTGCCGCGCCTCCCGCTCGTGTCGTGTGTATTTATTGTATTGCAAAAAGATGTTTTTTCGAAAGAATGTGGCTTCGTGGTCATTTTCCGAATTTCATATTTCATTTCCAGTGACCTTTTTTTTTCTTTTTTTTTTTTTTTTTTTTTTTTCCTTAAATAAGTGCGTGATTGCTGCTGTACCGATTTTCATACATTTTCCGATTTACGCACGACAAATTAGTTGTATCTAGTGATTTTTTTTCTTTAATGTATGCGAAACGTGCATACGTGCGTGGTAGTACAGTCGGTAACAAGAGTGTCCGAACACTAGCAAAAATCTCGATGTAAAAAAATTCACTTCATACTGTTTTGTTAAATAAATCCTTATCGAATCATATTCTTACACTGACTAAGAACAGGATGCGACAAGGATTTATTTAACAAAACCGTATGAAGTGTACTTTCTTTACATAGGAATTTTTGCTAGTGTTCTGACACTTTTGTTACCGACTGTAAATACACGTACATTTTTAAACGCTGCATTAATTTTAATTTTTGGTTCAAACTACGCAATACATTTCACAAATATATATAGAAATCAGACTATGGGGAAATTTGTAACGTCTGTAGTTATACGCAAAATAAAAAATGAAGCTTCAAACCTTTCTTCAAAAAATAGAAAATTAAGAAATTAATCTTAAAAATACTTTATTGATTTTTAGCATTTTATATGTAGTAAAAGATCTTAGCAATAAATATTAATGGGTATCTTAAGTCATAAAATTGATAGCTTTTCTAATTTTTTTCTTTACTAATCATTAATTATTTTAATTGTGATTAAAATTCATAGCTTTAAATTTTGTTGTTTCAGCATATGAACTCGTTCAAAAAATTATTAATTTATTTTACAAAAATACTCTTATCATTAGTTTCTACAGCTTGATCATTTCATATTTTAAGCATTTGAATTAAAAAAATAAAATATATATATATATATTTTTTTTAATTGAAATATTGCAAATTAAATAGTTATTTTGAATAAAAGTCAAACCAAATGTTTTGTTGAATATATATATATATATATTATAAGCAAAAGTAGTTTTATCTAATAGTAGTTGTTTTGAATAAATACTAATTAAACAGCAAATACTTTTATTTATTTATTTTTATTTACTTATTTGTATAGATATCAATATCAAATATTACTTTTAATTGATTTCTATTTATTTCATTCATCAGTAATCTTTATTTTCTATTATAGATATTATCCATGAAATCTGTTATATTTACCATTTCAAGATTTCCTTAAAAATTAAATGTTTCACTTGCCTCAATCTTTATGAAAATATTTCGACGATGCTTTGTCTATAATTGTGTTACTTAGATCTTGTATTCTGTTTTAATGATGGTATAATTATAGATTCTGAATTCTTTAATGTCAAATAACATTTTTTAGATTTCAGATACACATCTTTATGCTATTTGTATGTAATATAAAAATGAATCTTGTGTATTAGAATGTTATCCTACATCTTTTAATAATCTCAAAAACTATAAATGTTGTAAATTATTTATATTTCATTAAGATATTCAGTATTCTATTATATTTTTACTTTTAATTTGTTGTAATTTAATTTTGAGTTCTGTATTATATTTTATGTTGTTTGGTTTGCCCCTTATGAAGTAAGTGCATTTTTGTATTTAAATATATGTATTTAATATCGAAAAAAGCAATGAAATTTTAAAAGTATTTGTAACATTTGTTTAATTTAGACGTTTCATGATTTAAATGCCTTAAAAAATTTGCAGATAATTTTTGATGTGTTACTGCATTTTATGGTTTGAATTCATTGAATATTTTACAAACAATATTGTATATTAATGTGAACAAGAAATCTGAAGCAATTAAGATCAATAAATTTATTTTCACCTTTCTTAAAGAAAGAAAAAAAAAAGAGTATTTTCTTGCAATAGTGCAGATATGTGCATTTGTGCCTAGTTAAAATTTAAATACATTGGTTGTACTGAATATTATTTACTATTTAAAAATAATTTATTTTGAATTCATAAATGTTAACTTCACAAACTATTCCTGCAGAAAGATTTTGGTGTTGATGAAGCTTGTCACAGAAAGCATAGTAAATTTCTGCCACAGGGGATACTACTAACCTTCAGAAGATGATACACATCGAATTTGAAGATATTTCGACCGTTTTCTGCCATGTTGTTGAAAATTTAGTGACTCTATTTTTGATATTTTCAAAACGATAGACAAAGCTGAATTTCGTGTAGTGACGAAACATGTGCAAAAATACTGTTAATACATTGTAATACTTTTCAAACTATTTCTTAGTTTCAACAGTATTTTTGCCCACAATGTTTAATCAACACACGAAACACAGCTTTGCCCATAGTTTTGAAAATATTAAAAGTAGGATCACTACAGCTATGATATCTAAGAAACGAACGGTCGAAATGTCATACAACTTTGATGTGTATTATCTTCTGATGGTTAGTAGTATTTAACCCTCATATACATATTTTATTTGCAACGCCATATTCACCGCTGTATTAAAAGCAGTTAGATCACTGTAAGTACACATTCATTGTACATCTGCAATGAATCTACATTATCGACGTAATTTTGTCCTGAAGACACATACTTTTACCATTGTATGTTTTGAATTTTAGTAGTACTCCCTTACCCATATAGAAATCTTCCATTTGCGATACAATCTGTGTATTAGTCCCGGGACATTGTAACAGATGTGTTAACAGCTGGCAGCGACTTACACGGATCTAATAGTTCTCCCCTTTAAATATATATATCAAGTGTTCCTCGAAATCAATAGTTCTTTAAATACTGCAGAATCAGTTTTGCATTTTTCAACCTCATTTAAAATTCACAAAACACACTAAAAACATCTCAAATCGTCTCAAATAGTCGTTCAAAAAGAGACAGTTTAATTATTATTATTATTTTTTTATTTTTTTTATTTTATTTTTATTTATTTATTTATTTGTCTATTTGTTTTTGACTAAAGTAGAGCGGCATACATATATTACCAATTTTTATACGATGGACGATATGCATTTGTTTGTTTAAGATGTTTTAGAAACTCTGATAAATGTGTTTGATTAAATTGATAGTTTCATTAAAAGTGATTTAATAAAATCTACAGGATTAACGATTAACGTATTGCAAATAATCGACTACTTTAGGATAAAAAATGATTTTTACTGTATTTTTGAAAGCGTGTGCATCTTTAAATATTACGAATTTATTTTAACAAAATTTTTCACGTAGTTTTCTCTACTGAAACAGCAAATTGGTTTTATTTCCTTCAAAGCGTTCTTCTGAGCAAAATTAAATTAATATGTTTCAAAATTATTACTATGTTAAAGTTATGTATATATAATTCTTTTTAAATTACTAGATAACGAATTCCAATTTTTGTTAATATTTCCTTTTATTTAAATGTTATACGCAAAGGATATAGAAAAGGACCGCCGGATAAAAATCATATTTTACAATCCTGCATCATTAAAACACTGTTAATATACTAACATTTTTTGTAGCAATTTAAACTACAGCTAATAAATTTTAAATTAGAGTGTTGCTATCAATAAAATTTGAAAAACAAGAAAAAGCATCTTGAAACTATACATACCATGTAAAATATTATCAAAATAGATTAATAAAACTTTGATTTATAAAACTATTTTAGAGAAGTAATGATTTGTTCTTTATTTATTTTACTAATACAATTATAAATAATTAAATAATTTTTTCGGTTTATATTTCAGAAAAAAAGAATTGTTTTGTTAAAAGAACTAACTCTCTTTGAAATATAAAAATTACTGTTTAGAAAATTGTTAAGTTTATTTGAATTTGCATCTGATCTTGACAAAAATATGCGTCATCGTTAAAAACTTCAATTTATATCATTTACAACCCTTTTAAACATTATTAAGAAATTCATAATCGCAGCCTTCTGTTGAATAAAATATATAATCTTTAATTAATATATATTCTCAACTTTTTGTCTGAGTATTATAAAAAATAAAAAGAAAAGAAAAACACGTAAATAACAAAAAAATTGAAAAATACATACATTAATTCAAAGTAAGTTTATCCCATTAAACATTGTTACATACATAACAGGTCAAAAGAGAAAAATCGCGCACCTGGATAACACAATGATACACCTATAAAAAACTTATTTTATTGGAAAATTCAAAGCGAATTCAAACGGAAAAACATGTTTTTACACATGTTCATTGCCCTCCGACTCAGAGAAGGGGGGGGGGAGATTCCGAATTTCGTGAAATCCAGTTACAATAAGTGCCGGATTCATAAAAACAATTTACGCACCAAATTTCGTGACCACAGAAGTCTTTAATATAAAATATTATAAATAAATAAATACGAAAAGCATAGCTTTAGTATGGGATCCCTTTGGTGACTTTGAATATTTTAAGCCATTTTTTGCGATGAATTGAATTGACTATCTCAGATACCAAATGAAAGATGTAATTTTTCTGAATCCAGGGGTGCAAACAGTTTTTCGATGCGACAATTAGATTTTTAAAAAATAACTAAAGTATGAAATTTAAGTGACAACGGAAAAACGAAAAACGAAAAAAATACATTAGAAATATCAGACCTATCATTACAAATTCAGTACCAAATGAAAGGGGTCATTTTTCTGTATCCTGGGGTGCAAACAGTTTTTCGATACGACAATTAGATTTTTTAAAATTAACTGTAGTATGAAATTTAAATGGAAACACTTCATTTTAATCTTTTCATAATTTGTAGTGCGAATCACGCGAATAAAAAAAAGTCTTTAACATAAAAATTTATTTTTATATTTTATTTTTCCATTCAAAGCGTTTTAGTAAGAAAATATTTATGGTGCATGCGCAGGCGTTTTTTACCCACAATTCAAAAACTAATCAAAATTTTGAAAATTTCTTTAGATATAATTTTAAGTTGGGTGAAGTCCTAAGTTTCTGCCAAGCGCCGTTGAATTCCGTCCAGCCGTTCTCGAGTGATGCCCGGACAAAAAAAGTCATACAGTCACGATGACACACACACACACACACATGCAAAATTTTCTGAAGTCATTTTCGGCTTTCATGGGGTGTGAAACGTGAAAATATCGCAAATTTTTTTTATTCCGACAAATTTACAGACAAAAGTCTGATTTTATTAATATAGATGGCGAGTTGTAATAGGCGTTCAATTACTGTAAGAGGAACAAATATATTTAAGTTTTTATGAAAGATAATTTCACTCATGTCCATAAATTAAGGATAATGCTAAATGCGGCAAATAAAGGCTCAGAAGCAAAACAAACAGGACTTATTCATAAAGCCCTATATTAAACAAAAGATCAAAAACGAAAAAAGGTGGTTCATGTATGATACCATTTATAAAAACAACAATTTTTGCGCCCTGAAGCATTTACAAAAGATATCTTCCTTACAAAAACTTAACATTACATGGTTGGTATGATGCTTAATACATTGTATGTCTCTCAGATGTTGAAATACAGTCCTTACAACGCCCAGAAGAGCTGAGTATTAAATTATCGATTTGATCTTGGGGAAGATTACTTCACTCAGTAAGCAATGCTCTCCGAAGTTCCGGTACACACGTAGGAGGTGGTTGACGGGCTACAACTCGTCGGAAAAGCATGTCCTACATATGCTACATCGGATTCTAGTCAAGTGAGAATGCTGGACATTCCATGCAGGTGATAGCTTCACATTGTAGGCATCCGTGTACAATGTTTGCACGTTGAGGACGCGCATTGTCATCCATAAACACAAATTCTGGGCCCATGGCACCCCTAAACAAACGTGCATGTTGTTCCTGAATGATGTCCCGATATATTTGGCCTGTCATGGTTCCGATTTGAACATGCAGATCTGTTCTGGTGTCCAATATGATCACCCCCCCAAACGTGCACTCCCCCCACAGTAACGGTGTCGTTCAATGGAGTTATTTTGGTGGTAACGGGTACCTGACGTTCTACATATGAACGTCTGGGGTGAATCACACTGAAAGTTAAACGTGGACTCGTCGAAAAACATCACATAAGCCCACTGTGCCGCTATCCATATTGCATGTTCTCTACTCCAAGTTAACCGCTGGCAACAGCGCATTGCCGCGAGCGGAACACATCTAACAGGCCTGCGAGAATATAGACCAATATCTCCCAAACGTCTGTACACGGTTTGCTTTGAAACTGTGGTACCCGTGACTGCAGACAGCTGACGTGACTGGTCTGATGGTGTGCTTTTTCTGCTTATTTTGACAGTTACTGCCAAATACCGGTCGTCATTCGGTATTGTAACTCGGGGCCGACCAGTACTGTAATGTCGACTAGCATTTCCATCATTTTGGAATCGTTGCAAAAGCCTAGAGATGGCACTTTGGGCAATTCCAAGTTCCCCCGATACCTCTATCTGAGTACGCCCACATTCTAGTCGGCCGATAATTCTACCACGTAAAAAAATATCTGCATGCGTCCTCTGTGTCATAACTAGTCGGTTGTGGCACTGAGCAGCATACAGAACGCTTGTGAACAATTTTCCTTCTTTGCTCCCATTCCTTATCTACCCCCTTCTTACACTTTTGTCATTGTAACATCATATCTGCGTCATCTGATGTCTTACTGTAATTTTCATATTATTCTTAAAAATGTGTGTGGTATTTCTACAGGTGAAATTTTTGCATTAAAGTTCAATTTACGTGTGATTCTGAATTATCCTTAATTTATGGACACGAGTGTAAATGTATGTTCTACTAGGCAATGGTTCTTGCCATACATCTATCTTTCATGGGCAAGAGCACATGCAGGTACCCTTGGTAACGAAACAGCAGATGAAATAGCAAATAAATATTCATAAAACATTCATATAATCATGAGATCTCTCTTCCTTTCCCAATATCACTTATCAGATCAACTATAAAAGCTAAAGTCTTAGAGATTGGCAACGAGAATGGCAATATTCCCATAAATGCAGAGATACGTTCACAGATCTTAAAACAGCTAATCCTAATTTCATATGCCCAAATAAAATATCTTTATATTTTATCTCAAAGCATGGTAGTTTTTTCACTTTTTTCTTTAAAATCCATAAACTACCAAACGCACTTTGTAAATGTAAATAATTTGATAGCCATTTTCATTATATATTCGAAAAATATGCATTAATTATAAACAATTTTAAATTCAATAGTAATATAAAAATGAGGCAAAACTTAAAAGCAATATTATTAAATTCAGATAATTATAATAAACTAAAACGTATTTATAATGCCTTAAACGAACATTACTCATTTCTTAAATATAAACTCTATTACTATATCCGTTGAATTATTTTTCACAGTTAATGAAACGTAATTTGTCTAAATGAAATTATTATCTTTTTTAATTTAATTTAATTTTTCTTTTTCAAGCTCTGTCTTTCCTAAAATCAATCTTAAGTGCAATTTTCTGTGCATCTCCTGTTTATAAATTAAACTACGGTCTTCTGCCATACCTGCGTTTAGAGCCTGTTTCGGGCATGGTTTAGCAGGACCACAGTCAGACTTTTTCTCCAGAGGGAGAAAAATTCCCTATAACCACGCGGTTTGGGTGCCACAATGAGAGACTAATGTACCAATGTCATACATCTACAGTCGGCAGCAAATTTATTGAAGCACTAGCAATAATTTCTACTTAAAAAATGGGCACCTAATACTGGTTTTGTTTAGTTAATGTTTGTCGAGTCATGATCTTAGTCTTACACTGTTTATAAAAAAGTAAGTTGATGATAAAAATTTGCGATCAAACTAATATATATGAAAAGTGTGGATATGTGCTTCAATAAGTTCACTGCCGACTAAATATTCTCCCTTAAATTGTTTTTAAGAAAATGTTTTGTCATGGACGAGTACAAGTCTTGTAAACTGACCTTCATTGGAAAAATGAGATATATTACATTATTCAGCAAAATTTATATTAATAATAAATAGTTTTCACGTGACAATGAGCTGAAAGTACAATTTATGAAATAATGGCATAAGTTTTCTGGAATTTATCTTTTCCCCACCGTCATTTTTATGAAAAAAATTATTGTGTTTGAGATTATCCAGAAAAACGGAGGACTAATAGCATACTATTTTTTTTTTTCATTTGTTTTAGTTTTAAGAGGAATGTTTTTATAATTTCTTAAAAGTGTACTTTTATTTCTTTAAATTATGTTCGTTAGCCTGCAAATTTATTGCATAATTAAAATTTATTGCTATACAATTATAAATAAACAGGTTGTAAAATAATATGTAATACGTTCAGAGTATTATTTGAACCATTATAAATATCCTAATTATATAATTTATAATATGTTTAAGAATTGCACAAAGGATTATTAAAGTCATCATCACAATGTTTTCTTTTAGTCACATAAATGTAAAATATTAAAACAAATAAAAATTATATTAAATTAACTAACAAATAAATATCGAAGAAAATATTTGAAGAATTTACTGTGCAAGATATTATTGTTTCTGTAGCTGATGTGTAAATCAAAAACCACAGTATTGTGTCAATAAATAAATATGTTGTAAAATAATATTTAATACGCTTAAAATATTATTTGAACATTTATTATTTTCCCAGTTACAAAATGTATAAATTGTTTGAAGATTGTACAATGAGTCATCGTCACAATATTTTTTTTTAATTGCAGAAATGTAAAATATTTAAACAAATAAAAAATGATATTAAATTAACTAACAAATAAATACTGAAAAAATATTCGAATATTTTACCATGTAAAGCTATATATTGTTTCGTTAATATATAGACCAAGACCATAGTTTAGCGTCAATAAATAAATATGTTATGAAATAATATTTAATACGTTCAAATTATTATTTGAACCTTTATTAATTTCCCAATTACAAAATTTATAATTTGTTTGATGATTGTAGAATGAGTCATCATCACAATGTTTTCTTTTAATTACAAAAATGTATATATTAAAACAAATAAAAATGATAGTAAATTAACTAAAAATAATTATCGAAGAAAATATTTGAAGATTTTACCGTAGAAGAAAATATTGTTTATATGTAGCCCAACATCACAATGTTGCGTCATGACAAAAAATTAAAAAAAAAAGAAAGAAAGAAAAAAGCGTGGTTTATAAATCTGCAAAATCTTAATCGGGAAAAAGGAAGATAATCCAGTAACACAGGTATAAAAATGCATGAAAAATATTATAGGTAAATTGAGCGATGAGCTGAAAAGGTGGGGATTCGGGGCCCAGGCGTCGTGGGCATAGATATATTACTTCTACTTAACTTAGTTCTGATCTAGCTTACTTCTTCCTACGTGAAGAAAAACGCTTCATTTGATTTCGTTTCTTTATAAACAAATTTAAAGCAAAAATACTCATATTATTTTTGAGAAGTGATAGAAAATATTATTTTATCTAATTCAAAAAGACATTACCAATTTATGTAAATACATATTAAAAATCTAAAAAAAAAAAAAAAAAAAAAAAAAAAAAGAAAGAAAAATCGAATATATTGCAGCATTAATAAAAATGCTTTATATAGTAAAGGTTTTAGGTGCGGTAGTTTAAATAAATAAAACTTCAGAAAAATATTTTTACATAAAAAATGTAATTCATAAATTTATTAATAGTTATTGAAATTTTAAAATTATCAAAACATTATCAAAATCAAAAATTTAAATTATCAAAACATTATCAAGAAATACTTTATTTAGTATTAATTTCTATAGTAATATCTAAATTAGCCTCAATTTTATTATATTCTACTCACTTAACAAAAAAAAAAAAAAAAAAATGTAAATGGTTCGCTGATTTTTCTTGCAGTCATGCTGGATTCAGTAATTTACCTCGAAATTTCAAAACCTAAAACTTTGAGCTGTATCAATATTTGCTTTAAAAAAAACTGATACCTTTTAAGTTTTTATGACTGTTCTACTATGACAATGCTTCATGCCATACATTTATATTCTCCCTAAAATGGTTTGAAAAAGGAGTTAATAATTTGCCATGAGCAAATATATAAGTTTCAATTTTAAATATTGAGAATTATATAACCGCAAAATTTATGTTAATAACAAAGAGTTTTTACGTGTGAATGAACTGAAAGTATACTTTATAAAAGAATGACACAATTTAAAAAAAAATTTCATTTCCGCGCCGTCGTTTCCATGAAAAAACTTGTGTTTGGCGTTATCCAGAAAAATGGAGGAGTAGTATTCTAAAAAAAATTCTCAATTGTTTTAGTTCTATGAATGATGTTATTACACTTTCTTAAAGTTGCAGTTTTATTTCTTTACATTACGTTTATTAACCTAAAAAGTTTAAATTAAAATATTATTAATTATATTAAAAATAATTGTAACCTATTTATGAATAAATATGTTGCAAAATGACATTTTATAAGTTTAAAGTATTATTTAAACCATTATTAATTTCCTAATTACAAAATTTATAATTTGTTTAAGGATTATAGAATGATTGCCATCACAATGTTTAGTGAAACACATTATAGTTTCGTATTGCTGTTGTGCAGCACACGACCACAGTTTTTCGTTTAACAAAATAAATATATATATAAACAAATAATAAAAACATAAACAAAGTATGGTTTATAAATCTGCAGAATCACAAGTGTGAAAAAAAGAAGATAATTACACAAATATAATAATGCATCAAAAATGTCAAGGGTAAATTATGTCGGAATAAGAAGCTCTAGAATCATGAAAATACTAGATTATTTCTAACCATTTTAGGTCTCAACTAGCGTACTTCTCATTGTGTGAAGAAAAATGTTTCATTAAATTCCATTTCCTAATATATATATATATATATATATATATATATATATATATTGTTACGGAATTGTAAATGATTGTATTTATTTTTGTATAAATTCTTGCAAAGAGGCTTAGTAAGTTGATAAAATGCTAATTTTTTGCATTTCTAGTTTGTTTTAGCGTTAAAATAGCCTAATTTAAAACACATTAAAAAGCTCCAATAAGGCAGGTAATGGATTTAGAGCAAAGTTTGGCGATTTTTTCCTTACTTGGCGAATTTTTTTGACGACCTTGGCGAGATAATACAAATATGGAAGCTGAAATCTCATTGGTTGAAAACTTTCTGGATTTTTCTCGAAAAATCTGGGTTCGATAGAGAAGTATAAAAGGAGCGATTTTTCGCTAAGGCAGTTCAGTCTTAGATCTGTTTCAGTGAGTTCCGTCGAATGCTTTCATTGCTTTGAGCCTCTTTGCTATGAGACTTGCTTTATGTGTTATTGCTATGCAGTTTGTACTGTGGTTTTGCTGTCGACGGCTGTTATTTAAACCGTGTTTCTGGTGAATTTAAGCTTGGTTTATAGAACTATATTTTTTTAGAACTTTCTGTGAATAAATTACTGAATTTTTGCAAGTCTCGTCTCTCATTCTCGGACAACTTACGAGCCCCCAAGTATATATATATATATATATATATATATATATATAATGTAAACTTATATGTTTTTTGAGGAATGATGGAAAACATCATTTTATATAATTCAAAAAAAGATTATTGCTTTAAGTAAATACATATATTAAGTCAAATAAAATTTGAATATATTGTATCATCATTACAAATATAAAAAAATAATAATAATTAGTTAAAAAAAAAAAATACTTTATACCAAAAACGCTTTAAATGAGGTAGTTAATATATGTAAAACTTCAGAAAAATATGTTACCTAAAAAATGTTGTTCATAGAAAAAATGGATATCGATCGCATAAGAAAGGACATATTTATAGTTCTTTGAAAAGAAAATTTTAAGCTTGTACATTGAATTAAATAGCGCAATACTGCTGATATTAGCATAGCATCATCAATAAAATTTTGAACATAATAATGATTAACGGAAAACAATAATCTTTAATACCGAATACTCGATTAATGAATGCACATATGTATCCTTTAACCATTTTTTAAAGAGGCACTTTGAATCGACATAAATTTTATTTTTAAGAATCTAACTCGGTCTTTTAGTGATTGATGATGTAAATGGAAAGTTGGAAAAAATTGCTGCAGCATCTGGAAGAGTGATATTGTATTCGAATTCTTTTTAGCAATAAAATGAATTAAAATATAAATGTAAATGTAAACTAAGAAGTGCGTTTTATATTATTTCCTTTAACTGTCATTGTTTAATATATGTTCTTGAAATTGTATACTGTTAAAAATTATTGATATCACAACTAAATTTTATTACACACACACACACATATGCATATAAATATACATATATAATATTGTTTTTTAACATGCTTTTATTAGCTTCACCTGTATGTATGTATGTTTGTAACTTCTCTGGGAGCAAACAAAAAATTTATATTGTAAAAATATACTTTCCCTACATGAACGATGTGGCATTGAGGTAAGGCGCCGCGCTACGAACCTAAAGGTCCAGCGTTCGATCCCCATCAGGGGAGATTTTTTAAAAATGTTTTTTGTTTAATTCTAAGTTATTTTAATTAAAGATTTAAATGTATGTAAATATTACGGTGTGTCACTCACACGATTTTCTCTTACCCTGAATTTTAATACTAAGATAGATATTTTGTGCTTTTTAGTTCACATTTCTATAAAAGCGTGTTCTTTAATTTTTTAAAACTATAATATTATTATTACAAATACAAATTAAGGTAAGAGAAAAGATCTTAAATGTGTACCAGTGTTGGCCATAATTGATTAAAAAGTAATTGAATTACAATTGAATTACAATTAAATTACAATTATTTTACTGTTAATCGATTAACAAGTATTTGATTACAAATAAATTTAATTACTTATTCAATTTATTTGTAATCAATTTCTTGTTAGTCGATTGACAGCAAATAATTATAATTTAATTGTAATTCAATTACTTTTTAATTAATTATGCCCAACACTGATGTGTAGTTATTAAAAGTGAAAAAAAGGTTATTCTAAGCAAACGTGTTTTAAAAGTTTTACCAAATATAGACAAATTTAATTGATGGAAATTTATTTGTGCTTAGAATTTGTATACTACGAACAATTTTACACTAAAAATTTATTTTTTAATTACATTTTTCTTGGGTGAAGTTGCGTAAATGTATGTATTTACATTAATAATTTTTTTTTTTTAATTCATGTATAAAATAATCATGTATAAAATTTGAAAGACCAAGTTTAGCAAATAAAAAAGAGGGGGATTTTTGAAAATTAGGAACAAAGATACTGATTTTAAAGAATTTATCTATTATTTTGTAGCTAATTAAATCTAAGGAATTTTCTTAAAATAAAATAAAATAACAAAATTGATTTATGTTATAAACTTCTATTTTTTAAAAGAATATGTGATACATCAATGAAGTAAATGTAGAAGAAATTACCAAAGGGAAACCCTTTTTTTAAAAATAAATCATTAAGAATTAAAGTTAATATAACATTCAGATGAAATAAAATGAATATAAAATCTCGCATTAAACAAAAGTAACAAAATTAGTCATATTGGTTATTGTAATCTAAGGAATAACCAGAATAAATAATGCTTGTTTATATTGCTACTAAGTTTTTCACAATTAAAAACTATCACGGATTGAAATAGCAAGACAAATATAGTGTGAAAACGTTCATCCCATTATGTAAATGCACATATAGATGAGAAAATAAATCAATAAAAAAAAAATCATGAAAATCATAAATACAATGAAATTCGGGGAAAAAAAAAAAAAAAAAAAACCTAGAAAATGTTAAAACTGTGGGAGGAGTCTGTGGCGCAAGACGATTTAGAACTGAACCAGTAATGTAGTTGCTTTTAAATAAGTAGAAGTCATTGTTACGTGAAATCGACTGCCTTACAACGAATTCTCAGAATATATGCGTTGCGCAGTCGCCTGGAGTTCCAACGGAATTTTTCTTCCTCTATACACCAATGAAATTCGGTAACATTGCATGTATACATAATTAGATCTGTCGTGGTGCTTACTCTTATTAGCCTGTTAAATAGTCGAATTTTTTAGAACTTTAAGGGGTTCACTCGAAACCCATGTGAAGCTTGTGCGTGCTTCTGGTTAACTTTCTGGTCTACTTTTAGTACATTTTTCAGCAAGAGCTATTTGACAATGCAGATCGCATTATTAAAATACTTAATAGTAACGTACGAATATAGCAATAAGCATTTACGTCCGTTTTCGTCTTCTTTACATCATATCTATTTGACGCATATAGATGACAATTCAGTCTTCCTGATAATGCAATGTGATTTAGTGCTTGAGAGCCCTCTACCTTTCCTGCTGTCACACAGTAGTGAATAATACACATACATAGTTTTCTTGAAGATGCTTTCTAAATTTTCTAGATTTTTTATCCTTATTCTCAAATTTTAATATTTTTTTATGAAACTGTCTTAAATAAAGTAAATTAAATATAATCAAAAAATTTTATTTTTGATTTTGATTGGTAACATTTATGTTGAAAATTAAATTTTATTCAATTACTGCAGTTTATATTACAACATTTCATTATTATATTATTTTTTTTTATTTACTAATTATGTACGTATTATTCTATTTCTTTAAAAGATATAGGCTGTCCTCTATATCTCACACTATTATTATATAGTCATATATTTTAATATTAAAATAAAACATAAGTATTGTTACAGAACAATGAAATATCATTTTCGTTTTAATTGTTATTTTATTTTATTTTACTGTAAAATCAGTGCAAAATTTACACAATTATCCGAATATATCAGCTTTTTTTACACGAATATGTGGCACGAAAAACACAGAAAATTTATAATAATACACATATTCCTTACTATATTTTTATATTTTCATTATATATGTGTTATATTTTTTATAAATGTATCTTTTAATTCATAACTTATTCCTCTTTTTAAAAGAGTCTCCGTGGAATATATTGCACGCCATTCTTAAGTCAGATGAATCTTAAACAATATTTTTAATTTCTTTCTGATCTTAAAGTGATTTCAGATCGCTCATAGGTGTCAGGAGAATAACTCTCAACTCAATCCATAAAATTCAGTGTGAAGAGAATCGAAAATCCACGTAAATTAGAGTTTTGATATATTTTTGATTGTTCGAATTTTTTTTTCTCTTCATCAAAACCACTATCCACTTTTTGATGTAATGGAAAATAATACGTATAGATGAGTTTAATCATATCTCCCTCTCCCTCTCTCTCTATTTATCTCTCTCTATATATATATAGTCACAGTAAAGAAACCTGTATACGTCTTTCTGAAAACTGTCACAAAAAGATGCATAAATAAGAAGATATATAATCGTTTTTTCGTAAGCAACTTTGAATCTTACAAGTTTAATTTAATCCTTAAATTAAAACATGAAACCAAACGATATAAATATACTAGATTTTAATTTCTTTAAGAGTTAGTACATATTTGCCATATTTTATGCAATTTGAATACCGCTATCTTTCTGAAAATTCTTTTGCCTTATATATAAACAAAATTTTTCTCTTAAATTAAACGGGGAACACTATTTTAAGATAGTGTTAGTTAATTATCTCCTAGTATTATTCATTTCGAAAGTAATAAATAAATCTTAAAATTAAACATTTATCAAGAAATGGAGAATTGCATCTGTATTCTTCAGTTCAGTACCAGATAAAATTATTTAGTATAAAAACGAATACATGTACAATCAGATAATATCATATTATATACATTGCTTATGTTTAAAATTAATCACAAAAATGTTTATGCTCTCGCAAATAGTCACAGAATTACAAAATATCGTTAATAACCATATGAAGTGCTGATTGTTTGTGAGTAATAAATGTAACTTCATAAATTAAACGCAGTTAAAAATAAAAAATAATTAGTTTAAATCGAAAAAAATTCTGCCAAAGACAGAATTCAGTTCAGTACGGAAAACTATTAATTTCAATCTGTAAAATTTTAATTTTTAATTTTTAATTTTTAATTTATTTTTATCTCATTTTTCGACCGTAAAACTAGGCCACGCACTTTTTAAAATGATTGAAACGAATTAAAATGAAGTGTTTCCACCTTAATTTCATGCTTTAGTTAATTTCAAAAAATCTAATTTTCGTGTCTAAAAACTGTTTGCACCCCTGGATTCAGAAATTTTGCCCTTTCATCTAGTATCAAATTCGTAACGATGGGACTGATATTTCTAATCTATTTCCCCTTTTTGTGTTACACAAAACTGGTCTACAAAAGCTGCCAACAACGTTTTTATCCACATTGAAACTAATAGTTCTCCATCCTTTTTTTTTTTTTTTTTTTTTTAAGGGCTATTCTACTATTTTACCACAGGGAACTTTCCTTTTTATTTTTTAAATGGCAAAACACGTTAATTTAAGGTATGCAATTTTTTCGATGGTATTTTTCTTTTAAGTTTGCGGGAAATTCCCTTTTTAAGGAAATAATAACATTAATTCTAGCGAAATTTCGAAGAATTTTTCTGTTTTCGTAATTTTAAAGCATTTTTTTTTTTTTCATTAAATTCCTTGGATGTTTTTCATTAGTATTAAATACAATGAGATGAAATTTTAAATAAATTTGACAAAATTGGTCAGCGAAATAAAGAAATAATAAAAGCAATACTTGCTTTTGCATAAAAGGCACGTGTTTCATGCACCTGAAAAAGAAAGGCTATTTTGAAACCGTTAGTGCTTACATTAACTTTATGTTGTGTGAAGAAGTTTTTAAGTTTACATGTTTATTGTGCACTAGTTCTTCCATTTATTATTGTATAAAATGTGATTTACTACAATATAATAAATGTTCATAATAGAAAAATTGATACATAAAACAACATATTTATCTAAAATATTGTTAATGAATCTAAAATTATTTGATGATTATAAATATTGGGTTGTTCGAAAAATAATGTCTTTTTTTTCATGTTTTTCAAAGTGAATTTATTTATATTAACAACAAACATTAATCAATGATATATTGAACATTTTATTGGATGACCTTTTGCCATCTTTCGGTAAGTTGAAAAACTCCACGTTCGAAGAAGCCTTGGTTTTTAGAAGCGGAGGTTTTAAAAAACGACATTATTTATCGAACAACCCAATAAAATATCAATAAAAATAAAAAGTGATTCTAAAATTTATTTCAATATTTCTTAACAAATAATAACAACCAATTTCAAATTTATGGCTTGAAATTTATTAAAAAAAAAAAAAAAGAATTTGGAAATGCACAGTCAGCCATATTTAAATAATTAAAACTTAATTTTTCTCTAAAAAATTTTTTAATTATATATTGCTCCCTTTTCTACACCTTTATTTTAAAATATAAAATCTATATACTGCTCACTCAATTTCAGAACGATTTTTTGTTTCTCTACAATTTTAGTTAAATTTAAAGTCGCGTACTTAAAAGAAAAAGGTTTTTGAATATTTGAAATGAAACCTTTATTCTTCATGGATTTTGTTATTGATATTCATTAAATCATGGATAGAACTGTGTACCATTCTAATGTTATCAAATAATTTACTATCTTTATTTTGTTTTATTTTGTTTTATTTTATTTAAAGGTAAAATCATATGTTTGTTAGCGGTAACTGTAATACTTTATGAAGTATTTTGGATGATAATAATATTTTCTCACATGACTTAGAAAATAAATGTATCCCTTAAATAATGTTTACACTAAAATATTTTCCCTTTAGGATAGAGTTATATTAAATCTCGAAGAAAATAGTTGGAGATTATGAAGATAACATTATTTTATTGAGTTTCTCATCAGGGCCATTTACTTTATTACACAAGATAATATTAACACTAATAAATCTAGGACATTTAATTTATTATATATTAGGCGTTAAATAAACTGTACCGTTAACATCAAATTAGGTGTATATTTGATATGAAATTATTTATAAAGATATGATATACATATCTTGCCTCATATAAAGATCCATAAAAAAGTTATTATTATTATTATTATTATAGTTCTTTAAATTCAGTATAGTCATCAAAATGTATTATGTACTTGAGATATGTTCGTGCATTTTTGAATTTCTCTAAAGATATAACAGGCAAAATATATTACGTTAATTTAAAAAACATTAACCCGTTAGCACCCAGTGTGCTCATTTGAGGACAGATAATACAATGGCATGTACATATATTGGTTTCTTGGAATGACTTCTGCATTTAGTGACAGTTTACAGCGTCACTCTAAATGATCCCTGAAAGTTTTATGTGCCTACTATTAATTATTATTTCATAATTTGGATAGTCAATTTATGATTTTTCATTCGTCGCACATATATTTGCTTTTTGCGCAGGTATACTAACTTAAATCAAGTTGAATAATAATGTATATTATAATACTTTACTTTCGAGATCTTTGTCGACTTATAATAGGAAATTAATCTGTTATCTCAAAGTTTTTCTATCTCGAAGTTTTCTCTCTAAAACACTAAACGTCAATAAATGAGGATAGGCTTTAAATTTAAAACTATCAGAAAAAATTGTTTAAATTAATATATTTTACTGTTAGTTGTTTACATTAATTTATAAGTGAAATAATCAACTAATAACATTTTGTAAAATAAATTCGGGCGTTAACGGGTTGACATCAATAATAGTAAAGTAATACAAACAAACATGTATCTAAATATAATTTTAGATTATTTTTCTTTTAGTGTACATTTTTCACTTTCGTGTGATTATTAAGTCGTAGATAATTATTTAAAAAAAAATTTCATTCAGAGCAGAAAAATAAAATATATTAATATCAATAACAGTAAAGTAACACAAACAAACATCTATCTACATATAGTTTAACATATTTTTTTTTAAGTGTATTTTTTCCACTTTTGTATGATTATTAAATCATAGATAAGTATTTAAACAAAGTTTTCAGTTGGAATAGAAAAAAATTATTAATATCAGTAACAGTAAAATAATGCAAACAAACATCTATGTATATATTTTTAGATTATTTTTCTTTTGAGTGTACTTTATCCACTTATGTGTGATCATTAAATTATCGATAAATATTTAAAAAAATATTCAGTCAGAGGAGAAAAATAAAATATATTAATATGAATAAAAGTAAAGTAACTATATATAAATTTTGATTATTATTATTATTATTAATTTAGTGTAATTTTTCCACTTTTGTGCGATTATTAAATCATAGGTAAATATTTAAATAAAATTTTCAGTCAGAGAAGAAAATTGAAATATATTATTGTCAATAACAATAAAGTAATTCAAACAAAAAACTATGTGTATGTAAGTTTAGATTATTTTTAGTTAGTTTTTTCACCTTTGTGTGTTTATTAAATCATAGATAAATATTTACACAAAATGTTCAGTCAGAGCAGTAAAAAAAAAAAAAAAATAATTTTAATATCAATAACAGTAAAATAATACAAACAAACATCTAATGGTATAAACACATGTGCCAAAAATTCTAACCTCAGGTCCAAATAATTCTTGAAATTCAAATTTGTATATTGACAGTACACATCAACGATAATACAATGTTCATTGATTGTAAATAAATAGTAATAAAACCTCTTATCATCTTCATCGTTTTTTTTTTTTTTTTTCAGATGAACTGAAATTCTGTTATTAGCTCAATACCTTTGGCTAATAAATTACGTAGTTAAAAATAATGTGTAGTTAAAATTCATGTTTATTCAAACATTATTTAGTAAAAATGATCATATTTCGTAAGGTGCTTAACATTTTTGCATTCTGATTGCAATATGCTGTGTCTAATTGAAGGTAAATGCAGATAATATAACAACCTTAAGGATAGAAATACACTGGTTCTCATAATTATAAGGACACTCGTTTTTCTATATTAACTAAAGACTGAACACTATTATTTAAACAAATATATTTTTTATTAATTTGAATTTCATTAATAGACGATATTTAAAAAGTTTTATTGTTTTTCTATCTTAAAAAACTTTAAATACGGTCAAAAAGATGATTTTTCAGGTGTTCACAATTATAAGGACAGCTCGAATCTTAGTAATTTTCTTTCAGTTATTCTTTAAATTAATATTTTATGGGGTCTCTTTTTAGGGTGAAACAGTCAGACATTCTCTCTGGTATATATATATATATATATATATATATATGGTGATACGAAATTAGAATAAAGGTGTAAAGATCATATTCGAACTTTTATTCGAATCGTTTTCCAACTTTTAGTTTTCTTAAATGGCATCAAGAAGCTACAGAGAGTTTTTCGGATTAGAAAAAAAAAGTGTTTGAACGAACGTTTGGAACGAACCGGCTGCAAAAGCCAATTGAAAATGTTAATATTTAGAATGTGTATACCTTTATATGTGATAATGTGTATATTTGTAAATATCTTTGTGCAGTTTCGTATTAAATTTACAAGTTGAAAGTTTCTACAGAGTCATCTTTTTGAAATATATTCCATCTTTTCTTGGATCTAGTCGGCATATGCTAATTGGTTGCACGACAAATCGTTACTAAAAGAGTCGAGATAGTCAAATTTCGGGAGCCTTAAGTATTAGGATTGAAATGGTATTATATGACAATATTGAGAAAAAATGACTGAACCATGGCATAGGGAACTAGAATAATGTAGAAGTTGACTGAGATCGATGATACAATACAAGGCTAGAGTGATCATCCGATCGGCACTCGCAGTACCTGATATATATATATATTTTTTTTTTCAATGATCGCACGTGTAACTAGAATACAAAAAAAAAAAAAAAAAAAAAAAAAATGAATTGTCGAAACTAGTAGTATGCGGTTTAATAATCTGGGTAATAATGGTGTTGGGCGCATTCCATTTCAAACCATACGGACTGAATCCGAATAATTTTCAGATGTTAAATATGACGTCCCGATGCCAAGCAAATACATAGTTGGACCCTCAGGATAGAGATAAAACTCAGCCTTCTATCGCTCGGTCCAAAGCTCGACATTTATATCTCATGGATACCTCATGGAGTGTCATTTCTTTTATTAAATGAATTCCTTTAGTTGTTATATCAGACACAGAAAAAAAAGCAGCTTCATGTTGACGAGATTTTATGCCTTGTTTTGTTGTCTTTCATTTACGGAGTATTTGCCTTACATTTAAACTGAATACGCATTTAATACCGATTGTACACTGTACGCATGATTTGTAGATTGTTCCTATTCTTATCTAACAATTAACACTTATCTGGACGATGAGTTCTACAGATTTTTCCTTAATTGGTCTCCGACGAGTAATCATTTACGACCGTTTTTGTGTCGGAACGTATCGTCACGACCCAAGAACGTGACATATATGTGGCAGGTTAAGCATTTGGAACGTATACGGCAAGCCTCAGATTAGAAAATTTGCCACGAATCCTAACCAACCGGATAACAGCAAGAGGACAAAACGCAACATTATTATTATTAATTTTAATAATTGTGTTCTTATGTGCTGAATAAACTGGTATGTCCTGAATAATTTATTAAATTAATACGATGCTGCCATAGTTTCGCCTTTAAAACATGTACACAAGATCTACCTATTCTTATTACATTAAGGTGAATGAATCATTTTTTATAATATAAAGTTAATTTAGAAGACAAAAAAAAAAAAAAAAAAAAAAAATCAATAGTTTTTTATATATTCAAAAATCTAGGATGAAATTATATTGAATAAGTTATTAATTTAATTGAAATTAATCTAAAATTAATTTAATCTAAAATTATAGTTGAGACAACTATAACAAGCATATTTATAATTTTTTATGTATCTATTTTTCACATTAATTAAAACAAGCGAATTTGATTCACATAGTATAAAATTTTATACAATCTATTGAATTACAACGAAAATAAGAATGGATGTGCTACAATAACGAAATAAAAAACGCAATAATTTATTAGTATGCATTATAAGTTTGCTTTTATTAATAAATGGTTTTATAAATGTCTTGCTTAAATAAGATATAAAGTATATAACATGATATTTTGAACTAAAATATATCTTTAAAGAACAAAAATTTGTAAAACTATTATTATTTATTTATTTTCTTACTGTGCAATGTTCAATTATCTGTTACATGAAAAATATTTTAAAATGAAGTATTAAGAAAAAATAATTTCTAGTGCGTAGCATAATTATAACAAATAACACGTACTTAAAAAAAAAAAAAAAAATTCTCAATAAATAAATTAAGTACAAAAATAAACTTGTACAAGAAAATATTTTTTTTTTTTTATTCTTTGCACAAGACGTGTTTTTTTTTTTTTTTTTTTTTCAACAATATTATTAATAGCGTAATTTTTTTAACAATACCACCAGCCAACAACAGAGAGAAAAAAAAAAAAACTTTTGCAAAATTAGTGCTATTTTTCTTCATAAAAAATTCAAAAGGGCTAACTTTATAAAAATTTCGCATGCGTGCTTTCTTATTAAACGTAATTTATAGCATCGTTTATGCTGTAAAAGTAAGTTAATGGAGAAAAAAACATTTTATTAATGCTCATTTTCACTATGTTATAAAGTATTTTAGGATTAAATAACAGTTCCAATAAATTAATTGAATACATGAAAATTTTAACTAACTATATTGTGTGTGATACAAAAGTTACGGAAAAAATGAAAAATATATACTGTCCGAAAAATACTGACAGTAGTTGAATGCAGTTTTCACCGAATTGCAGAGAAATGCAAGGGATATTTTACCACGTTTTTATTAACTCCGATTCTTGCTTGTTTGTTTGTTTGCCCAGTACATATCTTGCTATCGATTTTTTACTAGCTTCCCGAGTAGCTAGACATTTGAAACTTTCAGAATAGCTCAGAACATAGTGACAATGCATTTTTGTGATACTTTTAGCCAACTGTTTCGGGATCTGCTGCTTTCAGCAGCGTTTATATGATTCAACAGAAAATTTATTTAACTAATTTCCCGACAAACTGAACATTTTAAACTTTTATAATAACTCAAAATACGATAGCAATGCATTTTTTAAATACTTTTAGTCAATTGATTCGGGTCCCTGCTGCCTTCGGTAGCGTTTATATGATTCAACAAGCATATAACTTCCCGACTAGCTAGACATTTGAAACTTTCAGAAAAGCTCAGAACACGGTGACAATGCAATTTTTTAATACCTTTATCCAATTTTATCGGGTCCCCGCTGCTTTCGGTAGTGTTTATATGATTCAACAGAAAATTTAAAAACATAGTATATACATATATATATAAATGCATATATATATATATTTAATAATTATTTTGTAATTAATTTGTTTAAGTAATAAAATATTTATTGCCAAGGGTTTTTAATTCTTCTCACTCAGGTGAATTACTTTTTTTTTAAAGTGATGCAGCACATTCAGCAATGCAATAAGTTTGTGAATGTTCGATGCGACGGCCGTCATGCACAAGAGTGGCCATCAGGCCTTGTGCGTTGGAATTATCCCAATAAAGAAAACTAACAGTGCTTTATTTCTTAAAAATATCGTTATTTTCTTTTTACAACGGTTAATAATAGTAATAAGCAATATATCTTTAGATTCAATGTAAGCCAACATCTGAATTTGTATGCATTACGCCAAATTCAGATTAATCAGTATTTCCAAGATGTCTTCTTTTGAAATGGAAAATCTGTTTAAAGTGTGAGACGATACTGCGAAAACAGCGACATCTGTTCTAAAAAAAATATAATTAATATTTTTTCTTATATTAAATATATATCCAAGTTTTTCTGCGCATTTTGATGAAAACCGTATAGTACTGCCATCAATACCTTTTTAATAATATTTATTTTTATTTTTTCTGTGACTTTTAAATCATCCGGTATATTTTATTACAAAACACATTATATTTTACAATATTATTATTATTATTATTATTATATATACATATAATCAGAACGTACAGTAGAAATATAATATTATCTGTACATACAGTTGGAATTTAAAGATGATTTGATATCTGTATTCAAACAATTAAAATGATCAGAAACAAAGACCACCCAAATCAAACCAAAAAAGAAATAAAGTTAAATCTAAATGAATTAAAGCAAGTTGAAATAAGAAAACAGCATTATTTGCATTCTAACATTATCAAGGCACTGGTAAAATGCAAGAATGCTAAATAAATGAAAGATTTTCTGTCACAAAGATAGCAAAAGCTAAGTATTTCTTATATATATATATATATATATATATATATATATAATTTTGTTTTTTTAAAGTATGTACATTTTTTTTAATGTATATAATGTGAATAAACAAAACATCCCCATGTTCATACCGAAATTTAAATATTGTATCAAAAAGTAACTAAATGATAATAAAACTGAAATCTTAAATCCTTGATATAAGAATATGGACACTTTAATTAATTCAAACTAAAGTTATTTCAGCAGAATATTTATCAAGGTAATTTTTTTTATGCTCCAGCCTACATAACATATAATTATTCATAAATCATATGTCTGTCTGGATATAAATATGTATCTTTAGACGTAGAAACTAATATTCCACTTAAAAAATAGTTTTGAGAAATATTTAACTTGTTGTGTTCCAAAAACTCAACAAAATAAATTTATATTCTTTAATCATGTTTAGAATATACTTCGCAATTTCTTTCGATAAATATTGCAAAATTTTATCTAATTGTAAAAAGAAATGAAAACAGTCTGATACAATTAACTATGCTAAAAAAAAAAAAAAAAAAAAAAACTGTTAAGTGGCTTTTGAATATCATAGATTTTAAATATGAAGAAGATTTTATATATATTCAAGATATTAAAAAAAAATTTATTCGTGATCATTATATTGTACATTTCAGTTTATGCTTATTATCGAATTTATTGATTCATTAAAACGATATATGATTAATCTAATGAAAATATGCATATGTTGACCAAAATGAGATTATAGACTATGAAATTCCTTATCTGTTGTTGAGTAGTTGAAAGCAAAAAAGACGTGACTTGAAAGACGATTGAAATCTAATGACCTACGGAATGGAATAATATGGTTCATTTATTTTATATCAGAGAAAATATGCGTTTCACATTTTGTTCACGATTGCAAGTATAACTCTATTCCTTTTACGTACGTACATTATTTAAATTTAAACCCAATGTAATTAAACATTTCATAAATTCGAAATACACATATGTAAATAAATATATATATATATATATATATTTAATAATTTTAAAAATAATTTTAAACATAATGTTGCAGGAAACATTATAAAAATATTGTATTAGAACTTTAAGACTATTGTATTTAAATTGTACTATTAAAAATTACTTACTCAAAGATAATTAATTAGTATGTCATGTTTTATAAATATTGGCAGGATTATTCCTGATTTTATTATTCTTTAAACCCTTAAAGTTAAGTAGTTTTGAACTAAGACCAAACATTTAATTTAAAAGACAATTTTCAGAGGAAGCGAAATGCAGAAGTCACTTCATATTTCTCAGTAAGCGCGAGTGCAGAGTTGCTGCTTTAATGGTGTTGTAAAGGAAGTTCTTGCGCTAAAGTTTATTAGGATGAAATTTGTCTTGTGCTATTTAAATGCAATCCGCAATACCAGGAAAAATAGATAAATAAGCTGTGAATAAAAAACAATCTTCTTGTCTTACATTACTGTATTTTCAAGCAAAACATCTTAGCTATGAACTGTGGATTATTTTATAATATGCCAGAAAAGATACATAAAGATATTGTCTTCAAGACATTCAGGTGGTGTACAGCAATCATAGGTAGAGAGAGAGGACTTCGTGATCGTGTGTTGTTTGAACAATGGTTTAGAGCGAAGTGTGAAGTTCACCTAATGACAATCTCAAACAGACTGTGCGAAAAAACGCCAAGAGTTAGACAAATATCGCCAATTTATTGCCGAACAGAATCCCTCGTCTACCAAATAATTTAATATAAAAATTTTGAATCTAGATGGTCCGTTAAAAATATCCATGACAAATCACTTATGCCAAATTTTATCGCCAGACTGTGAATTGCCAGACGACTGTGAATTATTGCACATCCTGTCACTTAAGAAATATAAATTACCATTTAAGGTTATTTCAACAGACATTATTGATCAATTTAGCTATAATACTTACTCAATTGAAAAGAATGAAATGTAATTTATGGATACACAACAGTTAATAAATTAAAATATTATTCTTTATATTTTATTTTATTAAATGAGTTAGTATTGGAAAATTAGAATTCCGAGAGACGTTATTTAATTAGAAGAGATTTAGACTCGTAGAAATAAACTATTAGTTTTAAAGAATACGTTTTTTTCTCAATGGACTTATTTAATAGATTAACAGATAAAATATTATTAGGTGAATGCACTAGTCCGCGAATGCACTTTATTTAATAAATATATAGTGCTTATGTAGAGCCCGTAATAATATTTTTATGAAAGTTGGTGCCTTTTTTGTGTGCAGTAAATAAATTATGGAATTTTCAAGACAGTTCTTCGCAAGAAACCAATGCATCATAACAAAATTTCCAGAACTAGACTCCTATTCTGGTTAGAGTTTCCAAATTCTGTGAATTCCTTACTACCATTTTTCGCCACATTTGAATGCCTAATTTGACACTGTCAAAGCCTACCTTCGTGGAAAAGAACGAAACATTCATCTGTTTCCATTTTTACTGTAATACCATATAGAAAATAATGCGTAAGGATATAATCAAGTTCTAGTCTATAATCATCAACATCCACACTTATATATATATATATATATATATATATATATATATAGTCTTGTGAGTCCTTTATAGAACTTTCGAAGAATTTAGTTCTGCGCTATAAACCAATGAATATTTTCGAAAAACTCAAAAACTATGTTGTTATTGAAATTTGAGCTTCTGAACTTTAGCAACCCTAAACAGTAAATTTTCGCCAAATTCGGTCGCCAAGTTGCCAAATTCGACGCCGAATAGCCGAAAGACAAAAGACCAAAAGACCAAAAAGAAAGACCAAAATTCTACACTGGCTACTAATTTGTGGCTTGGTGAGATTAGTGATAAAATTTTGCGGCAAATATTGTTTTAGGATATCCAGAAACACTTTCTCAATTTTAACTGACTTAATTATTTTGGTAAAAAATATCGTTTCTCGCCACTAATTTTTGCTAAAGAGAGCAAGACTGGGCTATCTATACTCGAATCATTTTCATTGTATTCTAAGCTGCGCATTTGTCAATGAGTGTTTCTGTAATAAGCCGTGGAGTACTATTATTCCTGAAAAAACTACTATATTTGTCTCGGCTGTATGTATACTCGTATAATAGTGACTTTTTTGGTTCGAATAGCAATTTTTTTTCTTGTTTTGTTTTTGTTTTCAGGAATGTTCGTGGATCTGCCTGTTTATTTAAGAATTGGCTAACACACACAAAACTGTTAATGTTTTGATAAGAATATGTGTATTCCTATGGTTGTATAAGGAAGTTATGTGCTGTCTGCATCAGATTTTTGTTTCCACGTAAGCACTTTCAAAACATAACAAACATAATCATTTCAATATCATTGCATAGAACGACAAATTTATCATAATTTTTTTTTCTCTTTGTGCGCGGAGTTAAAATGCGATATTGGTAAACGCTCTGTGCTTACCTAAAGTGAAAGCCTCTTCAGTATATAACACTGAATATTTATCAAATGCAGTGCACGATATTGTTAAATTATAAAACCTGTGGAGAGTCATTAGAACCCTGTGTTACTCCTGTTTGGTTATGCATGACACACTCAAATGTTTTCACTTTGAATAGTCGATCTGTTTTCTATTGATGAAACTAAAATAAAAAAAGACATTTTTGCTCCGCGATACCGTTCCTGGTACAAACAATGAAAAGCTAACCAACAATTTATAAACTACAAGCACTTAATCGGAATGAAGACTCTGTTTGATCTACAAGTTTGCAGTTGTATAATTCATATTTACCAGGAGAAATCATACCCTCCGCAAAGTAGGAAATGTTTCTCTTATTCTTGAGTTTTAAACGACCAGTTTCGTATGAAAGCGATGGAAAGTCTGAAAAATTAAATAATATAATGAAAATAGTGGATATTGTTCTTCCTTCTGACCTCATTACAACAATTACAACGACTACTTCAATCCCAACGAAAAAAGTAACCGCGATTTGCCCGAAACAACTCATCTATATTAAGATCTTCACTGTATGTTATGTTTTGCAACGCCTTAAAGTGGTAAAAGAAAAGAAAAATACTTTCAAAATAACTAAGTGAAACTTACAAATATAATAAAAAAGTTTTAAAATTCAAAATGAATGTGAGATAAGAAATGTGTGAAAACGAAAAAGAATGTAGTGAAAAAAAATGTTCTTCCAGACAAACTTTCTTAAAAACTTCAGTTAAGAAACGATGGTTATAAATACTGAAGAAGTTATGTACTCAAAGTAATCAATTGATGATAATTTTTAATCCGCGTTTCATTAAGCAAATCTTATTGGAAGTACAAGTAGCATATTAAGCCTATCGCAGTGCTGCAGTTAATGATGTTACAGATGGAGAGATCATAGTAAATGAAATCAAATGTGTTCATAAAAACAAAGGTGGATTTGTTTTATCCTACAAATTCAGCCTAATTAAAAGCCGTATAAAGAATACACTATCCTCTGAATGATGTGGAAATTAGGAAGAAAATTTGTGTATAAATTTAAGGGGAATGGGAAAGAGAAACAAAAGTAAAATATGGATACATATGATTTAACTGGCTTAGTTTTAGTTTTTTTTATAGACTTTCACCTGCTGCTTACACATAACGTAACGATTTTTAAATTTAATTCAAAAGAAAAACAAAATTTCCAAATTTATTCATCGGAATTTACTTTTATTTTTATCACAATGATTTACTTTCTTGTTGACTGTTGTAAAAAATAGGATTTTACAATTAAAGAGAAATATTAAAATATAGAGTAATTGTGAACCACGACCAGAGTAATTATGATGCCTTTTTATACCATGTTTATTAGTGATATACATCTAAATATTGTGTGAAGATTTCTAGCCTTTTTTTTAGTATACCATCTATCAGCATATATTCGTAATTACCCCGTAGTCTCTGATGCATTTATGAAAGTTAGGGATAGTTATTAATAAGCACTTTCAGGATCTCATTACAATCCCATCGATTTCTCCTGAAGAGAAAACGAAGTAAAGTAGTGTAACAACTGTCTTTTGATAGTTATACAAGGTTTTAATCACATCACATGGTTATAACATCTGTTAGTGCAGGTAAATTATTAAAATTGTTTGTAATTACCCCCGAACTGTACTTATTATGTTGCAATGATTTATGTATCATTTTTATAACCATTTATTTCTGTTTATGTTTGTTCTTTAATTTTAATTAATGAAATACTGACAAATTAAAACCCCTTCAAATAATTATTAAATACTTCTTTATCTTAAAATTAAAGAACAATTAATTCATTTCGATATAAACACAAATATTTGTTGTACAGTAGTTATTGAATTAAGTGCTTGAATTCTCCCAATAAAGATAGCGTAAATATTTACAAATAAATGAAGCACAACATATATATATATGCACAGATTTTCTTGTATACGTTATTAAATAATTCTTAGATCTATATTTATTTAACAGCCTAAATTTTTCTAGATATTCAATAGAATAGAAGTAATGCTCTTCGGATTATATATTCTTTAAATCGTTTCTAATACACTGATAAAGAATATAAAAATAGTGAGATGAGAAAATTAATTCCAAATGCTTTACGTAACGCTAATTTGTTATTTTTTTTTTCTTAGCCTGTACATAAAAGTTAATGAACCAAGATTGAGATAAATATGATGAATATATGTATAAGACACTTTTGAGGGCTAAAATACAAGTAGTAGTTAAATAAGATAAAACTTGCCTGTAAAGATATGGATATCAAGAAAATAAGCTGGGAAAAATTATTCTGCCCATTACGATGTAATAAAAATTTCTAATAGTTATTTCGATAACTATTTCGTTCTCTCAATTCTCGTGGGTCAACGTACATTGATTATAACTAAAACAAACATTTATTACTTATTGGTGGGAACTAATGTAAGTTATGTATTTTACATATAAAAAATTTTAACGCTTCTATTTGAAGATATTCGAAATTTTTCTAAGTCTAGAAAAGATAATGTTCATGTTTTAAAAGGTCTCAAAGTAAATATACATATGTGTATATATACATATTAAAAAAAAAAAAAAACTGTACTTTCACATGTTACTAATGAATTGCGAACATTTAAGTATCTCAAATCAATGTAAGTTATAAATAAAAATTTAATCAAATAAATTTATTTTTATTTTTATTTTAAATTTAATTTTAAGGTTTATTAGTTATTAAAATTAGCAGAAACAATTAAAACTAAATTTTATTTACTTAATAGTTCAGTAGATAAATACGACTCTCTAATTAACTGTAAATTGAACTGTATTCAGCCTCATGGCAGTTGTGATGTGTTTGAGCTGTTTTCGGCGTTTTTTGCAGTTGTAGAGTGAGTAATTGTTTTTCTTTTTTCTTTTTTATTTAAATAACTTCTACTGAATAAATTTGTTTATTCCGTAATTGGTGATTATTGATATAAAAGAGTATTTCTCACTTGTATTTTCCTTTTTCTCTTTTAGTTTTAAATTAATTTCATGTCTTATGGGTGATTTAGGGCATAGAGTGCTGTAAAATTTAGTAAATATGCATACAGCACTACAGAAGTAATCACTTTATTTGAATGCAACATTCATTCTATGCCCTTGAAAACGTAATGATGTCGTATGTTTTAATATAAGATTGCTTAATTATTAGTCATCTTTATTCATGTTTTTTTTTTTTTTTTTTTTTTTTAATATTAATTTCATTTCATTAACATTTTTTAACATGTTTGTAAGTAAAACGTGTATTAAAATTACATATTGCTCTTTTATTATATATATATATGTATATATATATATATATATATATATATATTATACATTCATCTTTAAAAAAAATGTAACTACAAATAATTAAAAAAAAAGAATTTTAATTTATGAATATGAAATACTTGTAAAATAAGATGTTATTACAAATCTTCATAATTTCTTCTGGTATAGGCTATTAAATATTATATCGAAAATGAAATGCATTATCTAACCGTAATGTAATTTCGTCATGGAAAGAAAAAAACATTAGAAGGCATATATTTTTGTTATGGTGCATTCATAATTTTGCGAAATTTTTGTTTTAAAACAATGTAAATGACAATCATATAAATTTTTCATAACTTAATCGTTAACCGTCTTTTGTGTGTATTATTATTAATCTGCCAGAACGAATTAACTTATTTCAAATTCCAAGGGATATTTAAAATCTTTAAAAAGTGTTCACTATTCCGAACTTCTGCTGCTGATATACGTTTTTAACAACGTGTGAGTAATTGCGAATTTCATTTTTATAACGTACCTTACTAAAACGTGAGTTTGAAGAATGTTGTATTCAACTAGCAGCAGTCTACCTTCTAGAATAAGGCAAAAAGTATTCTGTGCAAATCGCTGAACCTTTTTCTGAGATTAAAGGATGAATGGATGAATGGGTTTTACATCGCACTAGTGCTGCGCAGATGGGCAATTAGCGACGGTCTGGGACACACCGCTAGAGGTGGTCCGGAGACATGCCATCACAATTTTGATCCTCCACGAAAGGGATGGCTCTCCCGCTTCGGTAACCCACCAGAGGTATAATTTTTGATGGGAACATGGAGGACATTGCGGCCACGACAGATTTTACGTGCACCAGCCACCATTAGTGTACACGACGGTCTTTAGCCGGCTCGAGTTCCGAACCCGCAATCTTCCAATCACGAGGCCGGCGCTCTACCAACTGGGCTACCGCGGCCCCTGAGATTAAAGGAAAAAATAAAATAAAATAAATAATCACATAAAGTATGTATTTTTGTCTAAAGTGGCGATAAAATTTCAAAAGTCGCCAAGGGGAGCTATATTAAGTCTGTATCATGATCAGATTTACATATTTCTTTATTTCATTATTTATTTTTCTATATGCCAACTACTATTAACTAACTCAACTATTATTATAACCTCAAAAATTGTCTCATGCGATAGACGTAACCGATCATAGCCATTGTAATATTATATTTGGCGCGAAATTGTTGTCTTTTTATGGTTGTCCCAATAAATCAAATAAATACAGAAAATAACGTGAAAAAAACTAATATGTGTTCCACGTATATTGTTGTTCGTATGTAACTGAGGCTCAAATATAAAATTACTGCTTAAATTTTTTGATACTGTTCATGTCGAAAGTGTTATCTAATAAGTACCCAAATGGAAGCCCATTGGTAAGCTATTGTCACAGACAACAGACAGAGGCACCCGAGAACCTGCGAATGAGCTGAAGGCAGCGGAGAACTAAAGCGGACTTCAAAGCAATTTCATTTTATTTATTTTATTTTATTTTATTTTATTTTATTTTATTTTTACTTATTTATTTATTTTTATTTTTATTTTTATTTATTCATTTATTTTTATTTTTATTTTTATTTTTTTGTTTATAAAGTGATATAGAAAAAAGTTTCCTTTAAAAATAGTGACCTTCGAAGCGAGCAAAGTTGTTGTTCGTTCACTACCTTCATTGATTTCATAAATTTAAAAATAATTTTATTTACAAACTTTGATCTATTGGCACGCAAGCAGCATGTGGCTGAGTTTTGTACATTCTAAGTTTAATTTAAAAAAAATTCCGCATTTAGAATTCGGTTCGTTCCCGAACCGGGGCTTTTCTTGTATTTTATAAAAGGGGGAAATGTAACATTTCATATGTAAGGTATTTTATGGTTTTTCATGTCATCGTTTTAAGTAATTATATTTGTAAAATGTTTAAATCTAATTTATTTAATTCCGAAAAAAAAAAAAAAAAAAAAAAAAAAAGAAAAGAAAAAATTACAATTTACTTCTTTACAATGAACTTTAAACTTTGTAGTACACGCAAATATTTCTTAAAAATAACTGTAAGAATAATGCAGCATCGCTTGTGCTCGCATATCAATTCCCTAGAGTTTTAACTTAAGAAATTATTCCTACGGTAGATATTACTTCTATAAAATTCAAAAATTCAAACTACATAACAAAATGCAACCAACATCGTTGCTTTCTTTATTCTATTCTATTTCTTAAAACTATTTTTATAAATGCCAAACGCACCACATAAACTTTAAAATTTTGCATCTTCTTTTTAAGATAGCACGCGATCATGTTTTATGTAAAAATTAAATCATTAAATTCATATTTTTACTTATTTTTATTTAATTTTGCACGCGCACTTTTTATTTCCTAATTCAAAATTATTAAAAAAAAACTTTTTCTATAGTGTTTGTTTCGATACTGATTATTATTAATTTTCTTTTCTTTTCTTTTTATCCCCCTCCCCCCCCCCCCCCAAAAAAAAAAAAAAAAAAAAAAAAAAAAGATTTTGATGAAATTCTGACAAAAGCAGAATTTAGTTTAGGACGGAGGACTATTAGATTTTTATTTTTATTATTATTTTTATTTTTCAAATTATAACATCGCTTTCTAATTATTCAGTTATATTTTCGATAAATTTTAGATTTCGATAAATGGCCGGCTATCGGAAAGTGACACCGCGAAAATCCCAGATTGAGACTTATAGTCCTCAGTCCTAATAAATAAATATCTTATTCTTCTTCCTTAAAGTTTGTTTGTAAAAAACATCAAAGCATTTCAAACAATGTGACTGAAAATTAGTGAAGAAAATTTTCTATAATTTTACTTGTTTATTTTCACTCATTTATTATAAAAACATAATATATATATATATATATATGTATATATATAGTAGAATCTCGTTAACGTGAATCTCAAGGGCGATAAAAAATTGTGTTCATGTTATCAGTAGTTCATGCTATCAGTAACTAATCTTCATATAATAAACTAATCTTCATTTTGACGGGGATTGTGGAAACAGTTCATGCTAAATGTAATTCACGTTAACAGTGTTCACGTTAACGAGGTTCGACTATATTATATACATATATATATATATATATTAGTGCATATATTACAAATTCGTGTTAAAAATTATTTTTAACTACAGGTAATTTAATTTATGAATACGAGATATAAAAAGGTATGCTATTACAAGTGTTTATTATTTCTACTAGTATAGTCAATTTAAAATTATACCGAAAATGAATAGCATTGTGTAAACGCAATATAATTCCCATCTTATATCATGCAACAAAAATAACAATTAGAAAAGGCATATTTTTGTCATGGCGCAATCATAATTTTATGAAATTTCTGTTTTAAAGCAATGAAAACACCAACCACTTAACTTTATTTTTGTATTATTTTTAACCCGCTAGATCGGAGTAAATTATTTCAAAATCCCAGGGATATTTAACTCTCTACAATACAATTATTAAAAAGTGTTCATTATTCCCGTCTTTTCTTGACGATTTTCGATTTCAACAATGTGAGAGTGTTTGCGAATTTCTTTTTTATAAGGTACATTACAAAAAAGCGAATTTCATGTTGTTGTTGGTTGGAGTGACTGACTGTTGGAGTCGATTGACTACGCTGAGATCCTAGGCTTACGGCAGTGGCTGCTCGCGCACCGAAAATAGGCGAAGAGGCACACTGTATTCATTTATAGAATATAAATTTACATTTAAATAAATATTTTTAGTTAATTTTAGTTAAGACCCTGCTTAATAAAAATTATGCATTAAAAATACTTCAATATTATTTTTGAGCTCTTCACCTATTTTCGGTTCACGAGCCGCCACTAGCTTACTGGTGGAATTCCCACTGTAAGGCGTCTTTCTAAGGGGTCTTAGCCCGTATTTACGGGAGAAAAGCGACTTTCCAGAAAGTTGTATGCAACTAGCAACAGTCTACCTCCTAGAATAAGGCAAAAAATATACTGTGCAAATCGCTGAAACTTTTTCTGAGATTAACGGAAAAAATAAAGTAAAATAAATAAGTAACTTATACTTCTTCCTTAAAGTTTGTTTGTAAAAAGCATCAATTATTTTCATCACTAAACAATGTGACTGAAGATTAGACAAGAAAAATTTCTATGTTTTATTTGTTTACTTTTTTGATCAGCTTTCTTATTTTATAATATGTTATTGGTTTATTCCCTAAACACGTTCACGCAAAGTAAAAGAAAAAAGAAAGAAAGACTGTATTATACAGTGCACTGTTGGGGTAGAAATATTTCTCAGCGTTTTTCTTGATTGAATTCTGTGTGTAAGGCCTGGAGGGTTAAAGTTTTACGAATTTCACACTGCGTAAATATTTCTCATGATACAAAAAATGATACTCATGATACATACTTTTTTAGTAGGTAAAGAATAAACTATATATTTAAAAAAATAATAATAGTTAATTTCAAATAGGTAACGTCTTATTTTTACTTTCTCTTAGCCTTATGTATGTCAAAGAAAAAAATATTTTTGGGTCAAATTTTCCAAACTGAGTTTTAGTTACATTTACTCTTTTTGTCTCGAACTTAATTTAAAAAAAAAAAAAAAAAAAAAAAAACATATTTTTATCTGTTGGTCTGTGTGTGTGTGTGTTAGTGTCTCTCTAAGTGTATGTGTGTATGCGTGTATGTATGTGTGTCTGTTATCAGCATTTCAAGAACAAATAGTAGCAGGAATTCCAAACTCGGCGTTCAAAATGTGTATCATATATAGATTTTACACTAAACTTTCGTTGAAATCAAGAAAAAATATATTAAGTCTATGGGGAAAAAATTAAGTTCAATGTAACATCTACAGGCGGTCCTAAAAAAATGAAATGAACATATTTTTTTTTATGCACAAAAAGGCATGTTCTGTGTAAACTGGGGTAAGAAAATCATTGGCTTACAGGGCAACCTAAATTATTTAGATGTATAGTGGTTATACTTCAAAATTGTTGGAAGTGTATTTCATTTTGTGTAGTGCGTTTTTCATAAGGATTAAATTTAAATACACAGTGTGCTGTGCAAGGCCGTGGAAAAAATATAAGGCCGATTAAATAGCCAGTCAAACTAGGATTTATGCAAATTTGCCGGATAGGAAGGCAACAAATATACAAAGTATGCAAATGATTTGCTAATTATAATACACTTTAATTATATTTGATATTACTCTTATTGCTGATGGGAACAAGTATAAGATTGTAAAATTTTTTGGAGGAACATGCACATTTTCTGTTGCCTGAGAAAGCACGAAAAATAAAAAAGCAACCTATCAACGCATTTAGGGTTACTTTAAGCTTAATCTATTGACAAGAATGCCGAGGCAGAAACAATTGTACGATGTAGAAAGTGGAAAAATCCTTGGAATGAAAGTGAGTGGAATGAGTGGTGCAGATATTTCTAGGTCTATGGGTAAGGTCCAAGACGGTAATCAATAATTTTTTCAAAATCGTCCAAAGTATGGTTACCATAATTTGCAAGCGCACAGGAAAACCAAGTGCACTTTTATGACGCTAAAAATCGACCGTTTTTCGATGGATGTGCGATTAAAAAATGTCTTCTTTTGAAATATTTCGCACTTTAAGCCTACCATGTACCCGACTTATCTGCATTGTTTAAAATTTAGACTCGAGGGTGAAGTTCGTAAAATTACAACCCCGACAACACTTGATAAAGAGGTATAATTTAGCTTGCTTAGAATTTGCTAAAAATATGATTTGCTTGGAGCCATGGTATTTAAATAAATAATACCTTGATTTTCTAAGCGGCTATATGGAGGGGGATCAGCAATGGTATGGGGAGCGTTTGCTACTAATGGCACGTTACTAATTACGATAATTTATACCCAAATGAATGCAACAGAGTATAAAGATATGCTGAACGATAGTTTGCTTTCCAATACCACTCCAGTTACATTAGGAGATTGGGCATTTCAGCCAGGATAATGCCAGCATACATGTTGCTCATTCAACAAAAGCTTGTTTTGAAACAAATGAAGTCCGTCTACTTGGCCATTCTGTAGTCTGGATCGAACCCGTTGGAAAACATTTGGGGCATATTTGCACAATCTGTTTATAAGGACATGTAACAATATTAAGGGAAAGGCAAAGTCATCAATGCATGGGAAAGTATTTAAATATATATACATATATATATATATTTCGACTTGGTTCAACGATGACTGATCGATTGATAAAAGTCATTGAAATAAAGTGCATTTTTTAGGATATTGACTTTATATTTTCATTCACAACTCCTCGACATTATATTTATTTCCAAGATGAAATGCCATCAGATTTTTAAATTGTCGTTTAATACTTTGATTATATTTTATATATGTTCATAACCATGTTTATGTTTTTTTTTTCATTTCTAAGTAAGAGTAATATTAAATTTCTCGCATTTAACTGTATTTTATGCTTTTCTGTTAATATATTTTGCGACTTTATATTATTTCCAGGTTCCAGGGCCTTATATACATATATATTAGACAATATACAGGGCTATTAAAAATTAAACTAAACGTTCTTTTCTATAGAATATAATTAATGAAAGTGCTTTGCTACATTATGATATGTTGACGAACATTGGTTAGGAAGATAAATTAATTTCCCGTACCCATACCATAAAGAAATTCTCTTAACACTTTCGCGACCGCATGCTTTTGTCTTTTTGACACTTAGTCCCGCCTGTGGGCGTTATTCTCAGGAGTTACAACATTTCTGGACAGAATTTTCTGTATTCACATTTATATTACAAATGGATATACATTATAAATATACTCTTTCTAATCAAAGTATTTGTATCTATAGTTTATCGATTGTACAAAAGTGAATATTGGGTATATGCTTAAAAAATAAATAACATACGAATTACGAAAGAAACGCCCACTGGCGGAGTTACAGATTTCAAAGTGATGTGAATCTACATCAGCGTTCGCGAAAGAATTAGGTTCCATTTTTCAACTCTGTTTTTCATGTAATATTACCTTTTGGGGTGTCCTGATTACAAAAGTCAATTTTTTAGCGACTAAACTTTATTGTTATCAATATAACCTAAGAACTGCAGAAAATTCAAATTTGGAGGTTATTTGAGGTTACCACTTGATAAGTTTCATTAAGATTGAAAAGTTTCAGGACAAAAAGTAACAGCCTTAATTTATATATATATATATATATAAGAGCTTAAAAAAAAGAAAAAGCTCGTTTTAGAAAATACAAAATTTACCATGATGGCAAAAGTAATTTATCCAACACAGAGGGAAATTTTGTTTGCTAGTCATTAATTAAAAGAAATTTCAATAGTAAAATTCACTGACAGAATCGCGTATAGTATATTATATTGTTTTAGATATCAAAAAACTATTATTTATATTAAAAACCTTTTTAAAATAAAATAAGGCAGACTTTGCATGAATAATATAAGCCTACTTGCGCACATATTTGTAGTTTAAGGGTAAGATTAGTTAGTTATGATTTTAGATATAATCAATAAATTTTCCGTCTACATTAAAGGTTATATATATGTATATATTGATAAAAAGTAAAGAACTTAACAATGCTATTGAAAATTCTGTTACTAGTGTCGTGGTAAGTACTTCGTAAATAATAATAAAGGTTCTAGTCGATGAATATGCTTTATTCGATAAATAATCTTGAATTAATTCAATAAAACTGTTTCTCCCACCTCAAAAATACTAAAAGTTAATAGAAATGAAAATTGCTTGTTCAGAAATAGTTGCATAATATCTTATCCACAGGCGCAGAAGATAAATTTTAATGAAGTTCACTCGATTGCAGAAATCTCCCATTTATGCATTTTGACGAAGATTAATGGGAATAAGTAAATATTTTATTGTCATGAAAAATTAACGAGTATATAAAATTATCTATGCCGTACCATTCATTAATATTTAAATTTCCTCTTTTTTATTTAAAAATTAAAGTATAACCTTTAATTCCAACTTATTAATTGAAAATATAATTCTTTTTTTTCGTGTATTCAAAATGTAATTTCATTACTTCTCAGATCAAGCATAATTATATAACACAAAAAAGGTATATTCATTATATTTTTATTCATTTTTATTTAGTCATTCTTATGTAATATTAAAATGTACTTTTTCTCTAAAATTAGAGTTTTTTCATGATATAAATTTAAATTAAAGAATATGATTATAAATTTCTTGTCTAAATTAATAAACTAAATTGAATAAATTACTGTTTTTTTTTTTTTTTTTTTTTTTTTTACTTTTATTGATTTAGTAGTTTAAGTAATATGTAATATATATATATATATATATAGAGAGAGAGAGAGAGAGAGAGAGAGAGTTCAAATTATTAGAATTTTCTTTCTTTCTTTCTTTCTCTCTCTTTTTTTTTTTTTTTTTTTTTTTTTTTGCTTGATTTGACATCTTTTCGATTATTAAAAAAAAAAAAAAAAAGCAGACGAAATGACCTGAAACTTTGTAAACAACTGATATTTTTCAATATCGATTTAGTCCAGAGTGGAATTTGGGGATCAACCAGGAGTTGAAGAATTGCGAAAATACATTGGTTCACTCTGTATCACAAAAAGCTAAAAATAACTTGTAACATTAACACGTTGTTCCACATACTATGTACAATATTTGTATGTTTTGGTGCGGGAATTGCGAAATAATTTAGACAAATATATATATATATATATATATATATATTTTTTTTTTTTTTTTCAAAAATTACAATTTTTTTTCGCAAATATTTTACTTATAACTTGAACAAATTTCCACAAAAATTTACAAAACTTGCTGAAAATTTGACAAAACATTAGAATGCATTATTCTGAAACATAAAATTTCCATGTGTAATATTCGATTGGATATGAGCATTTTTAGTAAATATTATTTTACTGCACATTAGTGAAAGATACAAAAAAGAAAAAAAAATTGCATAGGTTTAAAACGAGATATAATAAGCAACTTTTGTCAAAAATTCACTTGAATAGAGAAAAATTAAGAAAACTGTCGGCGAAAGAATGAAGTATATTTTAGGTGTTTTCCAGAGTTGAAATTTTATAAGGGGTTTTAGACATACCGCATATTTAATTTAAGATCCAATTATTTCAATCACGTTGCAAAAGTCATTTTTTGTGAAAAATCCCTTACAAGCTTGTAACTCTAACATATTTTAATTTACTTACCAAGATCTGTGAGCTCGTAAGGGTTTTTTCTGAAAAAAGAACTTTCGCAACGTGATTGAAAGAATTGGATCTTCAAATTAATACGCAGCATGTGTAAGACCCCTTATAAAATTTCACCTCTGGAAAATACCTGAAATCTGTCTTTCTTTTGCCGGCAGTTTGCTTAATTTTTACTCTATTCAAATGAACTTTAGACAAAAGTGGCTCAATATATCTAGCTTTCAAACTATGCAATAAAAATCTTTCTATCTTTCGTGCATGCGCAGTAAAACAATATTTACTAAAAATGCTTATATTTCAACGAATATTACACATGTAAATTTTAAGTTCGATAATAATGCTTCTCTAACGTTTTGTCAATTTTTCATCAATTTTTGTAAAATTTTACGGACGTTTGTTTTAATTATAAGAAAAAATATATACCTATAGTAATTTTTGAAAGACATTATGTGTGCCTGAATAATTATGCATTTCCCGAACCAAAACATATACATATTGTACATTGTATGTGCATCAATGTATTAAAGTTACAAGTCATTATTTGTAGTTCTTTGTGATATAGGGTGATCCAAATTTTTTGAACTTCTTCAATTTGTGGTTGGTCCCCTAATTGTACTCCGGACTAAATCGGTAGGGAAAAATATGAGTTTTTATTTTTATTTATTTATTTATTTTTTATTTATTTGTTTATTTTTTAATTTTAATTTTAATTTTTTTTTTTTTTCATTACGAAATTTCAAGCCATTTCTTCTAGTATGATTTTAGATAATTGAAAAAATATATATATATTCTAGTAAATTGAACACCCACTCTCTCTCTCTGTCTCTCTCTCTCTCTCTCTCTCTCTCTCTATATATATATATATATATATATATATATATATATATATGCGTGTGTGTATGCATATTGTATTTTATTTTCATAAACTGAATTAGTTTTTATTTTTTTATTTTCTTTCTTTCTCTCTTTCTTCTTCTTCTTATTATTATTATTCCGATTGCAATTTAATTTATGTTTCCCAGACTTGATCAACCTGCATAAATTATTGTCTAAAATATTATTTTTCGGTTATTTACATTTTATGTAATCCCAGTAAGTTCAGTTATGTGGTCATACTAAAAAAATGATGATGTATCATATAATAATGAACGGCTTTGTATAACATACTTATTGTATACTTATTGCAGTAAGAGCATCTTATAGGTTGTTTATTTATTTGATTTTATGTATGTATTTTAATTATAAATAATTCAATATATACATCGTGTTTTTGCGTTTGTTGTGTTTGTAGATTATGTTCATAATGTATATTCTTTATTCTGTTTGTGTTTTTTTATAAATATTGCACTTGGATATTCTCAACTTAAACTTTCCACTTTATATATATGTACTTTTTTAATTTTTTTCTTCTTTTTTTCTTTCGTGCCAAGAGGGAGAGCATAACGGGAAATGAGTATAAAAAATTCTCCGTTCCTTAACATTAGTTAAGGTTTTTTTTTTTTTACTTTTAGGCCACGGGAAAGGCAGTAATACAGAAGTTTCTTTCTTGAAACTATTTCCTACTGCTCTAGAAGTAGAGCAGAAATGTAAGTCTTGGTGAAAAAAATATTATTACCCCCCAAAATCTAACAAAAATCTGAGAATTCCACGTTTATAATTTGCGGATATTCTCTTGATGTTCATAATAATAGAAAAAAAATACTGAATTCATTCTACCTTCAGTAGAAACAGCTCCCTAGAGCACCATAGATCCACCTTTAAAATGCCCGATTCATATCTAACTTTTAAAAAAACGCTCTGTCTTTCATTATCTTCAGATCGTGACAGTAGCTGTTAAAACCATTTGGTTAATCCAGAATAAAATGTTTTTCATCCGAAAATGCAACATTTTATTATTTAATATTGTCTTTATTCAAATTTAACGCAGACGTTCTTTCCCCGATTAAACGCTTATTGATTATTACAGTTTTTTTATTCCTTTTAACATGTTATTAATTATTTTAAACATGCATAAATGTGGACTCCAACCTTTCGTTAAAAATTACGAGCATCTATCTCCTTCTATCGAACCAGCAGTTCAACGTTTAATCACATTTCCTTCAGCAATTTTAGATCTTCGAATTTCATTAGAAATTCGGCGGATTGAAATTATACTTCCACTTAAAAAACACATTTATCATGCTTCACTACATGAACGTTCTTTTTTTCCGAGGAATTATCAGTAATATCCGTCCAAGAAATATCGAAGGCTTATATATGAATTAATCTAGCCCAGTAGTTAACAAATTCGCATGTCAACTGCAATTTATCTGCTAGTAAGTTATATAAAACGAAAAAATCTGGGGATTTTCCCTATAATTATGAACATCTAAAAACGTGGAGAAAAACATATTTTGCATTACATTTTTTTTTAATTTTGTTTCATATTAAAAAAAAAAAAAAAAAAAAAAAAATGGCAGTTTTGATTTTTAGAATGCTAGACATATTAAGTGCACTTGGTATAATCTTGTTCACAATTATTTTTACATTAGTTATTTCAAAACATAAAGTGTCCTTATAAATATGAGAAGGAGTGTAGACATATATTTACTAAGAATGAACGGCAAATGAAGGAGAAAAGGACCTTTACGTTCTTTACATGTTTAAAATTAGTATGTGTAAACGATATATCGCAACACTTATACACTTATACTAATAAAAAAAAAAGTTTTATTTTTTTCTGTTTTAAACTGAGATAGGGTTTCCAAATTTTGTCGAAACTAAACTATTTTAAGTGACAGTTCATATCAACCTAAAATTGGACATGTTTATTCTAAAAATGATGACTGAGCGATTTTATAACAGCCTCGAACATGAATTTGATCATAGAATGCTATAACCAACCGTTCTTGAGTTATGTGAGTTACTAAATCTGTTTTGTAATTCAGTTTTACAATATCTATTCTATCTCATACACTGTTAAAAATTTCAGTTCAAACTTCATCCACTACATGGAATAAAGTTATAAGCAATACCATTATATTATTCAACCTTATTTTTAGGTTTCTATTCTTCTTGCGATTGAATTTAAGTTGCACCAAAACTGGGAGCAAACTTACATCTACTCACAAGGAAAGTGTTTTAGCGTACATGTAACTGTAATTTCCTTAGTATTCAGGAGATAGCCACAATGACGCGCTAAAAATAGAGTATATGTTTTCACTGGCTGTACGCTGTGAGACGGAGAGTGAAAATAAAATATGTGAAGTGACAGCGTGTGATTATATCATTCAAAAACAACATTTATTACAAGATAAAAGAGTTCTTTATTCAATTAATCATTAACTAGATGTTACTAAAAGAAAATTCATTGAAGTACATTCTTTTAAGAAGTGAGAAAAATCTGCACTGTAAAAAGTTTGTCCTATTTGCTTCCAGAAATTCTCTGTAATTTGAGAAAATACGTTCTGACAACGTAATGTTTTCGTAAATTACTCGTATTTTCTCAAATTCCAGAGAATTTCTGGCAGAAAATAGTACATATTTTTTACAGTGTGTTAATTATGCAGTCTAAGAAGTATGAATTAGTAAAATTAAATTAAAATTAAAATTAAAGAGATGGTCGAAAACTTAAGATAAAATGCCAATTTTGTGCAACAACGCATCCATAGGTGATAAAACGGCAGAAAATTTAGCCCCTTTTATCAAAATCAACGAAACACACAGAATTTTCGTGAAAGAAATCATGGCACAGTGCCAGGGTGTTTGACTTGAGACATGGAGATCTTCAGTTCGATCCGCGCTTCCGTCGAATTTCGAATTTTTATTTTATTTAAAACGTAATACCAATATTTGGTTCACCATAAAATTAACAAATCATGGTAAAATATTAAACCAGCGTGTGATTCCAGCTACTTCAATATCAAGTTTTGGTTCAAACTAACACTAAATGTTTAACAGAGTACAAATAAACAAAAGGATTTTAAGCAAACCTTTAACCCTAGCAGCACAAAGTGTTCCAAAAACGTAATAATCATATAACATTGAAACATTATAAGCATTTCAGAAAAGCTTAAAAACGTTCTGATTGCTTTCCGATTAGTTTCAAAAACGTAGAAATGTCCGCGATTGTAACAAAAAATCAGATACGTAACGGAAACGTTACAATCACTGAACAGATAGAAAATCAAAATGGGCGAATGTTTCAGAAAGGTATCAGACAGCATACTTAAATGCGTTACGTTTTTGAAAGATTGTAAGCTTTTTGCAACATAACTGAAACATTCTGTGCTGTATGGGAAGTACTACAAAGCACACTTTTGACAAAAATTTGTACAAAATATTTTCATGAAAGAATTTGGAAGAAGATTATTTAAAATAGATGTAAGTGAAATTTTGTCACAATTCAGACGGAAGGATCTATGTTTTTTTTTTCATGTGTGCTAAATTGTATATGCATATGTACTAATATCTAGGTTCTAAATATTAAATAGAATCTTAAATATATATATATATATATATATATATATATATTATAAATTTTTAAGTGTATATAAATTAAATTAAACCTAATCGACGTAAATTTAAAATATTCGAATAAAACCATTCATTGAAACAACTTCTGATGTACGATTTTAAATGACAATGCAGTATTTTCTGAATTCGAAATCCAATTTTGAAGAACAAAGGAATCCAATCAAATATTCCGGTAGATTTGAATCAATGAATTCGCTTTAGAATGAAACGAACGAAAAGTTTAACGAATTTTGCAAATGATGTTTATGTAATACATAACAGCAATTTACAGTGAATTTCAAAATGGAGTTTTAAAAAAAATAAAACTTACAAACATGCCAAATAGTATAAATTAAAAATTAACAATACTTTGGTTTATATATTATAAAATATTATATTTCCTGTTGGTTGCATTTAGATTATTAAAATTTAAAAAATATTTTTATGATATAATCTATAATTACCGAAAAAGTACAATATGGTTAGAATGCTTGGCATGAAAATTGTCTCTGACACTATTTCAGCATATTCTATGTAAAATGACCTCCTAAATCCGAATAGAACGCCCATTATATCCTATAACCCACCATTTTTTAGGAATAGTTACCTATTTTTATTACTTTTCGATGATTTTATGGCTGTAAATTTGATTTTTAGGTGGGAGGAAGATTACTTTAATCGTTAAATATCATCTGAGGGTTTAAATAGTTGGAAAATTCTAAAACATGGACATTTGCGACAAGGGAAAAATTTTGGGGAGGATTTGCCACTGAAATTATGCATTAGATTTCTTATATATTTTTAATATGTTATTAATGTTTTTCATTTCTTTTCTTTTTTTTTTCTTTATATTTATATATATATATATTAGGTACTAAATTAATTATTTTTCATTCTTCAAATCAAATTAATGGTCATAAAGTATCGAACAGAGAAATAAATTGAGGGAGAGGGTGGTGTATCTAAAAAACGGTGGGTGACTGAGCAAAATGGGAGTTATATTCGGATTCAGGAGGTCATTTTACATACGAATCACCAAGAAGAGTGTCATATCGCGAATTTTTACTTTCTTCTATATGTAATATAGAGAAAGTATTATATTCGCTAAAATTTTCGACCTCCATTTTTTGACGGATTTACATGTTTTCGATGTCTAGATTACGAATTAATAGTTTTTAGAAAATGTCTGTCTGTCTGTGTGTCTGTCTGTATCATTTTTTTTGTGGACGCTGTATCTCACGAACCAATGAATGAAATTTGACCAAACTTGGTATTTAGTTGCACCCTGACATGAACTGGTGCTGATTAGATTTGGGATCAATACCTCAACAGGTGGCACTGTGATCGCATTTTATGCAAATTTTTGACATGGCAGCATAGGACAAAATTCCGTATAAATGGGCATAATGAGAGTTATTTTAAACTTGTGATTGTAAAATTAATGTGAATTATTGATAATAGTAGTATTTAACTAGGAAAAAAAAATGTGCATGTGGGGGCATCGCTTCCCCCCTGGGGGGGGAGTACCCACCGGGGGGGTAAATTTTCAAGACGGGTATCTTTCGAAAGATCTCGTCAATACCTTTAAAACGAATGGTTGAACTATAAATCTGTGACAATTTGAAACAAAGTTATCGATTTTTTTACTTTTAACGAAAAAAAAAAAACTTAGAAAAAAAAACGTATTTTTTTTTTTTTTTTTTTTTTTTTTTTTTTAACGAAATTTAACCAAACTTGGTATTTAGTTGGTCTCCGACATAAAGTGCTGCTGATTACATTTGGGGATCAATAGCTCAACAGGTGGCGCTGTGATCGCATTTTTTCTAAATTTTTAACATGGCAGTATAGGACAAAATTTCGTATAAATGTACATAATGAGAGTTATTTTTAACTTGTGATTGTAAAATTAATATGAGTTATTGATAATAGTAATAGTTAACTAGGAAAAAATTTCTGTGCATGTGGGGGAATCGCTTCCCCCCCCCTGAGGGGGGAAGTACCCTCCCTCCCCCCGGGGGGGGGGGGTAAATTTTCCAGATGGGTATCTTTCGAAAGATCTCGTCAATACTTTTAAAACGAATGGTTGAACTATAAATCTGTGATAATTTAAAACAAAGTTATCGATTTTTTTTACTTTTAACAAAAAAAAAAAAAAAAAAAAAAAAAAAAAACGAAAAAAATGGTTTTTTTTTTTTTCTTTTTTTTTTTTAAATATTGTTACTGGTTGAATATGTATTACTTTAAAAAAAAAATCTTAGAAAAAAATCGTTTTTTTTTTTTTTTTTTTTTTTTTTTTTAAATATTGTTACTGATTGAATATGTATATAGGAAAATATAGAAGAAAGTCTTGTGGTGGCCACAACATACTAGTTTTTTCTTCTTCTTGTAGTGCAGTGCTATTTGTTAGTAATTTTCGAAATCAAATGATACTATATAAATTATTTATAATAATTTTGAAATAATTATTTTATGGAGATTTAAGCTTTATTCAAAACAAATATATACCCAAAACCTATTAACCTAAAATTATACCTATTAATCCTTGACTGCCCCGGGCGTATATATATTGTTGCGTACTTGGGGGTTCGTGAGTTGTCTGAGAATGAAAGGCCAAACGTACAAAAATTCAGTAATTTATTCACAGAAAGTTCCAGAAAAATACAGGTCAATAAACCAATTATCAGCTTCAATTCAAGCAGTAACCACAGCTTAAACAACAGCTGTCAGTAGCAAATCCACAGTACAAACTGTATACCAATAACACTTGAAGCAAGTCTCCCTCAAAGAGGCTTAAGAGCAATGCAAGCACTAGCGAAGCTGGCTGAGATCTGAACTGAACTAACTGCCTTGGCGAGGAAGCGCTCCTTATATGCTGTTCCATGGAGCCCAGATTTTTCGAGAAAACTCTAGAAAGTGGTCAACCAATCAACTTACAGCTTCCATATTTGGTATATCCCATATAAGGATTTTCTCGCCAAGGTCGCCAAAAAAATCGCCAAGGTGGGAAAAAGTCGCCAAATTTGGCGCCAAATCCATTACTTGCATTACTGGGGCTTTTTAATGCGTTTTTAAGGGAAAATAAGGCTATTTCAACGCTAAAACGACTAGAAATGCACAAAATTAGCACTTTATCAACTTACTAAGCCTCTTTGAAAGAATTTATACAAAAATAAACACAATTATTTACAATTTCGTCACACTGCCCCCTCCCAAGGACTGCACGTCCCGGGCAGTGCAACCCTTGGTCAAGAGGCGAAACTAAACAAATTTACACAATCTAAAACACAAAAACTAAGTTGCACATAACGATAAAATAGAAATACAAATCAAGTGAGAAATATTTACAAAATTCACAAATATGTTGAAATATTTATATACAAATATTTACAAAATTCACAAATACGTACAAATATCTATATACAAATATTTACATTACGCATGCGCAAATTTTACCAGTATTTACATTTTTAACTTTTAATATTACCTTTACTTGTGGTACTTGGCTAGCCTATTATAGTGCACCACCTTCGGTTTTGATGAAGGTGTTTTAGTGATCCGCACCACTACATCATTCAGCCTTTTTAAGACTGTGTACGGTCCGTCCCAGTTGCACTGTAACTTGGGAGAGAGTCCTTTGCGTCGAACAGGATTCCACAACCAGACCTTCTCTCCTTCCTGGAACTCATGTTGTGTAGCCTTTAGATCGTACTTTGTCTTCATTTTCTCCGTTGTCATGTTAATCCGCTCACGAGCAAAGGTGTGTACGTCCTCAAATCGTGCCTGGAGATCTTGGATGTAATCCTCGGGCGATGAAGGCGCATCGGGTGGACAACCAAACAGGAGATCACAAGGGAGACGAAGTTCACGTCCAAACAGCATCTGGGCTGGAGTATAGCCGGTGGTTTCATGGACAGCACTTCGATAAGCCAGCAGGAACAATGGCAACTTCAAGTCCCAATCTTGCTGGTTCCTTGATACTAGAAGAGAGAGGTTATTCAGGATGGTACGATTGAACCTCTCGACCATGCCGTCCGACTGGGGATGTAAGGGTGTTGTCCGGGTTTTGTCTATGCCGAGTAGTTGACACAGTCCTTTGAAAACATCAGAGATAAAGTTCCTACCTTGGTCGGTATGAAGTTGTAGGGGCGTGCCGTACCTTGACACCCATTGCTGCACTAGGACCTCTGCGACTGTGCATGCTCTTGATTGGGAATGGGATATGCCTCAGGCCACTTGGTGAAATAGTCCATCACGACGAGGATGTATTTATTTCCACTGGAGGTCCGTGGCAAAGGACCCAAGATATCGATTGCAATCCGTTCAAATGGTGCTCCCACGTTATACCGTTGCAGTCTTCCTCGACTTCGTTTCTGCGGGCCTTTACGTGCCGCACAAGCATCACAGGATTTACACCATTTCTCCACATCCTCCTTTGCCTTGCACCAGTAGAAGCGTTCCCGAACTTTCTGCAGAGTCTTCATTACCCCAAAATGGCCTCCGGTAGAGCTACTATGCAGTTGTTCTAAAACAGCTGGAATTTTTGATCTTGGTAATAAAATCTGCCATCTGAAGCTTTTCCCATCATCAGATTCCCACTTTCTGTATAATACGCCGTTTCTGATATGAAGAGAGTCCCAAAGTGCCCAATAATTCTTCGTAATGGGACTAAACCTGGAAATGTCCTGCCAGATAGGTCTGTTGCTGGTCGTCTCCTTCAGCTGTAATATTGGCTTTATGTCAGGATCTTCCAACTGGGCTTTTCTAAGTTTTTCGTCACTCCATGGATCGGGATCGGGATCTTGATCTGATGGTGTTGAGACAGTAACTTGGCAGGCAACCGGATTTATCGGCAGGTATTTCTGTTTGGCTCTAGAGCAGTACTTGCAGCTTTCCGAGCAGGGCTTCCGTGACAAGGCATCAGCATTACCATGTAGAGTCCCTTTACGATGACGTATCTCGAAGTCATATTCCTGCAGGCGTTGTATCCACCTGGCAATCTGTCCTTCCGGGTTCTTGAACTGGAGCAACCACGTTAAAGATGCATGGTCAGTCCGGAGCAGGAATCTTTTGCCATAGAGATAATGATGGAAATGTTCTATTGCTTTTACGATGGCGAGTAGCTCTTTCCTGGTGGTACAGTAATTTCGCTCCGGTTTAGACAGGCATTTACTCCAATAGGCAATGACATGTTCTAGACCATCAATTTCCTGCGACAGAACAGCACCGACACTCTCATGGCTGGCATCTGTATCAAGTATGAACTGTCTGTCGGGCTGTGGATATGTCAAGATAGGCGATGATGTTAAGGCCTCTTTAAGTCGCTTGAACGCTTTTTCACATTCATCTGTCCACAGGAACTTCTGTTTGGCTTCCGTCAGCTTGTGCAGTGGTCTGGCAATATTTGAGAAACCCTTGACAAACTTCCTGTAGTAAGTGCATAACCCCAGGAAACTTCGTAGTTGGTGTACATTTTCAGGGCGACTCCAGTTCTCGACTGCAGAGATCTTCTCAGGATCAGTTCTCACACCTTCGGCAGAGATATGGCCGAGGTAGCTCACTTCACGACGGAACAAGTTACACTTGCCTGGATTCAATTTGAGGTTAGCCATTCTGAGTTTCTCCAGCACCTTTCGGATGTTTCGTAGATGGTCTTCAAAGGTGCGCCCCACAATGATAATATCATCCAAATACACCAGACAGGCTTCATAGGAAAGTCCTTTTAGCACTGTCTCCATCAGGCGTTCTAAGGTGGCAGGAGCATTACATAATCCGAACGGCATAACTTTAAATTGCCACAGTCCTTGTCCCGTGGTGAATGCAGTCTTCTCACGATCATCAGGATGTAATTCTACTTGCCAGTAACCGCTCTTCAGATCCAACGTCGAGAACCATTTATTGCCAGCAAGTGTGTCTAATGTGTCGTCAATTCTGGGAAGAGGGTAACTGTCTTTCTTCGTGATGTCATTCAAACGACGATAATCCACACAAAATCTTGTTGAACCATCCTTTTTCCGCACCTGTACTATGGGAGAGGCCCAAGGACTCGTTGATGGCTCGATGACGTCATTGTGCTGCATCTCATTTAGAAGTTCAGTGACCTCTTCCTGTTTAGCAAATGGAAGTCTTCTTGGATGTTGTTTGATTGGAGGATGATTTCCTGTATCAATTCTGTGCTGGGTGATGTTCGTTCTCCCGACGTCTTCAGGTGTTCGAGAAAAAAGGTCTTTAAATTCTTGGAGTAGCTTCACCGCAGCACATCTCTGTTCCTTTCCTAACTCTGCATTCTTGAGTAATTCCGTTATTAATTGTTCAGAAGACTTGGATTCAGTTGATTGCGTGGGGCGGTTGATGCATGTTACAGGAGTGCAGGCTGCTACCACCTCATCCTTCTTCACTGTTCGGACCTTTTCGCTGATGTTTGCGACTCTCACAGGAATAGTACTCTTTGAGAGATCAACTAGAGATGAAGCTACCAGAACTCCTCTTGGGCTATTGTCTGTATTCGGGTATTCAATCAGTCCATAGCGGAAGTATTGCTTTGTAGGTGGTTTTCCTGAAACTATTGTCTCTGTGTGTGGAGGGATGGAACTTTCTGACTTGGCTGTTATCTGGCAAATTGTCTGAATGTCTTGATTTTCAGTGTTGAACACAGCGATGTCTTCCGAACTCGAATGCAGTTCATTATTCTTGAAGTCCAATTGAAAGTTAAATTTTCTCAGGAAATCAATTCCAATGATTAAAGGATCTCTTATATCAGCCACATATGCCATATGATGGTAACTGGCATTTCCAAAAGTGATGGTCAAGTTAATTTTTCCATATATTTTGATTTCGTCTCCGGTCACAGTCTGGAGTTTTACACAGGGCGGCGTCCAGATGATCTTCTCTTTTAGTTCTTGAGCCAAATCCGTTCTAATGATGGTCACATTGGCTCCCGTGTCCAAAATCATCCGGCAGGTTGTGTTGTTAACTTGGCCATAGACGTGAAGTCCATTATCGCCGCCACTTATCGATGAAACATGAAATACTGTAAATTGGGGCTCTTTAATTTCAGGCGACTTCCGCCCCGCGAGATGGCCTCCTCTTAGTTTCCCTGTAGTGATGGTGAAGACGGGTGATTTCCTATAGTTGGTCGTACAGGGCAGTTCCTCTTCACGTGACCATCCCCTCCACAGCCCCAGCACTTTATCTTCCGGTCCTTTATTTCCTTTTTATTCTCTAGGCTGCGCAATCTCTTTAAGATCTCTTCGATACTTCTCTTCATTTCATTTTCACCAGCAGGGGTATCGTTTAATGAGACTGCTCTTATGGTATGGCGGTCTTTACGGGAGGCTTGTTGGGCTGCCTCTATCCTAAGTGCATAGCCTAAAGCTGATTCTACGTCTCTGATGTTGGACAGTCTTAGCGCTTTTTGAATTTCTGGATCACGAACAGCATCGATAAAGTACTGAAGAGCTAAGTCGTTCCGAGTGTCAGCATGACAGTCTGAGAATGCTAGATGTGACAATCTCTGAATGTCCGCTGCCAGCTCTTGCAAACTTTCGCCCGTTTTCTGGTAACGGGATTTTAGCTGGAGGCGACTATAGTCCTTAGAACACTTCTCTCCGAAGCGTAGCTCCAGTGCTCTAGTCAGGGCCTCGAAGTCGTTCCTTTCTTCTTTAGAAACATTTCTCAGTATCTCGGCTGCATCTCCCCGTAATGCTGCTGCTAAGTGGACTGACTTGGCGGTAGAGTTCCAGCCGTTAGCTTCAGCTACGATGGAAAACTGGGTCTTATATACATGCCAGGAGGAACTGCCGTCGTAGGTAGATAGCTTAATAGATTCCTGATTCTGGCTTCTTTTATCTCTCTTTTCCGTTTCCTGGGGCAAGGAGATCAACTTCTCTTCTACTTTTCTCTCAAGATGTTCCTCTACTTTCTTCATGACTTTCTTCTCGAAGTTCTCTTCTATCTTCATAAATCTCTCTTCAAAATTACTTTCTACTTTCATAACATTTTCTTCTATCTTCATAGCTTTCTCTTCAAAACTCTCTTCAATTTTCAAAACTTTCTCTTCAAAATTTTCTTCTATCTTTATAACTTTCTCTTCAAAATTTTCTTCTATCTTTATAACTTTCTCTTCTATTCCATCCATTCTATTTTCCATCACCGTTAATTTACCCTCGATTGATTCTTTCACCGTTGAAAGCTCTCTCTTCATCTCATCTTGATTAGATTTAATTTCTTCCTGAACTTCACCCAAACTGCTTTTCATATGCTTCATTTCTTCAGTCAAACCGTCTTTCAATTCTCTTTGCGATGTTTCCATTTTCTCAAGTGCTACTTTCATTTCTTCAGTCAAACCGTCTTTCAACTCTCTTTGCCCCTCTTTCATTTCTCTTTGTCCTGTTTCTATTTTCATTATCAATCCGGTTCTTAACTCATTCATCTGGGCAGTGAGTCCTTCTAGAAATTTCTTCATTTCTTGTTCCATAGCTCTCGTTATCACCATTCACAGACAAATCCCCGCTTCTGACACCAGAAATGTTGCGTACTTGGGGGTTCGTGAGTTGTCTGAGAATGAAAGGCCAAACGTACAAAAATTCAGTAATTTATTCACAGAAAGTTCCAGAAAAATACAGGTCTATAAACCAAGTATCAGCTTCAATTCAAACAGCAAACACAGCTTAAACAACAGCTGTCAATAGCAAATCCACAGTACAAACTGTATACCAATAACACTTGAAGCAAGTCTCCCTCAAAGAGGCTTAAGAGCAATGCAAGCACTAGCGAAGCTGGCTGAGATCTGAACTGAACTAACTGCCTTGGCGAGGAAGCGCTCCTTATATGCTGTTCCATGGAGCCCAGATTTTTCGAGAAAACTCTAGAAAGTGGTCAACCAATCAACTTACAGCTTCCATATTTGGTATATCCCATATAAGGATTTTCTCGCCAAGGTCGCCAAAAAAATCGCCAAGGTGGGAAAAAGTCGCCAAATTTGGCGCCAAATCCATTACTTGCATTACTGGGGCTTTTTAATGCGTTTTTAAGGGAAAATAAGGCTATTTCAACGCTAAAACGACTAGAAATGCACAAAATTAGCACTTTATCAACTTACTAAGCCTCTTTGAGAGAATTTATACAAAAATAAACACAATTATTTACAATTTCGTAACAATATGGTTTTCCAAAGTACAATCCTTTGTGTTTTACTGCTACCATTGAAACTATTGACACGGTTTGACAATGCAGTAAAATAACCATGAAAGTGATTTTGACAATGCTTGCAAAAGATTTATTCATTTCAGTCTTGAAAGGGAATTGTGGTTGTTAGCGTAGTTCATTGACATTTAAAGTATAAAAAATAAGTTTTAAATAGACGAGGGTAAATTTAACTGAAATGTTTGAGACAATGGTAGATGATACTCACTTAAAAAGTATCTGCTAAATATGTCAACTTAAATTCTAAATTGGTTGCAGATAAATAAATTTTAAACGTGGGAAAAGGGAGTTGACACGAGAGCATTACGACGCTATAATTATTTATGATTTTAATTTAGAGATAAGTAAAGAAAAATGTCTTTAAAGCTTACAATTAATATATGAAAATGAAGATTCATCTGGAATAACTATATTCAGATTGTTTACAGAATTTGGTGGAAATCGAAGATCTTTGTCAGCTGCAATCCTAGAATATGGATAGAAGAATGTTAATGAGTGATAATCGCTATGCTTACCAAATTATAAAGAATAAATTTAACGTCGAATTTCTTCTTGGGTCCCTCATTATTTAAGAGAATACACCAATGAACGGAGTCTTTACAGAACGTGTCTAAATCTCTAAAAGAAGCATAAAATTACTTAATGCTGATTGACATTTTATTATTTCTAAAATCATAATTGTCAAAGAAATTAAAATGTATTTCTTTGAAAATGACCCCAAACCAACATTGTTGAAAAGACAATTAGTTGAAAAAAATGTACATTGTATTTTTAGAAGAACAGGACTGGTCAAACTAGAGAGACAGAAAGCAATTAAAGCCAACTTGAGCAACACTACGGGTCTTGAAGAAATGAATGTAAGAAGACACATATTTCATCATAATAATGCATCTTCTCATATGGTAAAAATTACAGTCGATTTTTTAAAACACATTATAGTGATAGAACAACCATGTCTCTTCCTTCATCTTGAAATGTATGACTTTTGGATATTTTTTAAATCTAAAGAAAAAATTAGATGGTCTTCTTTTTTATATGAAAGATGAGATTTATGAGGCTAAACAAGTGTATTTTTCATCAATTCCAAGAAAAGCATTACATGAATCATTTAATCTTTGAAAGGTTTTCATACAAAAGTGCTTTAATATTCGAGAGGCTGTTCTGAACACGCCTTAGTTTCGATAAGTTTTACACGCATCCTTTAGCTGTGTCTCAGGAATTTGAGACAGACCTTCGTAATCATATTGATAAATTTGAAAATGGGCTAATTGTAGTCTACTAATAGAAATTATTTATAAATTATTAACAACTTTGTTAGAAATACAGTATTCATAAATTTAGTTATCACGTATGGGCATTAACTCCATTTTTCTAAAATTCTAAAATCAGAAATAAACAAACAATAACTGCTAAATCCTAATTTTCTATACACTGATATTTAATGTATTAGAAATTAATAATATATAACAACATGGATATTAATTACAAATGTAAAAACATCAACAAAAAACTATATATTAGATTAAAAAAAAATACAGAATGGGATGGTACCATAAATATTTTTTTGCATAAAATTTTTTGACACCTGTCTGCCCATAAGATATGCGATGATCATTACTCACACATGTGCATCCTTGCTGGAAATAGAAAGGCAAAATAGAGACGTTTAGAGTAATCTTGTCGTTTCAATCTTGGGCAAAATGCATCTTGTTAGGTAAAACTTCAGAATTTTGCATAAAATGATGCACTGGATGCCCACGGAATATCCAGTGCTCATGCTATTAATCAGCCACTTACAGTAATAGTTGAAGAACTTGCAGTTGCAACAACTGTTGCAGTTGAAACTTTCTCCATAATTGCCGATTCACTTGCACGTGGTATTGTTCCTGGTGTAACATCCACAGAATCAGTTTTTTCAAATTTACAAAACATGCTTTTTACAGCATTTTCGAACATATGGGTCCTCTCCTTAAAATTTTCATTCGGTAAAAATACTTGATTTCTGCAAAAGCATTGCTCTCCTTCTGGTAAAAATGTTTTACGATTAATACATGTCCCTTCTTATTCAGCGATGTATTCAGTATAAGTGATTTTTTTTTTCGAATCATATGTCTTGCTTTTAAATAGATATGACATGAGCTGAAAATTTGAATATGATTTTTGTACTGCAGCTCCATCTATTGGCGAAAGTTGACGTTGTAACTTATTCGACGGAAACCTCTACCGCATGATCTTAACAAATATTTGAAGTTTCATTCAGGTCCGTTCAATAGAACGGGAATGGACCTCATGCACCGCGCATCATAGCGGGAATATAAAAGTTACTTCGCCAATCGCTGAGCTCAAAAGTTTTGTTTAATTCTGTATTAGCCAATACCAACCGCTTCAATTGGTAAATATCCGCAGACATTGCCACTCGTGCACAAGATCTATTATAAACCTCTAAGTATTTCACCACGCTGAATAATGGGGAAATAATGATACTTTTCCAGAAATTTCAAACGTTAAGAATCAAAATAGTACAGTAATGAATTTTTAATTTCACGGATTTTACATATAATTTAGATATTCTGTAATATTAGCTTTTTTTTTTTTTTTTTTTTTCTAAGAACATTACTGATGTTAAAATCATATTTCAGTTTCGTAAATAATACTTTTAGTTTCTTTCATTTACTTCATATACTTCATTCCATTTACTTCAGATATTCATTTTTTTTTCTTTTATGGGCCTATTTTTTTATTTTTAAAGCATTGCTATTTTTTCTTTACTTTCGCTTTTCTTCTGATAATTGTTTCTTTTTTAATTATGTTTCTTCAAAGACATAATTTAACAAAATAAATCGCAGTTAAATTAAAAGGAAAAAGAAATAAAGTTTTCCCAATTAAATACCTAAATAACATTTCGAAACAAACTTCGATTCATTAATTGCACTGAAATGTAGTTTTCTTCTAAACATAGATTCAAGTAACTTTAACGAGCTTATAAAATAGACTAATTCTCCTAAGCATCCCACGTACACTGATAAATACTGCTATGTTCCTTGCACAACCAGTGCTACCTGAATTGCGAGATTAAGAATACGCAGAGACTGATTCAATGATTCGAAATCTAATTAAGATAACAAAATAAAATAATTTAACCGATCAAAACGGTTAGATTTACAAAAGCTTTCTTCCAATAAACATGAGATAAAGTTTGTTTATTTGGAAAAGTGCTACTTTGAATAGTAAAGAAAAGTTTTAATTTCCATGGTAAACTAGCGTCTTTATATTTTTGAATTGAAACGATAATCTTTTATTAACTAGAGCAAAAAAATGAGATACAATTTTAGTGAAGATTTATCCATTTAATGATATTTATATATAATTAATTACTTACTTAAAGGCGGTTCTGCATAATATTTGTAAAAATAAGAACTTTAATTACAAGATTAATCAATTTTACACGTATAATCTAGTTTCCACAGAAAAAAATAACAAAAATCGTGACAAAAAAAAGTATTTTTAGTGATTGGGATAAGAAATTTTTCCATTAAGATAATTTTTCATTAAGAAATATTTTCCATAATATTTTCCGTTTCCTAATTAAAATTATCAAAACAAAATGTCAACTTTTCCGTATATTTAAATTTTTTTTTTTTTTTTTTTTTTTTTTTTTTACCCGTAGCTGGTAACTGTTGTAAGAAGATTTATTGGTGTGTGTTAAACTGTATAAAATAGTTATTACTTTCTTCTATATGCATTTGAAGAAAATATTAGATTCATAAAAATTTGTAACCTCGGGTTTTTGATGGATTTATACGTTTTGAGAGGTGTAGAATACGATTTGACAAATTTCAGAAAATGTCTGTCTATCTGTGTGTGCGTATGCACGTGACAAAATTTTTGGTAACTGTATCTCAGGAACTACTGCAGTGAATTTCCTGAACTTTGGTATGTATTTGCTCCTTGACCAAAAAAAAAAAAAAGAAAGGAAGGAAGAAAGAAAGGATGCGATAATTTCAAATAAGTTATCGATATTTTCATTAAAAAAATAGAAAATATATATACATTTCTTTTTGTTTAAAATAAATAAATAAATAAATAACGCGCGCACATTCTTAAAAAGAAAAAAAAAAGTAATTAATATAAAACTGCAAAAAATCATTCTAAAGAAATGAGGCAGCTTCAGTATAGAACCCCTTGTCAAAATTTGAAATTTTGCACCGAAGTAAGATCAGGCGTTTCTCGTCAAGACCTTTACTTACGCGATTCCGATAACCATTTTAATCCATCATCAAAATGGCAGAAAAAATTTAAAAGTCGTCAATACGCTACAGGTATGCGAATGAAAAAAAAATGTATATAGTTAGTGATGCTAGAGAATGGAACATAATTATATACTGCATGCCTTCATATGTAATCTTATATATTAAATCACAAAGGTATTTCTTTAAGACTAAAATCGCACAATCTGGGCATGCGCGGAGGCTGTTCTTGTCTTTAGACGAAACCGTTTACCAATTGCTGAGAGCCTTTTCGAATATCTAGAGCAAGCGAATTCAGAAACCTGAGTGGCTCATGCCTTCTCGAGACTCGGGATGATGGTTTTTACACAGCGAAGACGCTGATGCTAATTTTCAATATTGGATACAAAATTCACAATTTTCCCTGTTTACAAACAGTAAGGTGTGTATGCATTTTTTTTTTTTTTTTTTAATTATTAAATTATATATTTGTCATGAATTCTAGAGTATTGTGATTGATATTTTGTTTAGCGTTTCTGTTAACATTTGTATACGTTTATATTAAAATGTTACTGTTAGCATTTTAACCTTTTTACTACTTTGTATATATTTATATGAAATATTGCTGTTTGCATTTTTTAATGTTTTGTGTTTGTATAGTATATTCAAAATGTTAGATTATTACAATTTTCACGAAATTGTACCTGATGAAAATTGCTTCGAGCTTTATCGATATTTTTATATTGCACCAAAGATAAGTATTTTTATTATTAGTTACTCCCATTATGTATATAGTTTATTTTTGAAATTCGATTGTAAATTGTATGTTTTAGTTGCAATATACAAACTGCTGAGTTTTTTTTTTTTTTATTGCATATTTTAAAACGCTATGCTGAGTAAATAAATACCATCGTTCTATATAGTTTGTTGATTATTTTCGGTGCCATATAGAAATAATGATAATGCACATAAGTATATATAATTTTTTGAGTATACTTAATAAGATATACATATGTAGCAGGGAGAAAAAATGTAAATGGTAACATTTCATTTTAAATAAACGTATAAAAAACAGAAAAAAAAAATTAAAAGTAGTTTCCAATGCTATAAAATATAAACTATACTCTAGAACTCATACAAACGCATAAAATTACTTTACACATAGAGAAAAAATAAGACAATGCATATGCACTTTATTGTTAACAAAGAAAAAAAAAAGTGGGATATTTCAAATTTAAGTGAGAAATTTTTTGATTTTGAGCACTCGAAGAGAGCAATAACTATCATAACCTAATTTATTTAACATTTAATTATTGCAATTTTTAGCCTTCACACTTTGTAATTGTTTGTTGATATAATAAACACTTTATATATCCTCTTAACAAATATTTATAATTAAAAAGTATTCTGAAATAATTACATAATATTTCCTTTTTTTTTTTTTTAATCAAGAATTTTTATAAAAGTTAAGTAAATAAAGGACACTACAGGCTTCGAACTAATTAATATATTACCCAACTGAACTAAAAAATTGATGAAATACTCAGAGCAATGTGAAAAAATTAAGGGGGAATCCCCCCTTATGATATATTTTTGAACGAGATTTTTCAAAATATTGCGAAATTCTCGCAATCCCACCATAAAATGGGAACCTTGAATTAACTGCTCTTATCTGTATATTATAGAAATACTTTGACTTATATGAAATTCTGAAAATTTATTCAATGGAAAGTAAATCAAATGTGATAGATGCTTATGTATATTCACAAGTTTTATCTTTTTTTTTACAAATTACCCAATTTGTTTGAAATAATTCACAAGTTCTGTGAGAATGCAATTTATGCTGCATACTAATTAAATTGACACTTGATTACAACTAAAAAACAAGATTTAAGTAGAGTTCTTCATGTTGTGTAATTTTGCAGGCAAAAGGTTAATCAGAATTCAAATGAAATTGTGTCCTGCTCTTTGTCATTTTTTTTAAAACAATGCTTTACCTAAAAAAGGATTTTGTTGCAATTTGACCTCCACTGGTGTATGATCCGAGTTATGAGTTTTTTCTTTGATATCCCAATTATTACTTTCCGAACACTATAGTGAGGAAAGTATTGTAATCATGTCAAAAATCCGAATTCGAGATTTTGATGTTTCTATACGTTTCGAGGTCCCCTGAGTCCGTTTTCACTATTTTTACGATGATATATGTATGTGTGTGTGTATGTGTGCATGTATGTGTGTATGTATGTGTGTATGTCTGTGAGTAAACACGCTAGCGTCTAAACGCTTTGTTCGAATAAGCTGAAAGTTGGTGCGTATATTGTACGTCACCATAGTACGAACCCTATAGATTTTGGTGAATCTAGCACTTATAGTTTTTTTACAGGGACACAAAGAAAAATTATTTATCATTATGGTCTATGGGACCAAATTTTTACTTTCTTCTATATTCAATAAAAGAAAGATTTGGATTCGTAAAAATTTTCGACCTCGGGTTTTTGGTGGATTTACACGTTTTGAGAGCTGTAGAACACGATTTGACCATTTTTACAAAATGTCTGTCTGTTTGTCTGTCAGTCTCTGCGTGGGTGTGACAAACTTTTGTGGCAACTGCATCTCAGGAACTACTTCACAGAAATTCATACAAATTGGCATGTAGTTGCACCTTGACATAAATTAGTGCATATCAACTTTTGGTAAAAATCGTCTTACAGGTTGCGTTGCCATCCCGCTTTTTCTTAATTTTTAACATGATGATATAGTACAAAATTTTGCATAAATGTGCACAAAGAAAATTATTTTTTAATAATTATTATGAAATTTACCAGAATTATTTATTTTTGAGATAGTCAACTGGGAAAATTTTTTTTGTATGTGTAGGAGCCTCGCCTCCCCCCCTCGAGGGGAGTAAATTTTCATGATGGGTATCTTTCAAAAGAGCTCGCTAGTACCTTTAAAACGAATGGTAGAACCATAGATCTGCGATAATTTAAAATGAAGTTATCGATTTTTTTTTAATGTAATGACAATAAAATTGACTTTTTTTTGGATATTTAGTGTTATACTACTTCTCTAACATGGAAATCATCTGCATTATCATGGAAGATAATTTTTTTAAATAATAATTTTAATAAATTATTTTTACTGAGGGAATTTGTATTTGAAGAAAGTCATGTGGTCGCCACAACATACTAGTTAAAAGTGCAATAGCATCTAAACGCCTTATTCAATTGAGCTGAAAATTTATATGAATATTATAAATCAATGTTGCACTAAGCATTTTGGTGAATCTAGCATTTATAGGTTTTTTATAGGGACACAACGAAAATTCTTTATCATTTTGATCTATGAATCAAAGTTCAGTAGCGTTAAATAAAACATCGTGTAATATATGGAGAAAAATACTCAAACACTTTATTATGGTTTTATCTCTCTTGTTTCTTAAGCACTTTGGTGAATCTAGCATTTATAGGTTTTTTATAGGGACACAACGAAAATTCTTTATCATTTTGATCTATGGGCTCAAAGTTCAGTAGCGTTAAATAAAACATCGTGTAATATATGGAGAAAAATACTCAAACACTTTATTATGGTTTTATCTCTCTTGTTTTTTAATAACTCCTCTTTCTTTACTTTATCTACAAAACTGTTAATTACTCAATGTTCGGAAAGTCGAGTGGAGTCATTCCAGATTTTTTTTTATGTTATCTTCCTATATGGTCAGTTACAAATATTGTTCTTCTAAACAATATGTAGAAACTAGAACCTAACAAGTTTTGGTTTATCAGTACTAGACATCAAACAGTGCAAACAACAATTCCTTATTTAAGTGTGTGCATGTGGCGGCATGATGCTTACATCCACAAGTTATGTAAAGTGTTGAGCCATTGTCGCAGTAAGCCTAGCATGCTTGAACGATAAATTTGTCGATAGCTGTATAGGCATCTCTCAATTTTAGTTTTCCTGTCGCCTGCTTATGGGAGCACTGATTTTTTTCTTGGACGAAAGTTTCGCAAAATTTTTTCTAATTAGAGATTATGAATTATTGTTTTTTCAATACAGTACTTAAGACAATAAAAGCACCTACGCGTACTGTAACAAATAGTGGGATTGAAGTATTGAGCCTTCCATGGCTCTACCCAACTGCACAGAGCGTTGCATGCTCTAACTAAGGAAAGCGATCGCATCAGCATTTACGCTGACAGTCTCACCAGCTCTCTCCACTGTTGGCCGGATACTCAATAATTTTTTCTCTTGACAGCTCGTTCCGACGGGCATTGGAGGCAGCGCCATCTGTTGACTGGTGGAAGAAATACTTTCCACACATATATATATAGAGAGAAAGAGAAAGATATATAAACTAATTGATTGCAATATAGATCGATTCCTAAATAAATCAAGATAAAAAAATGTAAGTGATTTTTTTTAATTATTATTCTTGGACAACTACAAAATTATATAATAAAACGTATGAGAATTTTTGTTAATTTAAAAACGCTTTATTTAGAAAATATGTATTTACTTTTTTTTTAATCTTTCCAAAGCAAAAATAAAAATTACAGTGTAGGATTAAACACTATTGGTATTACTAATTATTTAACTTACACATTTAAAGTAAATATTACCTCATTGGTATTTATCATAAGAGATTTTCATTCAAATTGAGCTCGTTAAGAATATAATAGGCTAATAATTTTCTTCGAATATATTTAAGATTTGCTTTCTGAAAATTCCTAAACAATTAATAACCTAGTATATGTTTACTTAATTAGCAAGCCGTGTTGATTTATCAATTGAATTTAAAGCTTTTAAACAATGAATGGTATGTCCAACTTCATAACAGCTGTCGCTCCTTAATTAATTTAATAAATATAATTCTAATAAAAGCTGATTGTGAAGACAATCTAAAATTGCTCTCTATTTATTTTTTAATATACGATAATAATATTTTAATATACGATACTAATTGGAAATAAAAGGATAGCAAATGTGTGGCTCATAAATATTTATAAATATATTATGGTAGGCGTTAAAAATGATACTATACAAATATATTTTATTATTAATTTTTAATTGTTGAAATATGTGTTGTATACTGCATACATATCTATATTAATAAAATCAGAGTTTTGTCTGTAAATTTGTCGGAATCGAAAAATTTTGCGATATCTTCACGTTTTACACCCCATGAAAGCCGAAAATGACTTCAGAAAATTTTGCCTGTGTGTGTGTCTGTGTGTATGTCATCGTGTCCGAATGCCGCTTTTTTTGTCCGGGCATCACTCGAGAACGGCTGGACGGAATTCAACGACGCTTGGCAGGAATTTAGGTCTTCACCCAACTTAAAATTATATCTATCAACTTTTCGGAAATTCCCCCCCGTTCCCCCCCTAGGGGGTAAAAGACTAAAACACGTTTGTCCGGGCATCACTTAAGAACGGCTGAACGGAATTCAACGACGCTTGGCAGGAATTTAGGTCTTCACCCAACTTAAAATTATATCTATCAACTTTTCGGAAATTCCCCCCCCCCGTTCCCCCCTAGGGAGTAAAAGACTAAAACACGTTTGTCCGGGCATCACTTGAGAATGGCTGGACGGAATTCAACGACGCTTGGCAGGAATTTAGGTCTTCACCCAACTTAAAATTATATCTATCAACTTTTCGGAAATTCCCCCCCGTTCCCCCCTAAAGGGTAAAAGACTAAAACACGTTTGTACGGGCATCACTCGAGAACGGCTGGACGGAATTCAACGGCGCTTGGCAGAAACTTAGGTCTTCACCCAACTTGAAATTATATATATAGAAATTTTCAAAATTATAATTAGTGTTTAAATTGTGGGTTAAATACGCCTGCGCATGCGCCATAAATATCTTTTCACTAAAATGCTTTGAATGAAAAAATGAAATATAAAAATAAATTTTTAAGTTAAAGACTTTTGTATTCGCGTGATTTTCACTACAAATTATGAAAAGATTGAAATTAAGTGTTGCCATCTAAGTTTCATACTTTAGTTAATTTTAAAAAATCTAATTGTCGTATCGAAAAACTGTTTACACCCCAGGATTCAGAAAAATCACCTCTTTCATTTGGTACTGAATTTGTAATGATAGGTCCGATATTTCTAATTTATTTTTCCCTTTATCCGTTTTTCCGTTGCCACTTAATTTTCATACTTTAGTTATTTTATAAAAATCTAATTGTCGCATCGAAAAACTGTTTGAACCCGTGGATTCAGCAAAATCGCCCCTTTCATTCGGTATCAAATTTATAAATATAGGTCTGATATTTCTAATTTATTTTACCCTTTTTCCGTTTTCAACCCAGATTCGATATGGAACAGCTTTAGTATTGGATCCCTTTGGCAAAATTTTAATTCGGCACCGAAGTAGCTCGGACGTTTCTCGCCAAGATCTTCAATTGCACAATTGAGATAACCAATTCAGTTCATCGCAAAATTGGCTTAAAATATTTAAAGTCACCAAAGGGTTCCGATATTTAAGCTGTGCTTTTTGTATTTATTAGTGCTAGAGGCCTATTTCAGCCGGTTTATTGAATGGAGATTTATTGAATGAAGTCCCCCCAAGGCACAACTTTGACATGAGTCCCACCCCCAGGCCCAACTTTGACATGACTCCCCCGCAAGGTACCCCTATTTCAGTCGGTACAGCGTTGTCGAATTTTTATAATACACTCTTAATAGTGCTAAGGGCCTATTTCAGTCGGTTTATTGAATGTGGATTTACTGAATGAAGTCCCCCCAAGGCACAACTTTGACAGGAGTCCCCCCCAAGGTACCCCTATTTCAGTCGGTACAGCGTTGTCGAATTTTTATAATACACTCTTAATAGTGCTAAGGGCCTATTTCAGTCGGTTTATTGAATGGGGATTTATTGAATGAAGCCCCCCCAAGGCCCAACTTTGACATGAGTCCCCCCCAAGGTACATCTTTGACATGAGTCCCCCCCAAGGCACACCTTTGACATGAGTCCCCCCCGAGGCCCAACTTTGACATGAGTCCCCCCCCAGGCCCAACTTTGACATGAGTCCCCCCAAGGCCCAACTTTGACATGAGTCCCCCCCCAAGGCCCAACTTTGACATGAGTCCCCCCAAGGCACACCTTTGACATGAGTCCCCCCAAGGCCCAACTTTGACATGAGTCCCCCCCCAAGGTACAACTTTGACATGAGTTCCTCAAAGCCCAACTTTGACATGGGTCCCCCCCCAAGGTACAACTTTGACATGAGTTCCCCAAAGCCCAACTTTGACATGAGTCCCCCCCAAGGCCCAACTTTGACATGCGTCCCCCCAAGGCACACCTCCCCCTCATTGGGAAAAAGAGAAAAAACGTTGTTTTGCGGCTATAAGACAGTTTGGACTTCCAACGTTATTTGTTACAATATCTGCAGCTGAAACACATTGGTTTGATTTAATGAAAACTTTATCATGGAATTTAGATCGTCACGAATTAACTAAAGAAGAATTTGTCGATATTAACAAGTTTAGCAGTAGGCCTCTGGCACTAAATTAAAATCTGTCAATGTCAGATTTTCATGTTTTAAATAATGAAATAATGTCGTGTCTGTATAATTTTTATTTTTTATTTATTTATTTTATTTATAATACTGTCTATTAAAGACTTCTGTGGTCACGAAATTTGGTGCGAAAATTGTTTGTATGCATCCGGCACTTATTGTAACTGCATTTCACGAAATTCGAAATTCCCCCCCCCCCCCCCTTCTCGGAGTCGGATGGCAATAAACATGTGTAAAAACATGTTTTTCCGTTTGAATTCGCTTTGAATTATCTTAGAATGGCGAATTTTGGTGTGTGGATATTGATTAAGTGTACGCATTATGTACATTAGTGGGATTTTGCAAAACTTCGAACTCACCTGCTGAGGGTGGGGAAGTAAGAAGTGGGTAAGTTGTGCCGAAGACAGTGGGGACCCAGACTCCTAACATTGGGAGCGTGAAAACCTCTACCAATCACAGCGAGAACTTAGGTTATTAATAAAGATATGGCATTTTGACAAATCATTTAAGTTTAACGTCCAGCGAAGCGGGCAAAACCTGCTAGTATATTAAATAAACAAATGGAAAGAATGTGTTTACGCTTAATCGTTTTATTGAAAGAAACAAGAAATAATTATCTTTTGCTTTATAAATAAGTATAACAATAAATGATCTTACTAATTAATTTAAAAATATATTGTGTTATTACCCTATCTTTCTCTTACCCTGATATACAATATGATAAATACAAATTGCAGATTAAGGAGGAATATAAACAAGTACTGTATATAAATTTTGTGTAAAAATAATTCAAACTAGGTTCAGAAGCACATTTACCTGACCTGTGTGAAAGAAGCTACGAATCGGCTGACTGAAACCCCTGTTTCAATATAGTGTCTACGTTTATATAGAATTAAAGTCCGTTAATAAATTTAAAATATTATATTATATATAGTATTCCAAATTTTTTGACAATTTTCACTTGCATTACTTCTTTAAATTTATCAATCTTAATCAAATTTTAAAGTAGCAACCTCATATGAAAATATGAAACATTTCATTTGCATGCAATTACAGGTGATCATGAGGATGCATTCGTAATTTGAATAATTTGAATTAAATAAATGTATCATAGACGCCGTGCGGATAAGTGCATTATCGTATTCAAATATTGATATGGGAAAAAATTGAAATGCGACCAAAATATTCGGGTAGGGACCCGCATTTATAATAGCTGTGTTTCATTTCGAGTTCCTTTATCTCTTGTGCATGAAAATTTGCCTGACTCCTTGATTTCCTGTTTAAACAGCCAAAAAAGTTTATATCATGTTCAAAACAACCTTACCAGTGATTTGTTAACATTTAATTATTTTGACAATTTTTTTAAATGATAAAATCGGCGGTTACAGAAAGAAAAGAGAAAAATATCGGAGTATGACATTTCATTTTTACTTTCTTCTACACTAAGCGACAAAAAAAAAAAAAAAAAAAAAAAAAAAAAGCCGCATTTGTATGTTTTCCTTTTCGCCTTATACAACCGCTAATTTTATCGTTTAAAAAGCAAATTTTCGAACAGATTTTACTATGTTGTCCTCCACACACACTTTAGCTTTGAGTCCTGTGTTAAAAACAAAATGCAATTGTCAGGAAAATTGTAATTTTAGAATTTATTTCAAAAATGGCAAGAATAAGGCAGTTAACGATGCCACAAAAAGTATTAATTTTTGAATGAAAATCAAAAAATATTTTAATACGTGAGATGGCAAAATAATTAAATATTAATGAAATATTGGTAAAAGCGTTTTCAGCAAGATATAAAAGTTTTTGGCCGTTTAAACGGGAAATATGTTTTTAGGTGGCCACACTGGTCATCCAATCGAGATGACCGTAAGTTAAAAAGCCATTGCTTATAAAATCGGTTTGTATTACATTTAGAACATAAAAGAGCTTCAGAAAAAGTTTTTAGTAGCATAATTTCTTTAACTACAGTACAAGAACTATTAAACAAAGCAGGTTTAAATGACAGAAAATTTTAAAAAATTCCATTCTTAGTGAAGAGAAGTAGGAAAGCAAGACCTCAGATGGCTAAAAAAATTAAAAAAATATTAGTTAATTATTGGGCTGAACTGGTTCTGTCTGATGAGTCAAGTTTAACTTATTTCGGGCTAACGAAAACAAGCAGATCTGACAACGAAAATATGACCGACTTAATGAAAATCGCACTTTTAAAACAGTGGCACATTCTCCGTACATTATGGTACGGAGGTGCATAACTTTTCAAACACTCGGGAAAATTTTTATGCTCGAGGGATCAATTAACTCGAAATAAAACACTATCTCCATAAAAGTGGTGCCTGATCGACTATTTTGGAGATCTCCTAGACATTTCCGAAAACAGCATTTGAAGATAATAAGGCACCTTACTACACGGCGTCTGTGGTAAGTTTATTCACTTCAAATTGTCAAACATTCTTATACATTCCCATGAGAACCTATAATTTTGTAAGTAATCATATCTTTTTTACTTTCTTCTATATGTAATACTAGCTGACCCGTCCGGCTTCGCACGGATGAACAAATTTTAGCTAAAGATGAATTGATATAGAAAAAAAAAAAAACATCAAATATATCCGTTTATGTGTTTGTGAGGCAATATTAACAGCTGTTTATATATTGTGACTTTTTTTAGCATATTCTAAAGAAAAGTTCCTAAAAAGAAGGAATTTCGAAAGGTAGAAAAATTTAAATTGTACGAATTAAAAATTAATGTGTAGGTAAATAGATAAGATACAGCATTGCTAAAAGACCTCCTTGACAACATTTTACTTATTTATAATTCTTAAGTTTGTTTTTATTGCTATTTATATCTTTTTTTTTTTTTCATTTTTGCGATGTAAGATGACTATCTCTATTGCGCAAGTAAAGCCATTGTCGAGGAACGTTTGAGCAAATTTCGAAACGGTACCTATATTAATAGAAGAAATAATTTGCCTGTCTGTGTTTAACGTTCATTATAAACTATGGCACGTTAAGTTTAGAAATTCTTCTCTATAAAAAGAAATGCGTGCATATTTGCAACATATATTTTCGATATTTCTTACAGAACTTTCAAAAAATTACGTTTTAAGGAAATTTTCTCTCTCTTTTTTTTTTTTTTTTTTTTTTTGTATTATTTATTTAAATTAAATTTTCAAGCTGATTATAATAAAATTAAATGTTGACAATTTTTACTTACTGTTTATTTATTCATTTATTTTTTACATAAAAAGAAACATTTCTTTACTCATGCGAATAAAATAAATGTATTGAAAAATGAAACCTATGACATGATTTAATTATTATTATTTTTTAAAATATAAAACTGACGTCATAATAGCTTTAATTATTATTATTGTTATTATTATTATTTATTTGTTCTTAAAATATTATTTTTTATTAAATAAATAGCTTATGTGTTTTTTATTTTCTTAAATTTAACGTCCGCAAAGCAATATGGTTACTGTTTTAGTAATGGTTCTCCTTAGCGATCATTAATATTTTTTGTGATTTTGGCGATGAATTTAGAAGGTTATCGCAATAGCGTAAAGACTTTGGCGTGATACATCCCAGCTATTGCGGTGCCAAATTTGAAATATCGCCAAAGAAGTCCTATACAAAAGCAGATTTTCCTATTGGAATACATATTTAATTTATTTTAAATGAACCATGTTTCTAATCACTATAATGAAACTCGAATAATCAAATGTCATTTGCATTTCCTTAGCGGCTGTATATTGCGCTACTTGCTATAATTGTTAATTGCTGATAATGTTCGCTAAGTAAATTTAAACTTTCAATTATTCAGTTAAATCATTGGAATAGCGGAGCGAAGCGGCAATAAAATTTAATAAGTAAAGTCTCATTGATTCCACAGTGGAACACCAGTATTTCTAAGAGTGAGCTTGTCAACCATTTTTAATTCACTGGTTAATCAGTAAAACTCGCTGATTCAAACATTCAATGTTGATTGCGGTCGCAACCACCAAATGTTCACTGGTTTAACCATGTGTGTGTGGATGGTCAAATGCGCCAAATTATGTGAATGTTACATAACTGAAAATAAACGGCAAGAAACAATATACATTTTAGCGATTGTTTGGCTTATATTAGATATCTGTCGTATTTGGCGATATTTTATTTGGAGGTTAAAAATGTAATGCAAAAACATATACATTCCAAATGTATATTTTTGTAATACATATTGTACAACATATTTTTTCATATTATCGATTGTTGTCTTAATGGACGTTATTAAAATAACCATGATATTGATAGGAATTAAATATGTTTGCCAGTTGACATGGCGACCTTTTTATTATTATTATTATATTTTTTCGGCAGGGACATTATCAAATCTGCTCCGATTAGTTTCTTTAATATATATATATATATATATATATATATATATATAACAGAATTTAAAAGTAAATAGTGAAAAAAAAAAACACTGGCTTTAATTTTTTTTTCTTATTGAATGCTGAATGTTAACTATAAAGTAAATTTTTTAAATATGTATAAGCGTTAATACTTAAACTGGTGAACAAATTACAATTGTGAAATTTAAAATAAATCATAATAATTAGAGAAAGAATGTAGAGCTCGTACATTTCAGGGAAATTAATTTTGAAATACTCATTTATAGAAACATGCGAGAGCGAAATGTTGAAAAGAATGATTTTACTATGGTATTTTGGCGACTTTTTTTTTTTTTTTTTTTTTTTTTTTTTTTTTTTTTTTAAGTATTCAATTATTTGATGGTTATTAAAAAGTTTTGGGAAAGGTTGTGATAGCTATCATCCATGGCGAAAAAAAAAAAATAATAATAATAATAATAATAATAATGATTGCCAGTTTATCTCACGAATATATTTAATTTCTTCAAAAATTGATGGTTATTCAATGATGTATATTAAGAGAGCAATGAATAATATGGAACAATATTAGTACAATACATACTACAAAAACATAGATCTGATATTTAATACGAAAATATACATCAAACGAATATATACAGATTTTCATATTACGTTTTCGATCGCCAAATACAAAAATCGTCAAGGACAACTGATATCAAATCTATGCTTTTTTTTTTTTTTTTTTAAATTAAAATATTGAAAATTTGAATTAATAATTTATTTTATCAATATTTATTATAACCTGTAGCACTTAGGGACATTGTAGATAGCTTAAACATGTTTCTAATCAACATAATGAAACTCGAATAATTAAATGATATTTGCATTTCACTAATGGCTGTATGCGCTGTATATATTGCACTACTTGCCATAACTGTTTGTTGCTGAAAATGGTCGCCAAATAAATTTAAACTTCTCAATTATTTAATTAAAAAAAAAAGAAATCATTTAAATATAGTGACTGGAGCGCAGGCAATAAAATTGAATGAGTAAAGTCTCCTTGATTCTTTAATGGAACATGATTCAAAGAGTTAGCCTATCAGAGATTTTTAATTCATTGGTTCATCAGTGGAACTCACTGGTTCAAACGTTTAATGTTAATTGCGGTCCACCAAATATTCACTGGTTTAACCTTGTGTGTAAATCACCAAATGCGCTAAATTACGTGACAGCCATATAACTGAAAATAGTAGAATTATGTTTAAGCGTTAGCACTTATAATGCCGACAAATACTTTTAAATAAATTATTATAATGAATAGAAAAAGGAAACAGAATTGCTTACATTTCTAGAAAATTATTTTTGAATTATTAATTTTTAGAAATGCTCGAGAGGGAAATATTAAAGAAATGATTTTCACTGCAGCAGCAATATTCACTTGCTTGACGACTATTATGAAGTTTTCAGAACAAATTTGATATTTCGTCTTTGGAGAAATAAAGATCGCTTACTTATCTCGCACAGTATTAATTTCCCTTCAAAAATCATGGCTATACGCCAGCGAAGTGTGACGTTACTAACCACCTATGTGGCCAAGAAAAAGTTTTCCTATGTTAACCGTCCTTTGGAATTTTTGTAAAAAAATATTAAAAATCAAGGAAATTTTTTCCCATTTTAATCCCCATATTTAGGTCTTATAAATATATATTAGTTATTGTGTGCATGCGTTAGATTAAGCTATTTTGCTGTCAAATTGATAAAATTTTAATTTTAAATTTCAAAACTCGCACGTCCATGGTGTCCGAGTTACTTGTTTTGTGTTTGGCGATCAAAAACGTAATACAAAAATATATATACCAGATTTATATTTTCGTAATATGTATGGTACGAAATATCGTTTCATATTATTGATTGCTCTCTTAATATATGCGGCCCACCAGCGGCCGAGCGGTTCTGCGCTCCAAGCTGGTAGACGTGAGGTGCCGGGTTCGATCCCAGGTCGCGCTCGTCGGCCTAGCCGTTCGGAGTTTTCCGTGGTTTTCTCCGAAACTTGCGTAAATACGGGCTAGGACCCCTTAGAAAGACCTCCACGGAAGGCACTCCCCTTCAGGCCCAGGACCTACAGCAGTCAATCGGCCTTAATCCTAAACACCAACACCAACTCTTAATATATGCTGTTAAAATAACCATGATTTTTGAAAATATTTAAATATATTCGCTAGATAATTTGGAGATCATTTTTTCCCCGCCAAGGTTGACATATCAAATCTGTTCCGCTGCAACATATTAGTATCTTTTATCAGATACTTTATTTAGACATTTAAAAACAAATTTGACTTCAAATAATAATAGAATATTTATCATTTTCATTTCAATCAGTATGTTAGTTGGATATTTATTGTGCTACTACCCACATAGCAATTTCAATTTGCAGCGAAATTGCAGCAATCTTGTTTTGAAAGCCAACACACTTGCAGCAAGTTCAGTGTGACAAGCTGTAAGTTCATAACAAGATTGAAGCAAGTTAACGCAAACTCCAAAGTCACCATACGCCAAATTTGCAGCAAACTTGTCGTGTAAGTTGCACTCTCACTGTATCAAATTTGCTGCAAATTCGTTGTAAACTAGTAGAAAAGTTAGGTTTGTCGTATTAAGAGTACTGCAAATTCATTGCAATAGGCAAGCTTGTCATGTCAATCATTGCTTGTCATGCAATAGGCAAGCTTGTCACCAACTGTTAATGCATTTCAAACTCAGATTCTTATCGTATCACATAATCTACAAATACACATAGAAACATGTAAAAATAGCTTGTATTTCGCATAAGACTTGTCGACACGAGGCTTCGAGCCCCGCGGATAACGTCACGCTTCTTCCACCAGTAAACAACACGAGCAAGAAAACGTTGCGAAACCGCTTCAATATCACTCTTTGGTTGAGTTTCAAATACTAACATAGCAATTTTAGTTTCCAAAAGAAATGGTGTGAAAGGGAAAAAAAAATAATAATAATAAATAAAACGAAAGATGGATTTATGTTGTGTCTACTTTGCAGCAATTTCACGGCAAATTTATCGCATCAAATTTGTCATGGCAAGATAATATCAAGAAAAATCAAACTTGCTGCAAATGCGCTTGTTATCTGGGTATCACCCTTTGAAATGAAATGCTTATGTTTACATTCGAAAATGGAAGTTTGCCATTTTTTTTTCTACAGTTTGTAAATTTAAAATTAAAATTTTGTCAATTTAACAGCAAAACAATTTACTATAACATATGCCCAAAATAACTAATACATATCTATACCTAAATTTGGGGATTAAAATCGGGAAATGATTTTCCTCGATTTTTAGTAATCTTTTACAAAATATTCAATGGACGATTAACATAAAAATCTTTTTCTTGGCCCTACTTTTTTGATGGTCAGTGACGTCATCACTTCACCTGCGTATTTTAATAAGGTATATAATCTTTATTATAAATTATACTTTTTAGTATTTAATGTTGAAAAAACATTTAATGCTTCAGGTAAGTTATTTATTTATTTATTTATTTTTAATCTAATTTTGTTTACACATCTGCTTAAACATTAATGCTTAGTATTAAATAAATTATATCATTAGAAAAAAAAATAATAATAAGCTATAGTGACGTCAGATTTAACGTGTAAATTTAACATTTCACAAAGTTTTATATGAAATTCAATTTAATTCGCGTGCAAATATATTTCTTTTCTTTTCATGTCAAGATATTTAAAAAACAAAATGAACATGTAAAAGTTTGTTTTATGTTGGCAGCAGCTAATTATTTTAATATTTCATTATTTCCATTTCTATTATGGCTTTTATGGGGATTTTAATTAAAATGCTCAGATTTTAAACTAAAATTTATTTTATCAAAATTAAATATAGCCTATAACAATCAGGCATACTGTAGCTTTTGGTCAGTGAAAGAAGTTTTTAAATCGGTTCAGTAGTTTCAGAGATTACCCTCCACAAACATACAATTTTTTGCGCTTTATATAATGACTAGCTGACCCGTCCGGCTTCGCACTGATGAACAAATTTTAGTTAAAGATGGATTGATATGTAAAAAATCAAGAAATATATCAGTTTATATGTTATAGTCAGGCAATATTATTAACTGGAAAGTCAAAATATAATTTTACAATTATTTTTTTTAATTAGTTGTTAAATGTTGGCAATTTTTACTTAATGCTATTTATTTATTTATTTATTTATTTCATAAAAAGAAACATTTCTTTACTCATGAATAAAAAATATTGAAAAATAAACCTATGACATGAAAATGTTTTTGATAAAATTGACGTCATAATAGCTTTAATTATTATTTATTTTTTCATTTCGCAAATATATTTAATTTTTTCCATAATTGATTATTATTTTAATAATGTATATTAAAGGAGAAATCAATAATATGAAACAATATTCCTACAATATATACTATTACAGAATCTGGTGTGAAACAACCACACGACTTCCATTACCCACTATTATACGTAATATATACAATTTTTTGGAGATATTACTTGCATTTTTTGAGATTTTCGAGTAAGAGAAACTTGATACACGTATAAAGACACATACAACAGAGTTTGCATAGCGAGTTAAAAAATAAGGGGAAAAAAATAGATAGTTATTTTTTTAAACACGAATTTCCGAGATCTAAAACTGAACTACCTAATCAGGATGACCGTTAATATTCCTGTAATAAGCACGTAATACTTGAGAAAGGTTATCTAAATTGGATTAAAGAAAAAATTTTCAAGAATACGTTAGAGCCGTTTTTCAGATACCAACTTTTACCAAAACTTAACATACTCAATTATTGACCTAAAAACAATAATTACATACAAAAGGATATTTAATAGGAAGTTAACATGGCGAGTTTGAAAAAAATCCGTACAGGCGTTTTTAAAGGAACGCACTTGCGAAGTCTGAAATTGAGCTGTTTATAGAGGACGCCTATCAATTTTTCTGAACTAAGCAACTTTTCAATCGAAAGGGCATCTAATATATTATTTATATAGCAACTTTGAAGAAAATCATTAGAGGTGTTTTTGAATATGGGCTTAGGGTCCCATTTCTGGTTTTCGATGACCCAATTCCGGTTTTTCAATTTTCACGAAAATTTGGAAAATTTATCTGTACACCAGACCTGAATCACTTGTGAAGTTTAGTAGTTCTATTTTTATTAGTTTTGGAGATATGACAGCCAGAAGATTACACACACACGTGCACATATACACACACACTGACCAATTGCCAAAACCTATACAATACTTCCACTACCTACGGTAGTAGGGTAATTGAAGTAAACACATACATCTCGTATTTACTACGATAATATACAGATTTTCGTATTACGTTTTCGATCGCCAAATACAAAAATCGCCAATGACGATAGATATCAAATCTATGCTTTGTTTTCAATTAAAATATTGAAGCTTTTAATTAAAAATTTATTATAGCTTCTAGCACTTAGAGAGAGACAGTGTAACTTTTGATTATTGAAAGAAAAAAAAAAAAAAAAAGCAATCGGCTTTTTAGTTCTAGCGATCGTTCTCTACATATGCATATAAACCTTTCTTTTTTTTATATTAGTATAGCTAGAGCATAGGTATATTAAATAGGTTTCCAGTCAACATAATGTAACTCAAATAATTAAATGCTATTTACATTTCAGTAATGGCTGTATGCGCTATGTATATTGAGCTACTTGCCATAACTGTTAGTTGCTAAAAATAGTCGCCAAATAAATTTAAACATCTCAATACGCAAGCGAAGTATGACATCACTGACCGCCCGTGGATGCAAGAAAAAGATTTTCCATGTTAATCGCTCATTGGATTTTTTTTTTTTTTTTTTTTTTAATTAAAATTCTAGAAGAATTATTTCCCGATTTTAATCCTCATATTTGGGTATAGATATGTATTAGTTATTGTATGCATGCGTTAGATTGAGTTATTTTGCTGTCAAATTGACAAAATTTTAATTTTAAATTTCAAAACTGTCACCCTTGGCGTTTTTTGTATTTGGCGATCAAAAACGTAATACGAAAATATACATGCCAGATGTATATTTTCGTAATATGTATTGTACGAAATATTGTTTCATATTATTCGTTACACTCTTAATGTACGTTTTTAAAATAACCATGATTTTTGAAAGGAATTAAATTATATTCGCCAGATAATTTGGCGATATTTTTTTTTTCTGCCAAGGATGACGGATATCAAATCTATTCCGCTGCAACATATTAGTATATTATATCAGATACTTTATTTAGACATTTGAAAACAAATTTGACTTCAAACTATGATAGAATATTTATCCTTTCCCTTTTAATTAGTTTATTAGTTGGATGTTTATTGTGTAAATATCATCTTTTGAAATGAAATGTTTATGTTTTCAATCGAATATGGAAATTTGCCATTTTTTTTCTAGAGTTTTGAAATTTAAAATTCTAATTTTATCAATTTTACAACAAAAACAATTTAATCTAACGGATGCACATGATAACTAATACATATCTATATCCAAATATGGGGATTAAAATGGGGAAATAATTTTCCTCGATCTTTATTATTTTTTTACAAAAAATCCAGTTCACTTTTTATATTATTGTTCGCGTGAAAATATATTTTATTATATGTCTAAAAATAAATTAATTCGTAAATCTTTTTGGCAACAATTATAAATTAAAATAAATAATATTATAATCCGCGTTTGTAATGATCGATAGACGGCGCTTTGTGAACACTGCAGTTGTTAGTAAACATTAGCCACGTGTGTTCCAATAGTGTTCTTGTTATTCTACTTAATATTCGTACTATAATTTCTCCGCCATTACATTATGGAAAATTGATTGCTTTTGGAAAAAATACTTTAGTTTATTCAAAGTTCGATTCGGAAGTAGATTTTAAATGAAGTTGAACAAATATTAGTTTCAAATCATCTGATTAATTCTTTACTTCCATTAGCCGAAGCAACTGAAATTTTAAATTCGTCATTTGGAAATAAATGGAAGCTCAATTCTGGATTTCTTGATGCTTTGGATTTACACTGTGGCACACAAAAGTATATGTTATCTTTTTTACCGTATTTATTCATTTTTATTCAATAAATATATGTGAAACTAAACATCGGCTAGCAATGGCGGCTATATGGAATTCGAATTAAACCATGTTTATTGTAATTTCACCGTAGCCCACCAGAGGGCGAGCATTTCATTACAATCGCGGATTATAAAATAGAATTTCTTATTTTATTTTATTTTATTTATTTATTTATTTTTAAATTCCAATTTCGTTTACACCGTGGTTTACACACATCAGTTTAAACCACGGAGTAATAAAGACTCCGTGGTTTAAACATTGATGCTTAGATATTATATCATATCATATCAAATTAAATTATTAGAAAAATAAACACTTTTAATTCTATAATGACGTCAGATTTAACGTGTAAGTTTAACAATTAAAAAAGCTTTATATGAATTTCAATTTAATGCACGTGCAAATATATTTCTTTTCTTTTCACGTCAAGATATTTTAAAAACGAAATGAATATGTAAATGTTTCTTTTATGTTGGCAGCAGCTAATTTTTTTAATATTTCATTATTTCCATTTCTATTACGGCTTCTATGGGGATTTTAATTAAAATGCTCAGATTTTAAACTAAAATTTATTTTATCAAAATTAAATATAACCTATAACAATATGGCATACTGTAGCTTTCGGTCAGTGAAAGAAGTTTTTAAATCGGTTCAGTAGTTTCAGAGATTACCCTCCACAAACAAACAATTTTTTGCGCTTTATATAATGACTAGCTGACCCGTCCGGCTTCGCACGAATGAACAAATTTTAGTTAAAGATGGATTGACATGTAAAAAATCAAGAAAGATATCAGTTTATATGTAATAGTCAGGCAATATTATTAACTAAAAAGTCAAAATATAATTTTACAATTTTTTTTTTTTTTTTTTTAGTTGTTAAATGTTGGTAATTTTACCTAATGTTATTTATTTATTTATTTCATAAAAAGAAACATTTCTTTACTCATGAATAAAAAATATTGAAAAATAAACCTATGACATGAAAATGTTTTTGATAAAATTGACGTCATAATAGCTTTAATTATTATTTATTTGTTCATCTCGCAAATATATTTAATATTTTCCATAATTGATGGTTATTCTAATAATGTATATTAAGGGAGAAATCAATAATATGAAACAATATTCGTACAATGTTAAAGAATACTGTTACTGTTAAAGAATCTGGTGTGAAACAATCACACGACTTCCATTACCCACTATTACACGCATTATATACAATTTTTTGGAGATGTTATATGCATTTTTTGAGATTTTCCAGTAAGAGAAACTTGATACACGTATAAAAGACACATACAACAGAGTTTATACAGCGAGTTAAAAAAAAAAAAAAAAAAAAAGATAATTATTTTTTTAAACACGAATTTCCGAGATCTAAAACTGAACTACCTAATCATGGATGACCGTTAATATTCCTGTAATAAGCACGTAATACTTGAGAAAGGTTATCTAAGTTGGAGTAATGAAACAATTTTCAAGAAAACGTTAGAGCCGTTTTTGAGATACCAACTTTTACCAAAACTTAGCATACTCAGTTATTGACCGGAAAAGAATAACTACATACAAAAGGATATTTAATAGGAAGTTAACATGGCGAGTTTGAAAAAAATCCGTACAGGCGTTTTTAAAGGAACGCACTTGCGACATCTGAAATTGAGTTGTTCATAGAGGACGTCTATCAATTTTCCTGAACTAACCAACTATATCATTCAAAAGGGCATCTAATAGATTGTTTATATAGCACCTTTGAAGAAAATCGTTAGAGCTGTTTTTGTGATAAAGGCTTACGGTCCCATTTCCGGTTTTCGATGACCCAATTCTGGTTTTTCAAGTTTTACGAAAATTTGGAAAATTTATCTGTACTCCAGACCAGAATCAATTGTGAAGTTTCGTAGTTCTATCTTTATTAGTTTCGGAGATATGACAGCCAGAAGATTCCACACATACGTACACACATACACACACAATGACCCATTGCCAAAAACTACTTTTTTGGACTCAGGAGGCCTTAAAACGTGTAAATCAGGTGAAACTCTATATCGAAATTTTGGACCGAATATAATACTTCCACTATCTACGGTAGTGGGATAATTGAAGTAAAAACATAGATCTCGTAATTAATACGAAAATATACAGATTTTCGTATTGCGCTTTCGATCGCCAAACACAAAAATCGCCAAGGACGACAGATATCAAATCTATGCTTTGTTTTCAATTAAAATATTGAAAATTTGAATTAAAAATTTATTTTACCAAAATTTATTATAGACTCTAGCACTTAGAGACAGTGTAACCTTTGATTAGTTGAAAGAAAGAAAGAAAAAAAATCGGCTTTTTAGTTCTAGCGATCGTTATCTACATATATACATAAACCTTTCCTCTTCATATATTAGTATAGATAGAGCATAGCTAGATTAAATAGGTTTCTAATCAACATAATGTAACTCAAATAATTAAATGCTATTTGCATTTCAGTAATGGTTGTATGCGCTATGTATATTGAGCAACTTGTCATAACTATTAGTTGCTAAAAATAGTCGTCAAATAAATTTAAACTTCTCAATTATTCTTTTAAAAAATGCATAATGAAATGCAGATGATATTTTTTTAATTGACTTTTTATATTATTTTACGCAAGCGAAGTGTGACGTCACAGACCGTCCGTGGATGCAAGAAAATGATTTCCTATGTTAATCACCCATTGGATTTTTTGTAAAAAATTATTAAAAATCGAGAAAAGTTATTTCCCGATTTCCATCCCCATATTTGGGTATATATATGTATTAGTTATCATGTGCATGTGTTAGATTGAGTTATTTTGCTGTCAAATTGACAAAATTTTAATTTTAAATTAAAAAACTCTGTTGTCCTTGGCGTTTTTGTATTTGGCGATCAAAAACGTCATACGAAAATATATGTGCCAGATGCATATTTTCGTAATATGCATTGTACGAAATATTTTTTCATATTATTCATTACTCTCTTAATATAAGTTGTTAAAATAACCATGATTTTTGAAAGAAATTAAATTACGCTCGCCAGATAATTTGGCAATTTTTTTCTTTTTTTTTCTGCCAAAGAAGACCGATATCAAATCTATTCCGCTGCAACATATTCATATCTTATATCAGATTCTTTATTTAGACATTTGAAAACAAATTTGACTTCAAATTATGATAGAATATTTATCATTTTCCTTTTAATTAGTATATTTGTTGGATATTTATTGTGTAAATATCATCCTCTGAAATGAAATGTTTATGTTTTCAACTGAATATGGAACCAAACTAAATTCAAAAACTGGTGTACAATCGATAAATAGATTTTAAAACTTCTTTACACACCATAAATTTTAAGCTAGCACAACCGGTTTCGAAAGGACTTAGCCTTTCTTCATCAGGTGCACAAAAACACGTATTGCTGCCTTGGAGGCAAACGCAAAAGTTTTAAAATCTATTTATCGAATATGGAAGTTTGCCCTTTTTTTCCCTAGAGTTTTGAAATTTAAAATTCAAATTTTATCAATTTTACAACAAAAACAACTTAATCTAACGCATGCACATGATAAATAATGGATATCTATACCTAAATATGGGGATTAAAATCGGGAAATAATTTTCTTCGATTTTTAATACTTTTTTACAAAAAATCGAATGGGCGTTTAACATAGGAAATATTTTTCTTGCATCCACGAATGGCCAGTGACGTCATAACTTCGCTTGCGTATTCGCGTGAAAATATATTTTATTAAAAGTCGAAAAATAAATTAACTCCTAAATTTTTTTTGCAACAATTATAAATTAAAATAAATAATTTAATAAAAGTTTAGAAGTTAGAATTTCTAATTTTATTTTATTTTATTTTTATTTATTTTTTTTTAAATTCCAATTTCGTTTACGCACGTCAGTTTAAACATTAATGCTTAGATCATTATATCATATATCATATCATATCATATTAAGTTATATTATCTGAAAAATAAACACTTTTAACGCTATAATGACGTCAGATTTAACGTGTAAATTTAACATTTCGCAAAGCTTTATATGAATTTCAATTTAATTCACGTGCAAATAAATTTCTTTTCTTTTCATGTCAAGATATTTTGAAAACAAAATGAACATGTACTATATGTTTCTTTTATGTTGGCAGCAGCTAATTTTTTTAATATTTCATTATTTCCATTTCTATTATGGCTTTTATGGGGATTTTAATTAAAATGCTCAGATTTTAAACTAAAATTTATTTTATCAAAATTAAATATAGCCTATAACAATCAGGCATACTGTAGCTTTTGGTCAGTGAAAGAAGTTTTTAAATCGGTTCAGTAGTTTCAGAGATTACCCTCCACAAACATACAATTTTTTGCGCTTTATATAATGATATAGATATAGATATAGATAGAGAAAGTATTGGATTCGCGAAAATTTTCGACCTCCGTTTTTTGACGGATCAGCACGTTTTGGGATGTCCTGAATACGAATTGATAGTTTTTAGAAAATGTCTGTCTGTGTGTCTGTCTCTCTGTCTGTCTGTCTGTGGTTTATTGTTTTCACCGTATCTCACGAACCAATGAATGAAATTGAACCAAACTTGGTATATAGTTGGACCCTGGCGGGGCATTGTGCTGATTAGATTTGGGGATCAATAGCCCAGCAGGTGGCGCTGTGATAGCATTTTATGTAAATTTTTAACATGGCAGTATAGGACAAATTTTCGTATTTTTCACCGTATCTCACGAACCAATGAATGAAATTCAACCAAACTTGGTATATAGTTGGAACCTGACGGGGCAAGGTGCTGATTAGATTTGGGGATCAATCGTCCGGCAGGTGGCGCTGTAATCGCAAAATTTCGTATTTTTCACCGTATCTCACGAACCGATGAATGCAATTAAACCAAACTTGGTGTATAGTTGGACCCTGACATGGAAAGTGTCTGATTAGATTTTGGGATTAATCGCCCAGCAGCTGGCGCTGTGATCGCATTTTATGTAAACTTTTAACATGGCAGAATAGGACAAAATTTCGAATAAATGTACATAATGAGCATTATTTTAAACTTGTGATTGTAAAATTAGTATGAATTATTGATAATAGTAGTATGTAACTAGGAAAAAAATTTTGTTCATGGGGGGGGCAAAGTTTCAAGATGGGTATCTTTCGAAAGGTCTCGTCAATACCTTTAAAACGAATGGTTGAACCATAAATCTGTGATAATTTAAAACAAAGTTATCGATTTTTTTTACTTTTAACAAAAAAAAAACTTAGAAAAAAATCGCAATTTTTATTTATTTATTTTTTTTTTAACGAAATTTAACCAAACTTGGTATTTAGTTGGTCTCCGACATAAACTGGTGCTGATTATGTTTGGGGATCAATAGCTCAACAGGTAGCGCTGTGATAGCATTTTATCTAAATTTTTAACATGGCAGCATAGGACAAAAATTCGTATAAATGTGCATAATAAGAGTTGTTTTAAACTTGTGATTGTACAATTAATATGAATTATTCATAATAGTAGTATGTAACTAGGAAAAAAAAAATTTCTGCATGGGGGCATCGCATCCCCCCTAGGGGGGAAATACCCCCCAGGGGGGGTAAATTTTCACAATGGGTATCTTTCGAAAGATCAGGTTGATAATAGTAGTAGTTAACTAGGAAAAAATTTTTGTGCATGTGGGGGCATCGGTTCCCCCCCCCCCCTTCACCGGGGAAGGGGGCAAAGTTTCAAGATGGGTATCTTTCGAAAAGTCTCGTCAATACCTTTAAAACGAATGGTTGAACCATAAATCTGTGACAATTTAAAACAAAGTTATCGATTTTTTTTACTATTAACAAAAAAAAACTTACTATTAACAAAAATCGCAATTTTTATTTATTTTTTTTAACGAAATTTAACCAAACTTGGTATTTAGTTGGTCCCCGATATTAAGTGGTGCTGATTACATTTAGGGATCAATAGCTCAACAGGTGGCGCTGTGATAGCATTTTATCTAAATTATTAACATGGCAGTATAGGACAAAAATTCGTATAAATGTGCATAATAAGAGTTCTTTTAAACTTGTGATTGTAAAATTAATATGAATTATTGATAATAGTAGTATGTAACTAGGAAAAAAAATTTCTGCATGGGGGGGGCATCGCTTCCCCCCCTGGGGGGATAAATTTTCAAGATGGGTATCTTTCGAAAGGTCTCGTCAATACCTTTAAAAACGAAAGGTTGAACTATAAATCTGTGATAATTTAAAACAAAGTTATCGATTTTTTTTACTTAAAAAAAAAAAAAAAAAAAAAAAAAAATAGTACTTTTTTTTTTTTTTTTTTAAATATTGTTACTGATTGAATATGTATAGGAAAATATAGAAGAAAGTCTTGTGGTGGCCACAACATACTAGTTCACTTTAAGTTAAGTACTACAAAGGATATAGTAGAATTTCTTCTTTACCAGACATGGAAATATTCAAAATTGCGATCCGCTCGAAAATGTTTCGTCTATAAAAAGGCGGGGGAGAGGGGAGAGGATTCGAAATTTGCAGCCTGTAACTCTTCCAGAAGTAGAAAAAATTATTTATGATATTTGGCACATTGAAATTTCTGAGATTTATATTAAAACACTGTATAAAACTATGCCATTGCGCATTAATGCAGTAATTCCATATGAAGGTGGAATTAACCCAATGCAGAATACTTTTTTTAAACAAAAAATTGCTTAGATCTAACAAATTAATAGTTTTATTTCATATATTAAAATATAACTTGTTTATTTCATATAATAAATCATAATAGAAAGCAAAATGTATGGTTATTGCATTATGTTCAAAAAGAAAGTTTTATGCAGATTTTTAAAAAGTACTTCGTAAAGTGCTATAAAGCGAACTTTTAAATCGAAAATATACATAGGTATCATTTCATACCTTTGGTATTATGCAAACAAGACAGTTTTATTTGTTTCAAACATTAATTTTAAAGTTATTACAAATAAAAAAGATAAAATAATTTTTTCTACAGTGCGGCTTTTTTTTTTTTTTTTTTTTTTTTTTTTTTTTTGTCGCTTAGTGTATAAGTAATATAGAGAAAGTATTGGATTCGCGAAAATTTTCGACATCCGTTTTTTGACGGATCTATACGTTTTGGGGTTTCCTGAACACGAATTGATAGTTTTTAAAAATTGTCTGTCTGTCTGTGTGTCTGTGGTTTAGTGTTTTCACCGTATCTCACGAACCAATGAATGAAATTCAACCAAACTTGGTATATAGTTGGACCCTAGCGGGGCATTGTGCTGATTAGATTTGGGGATTAATAGCCCAGCAGGTGGCGCTGTGATCTTATTTTATGTAAATTTTTAACATGGCAGTATAGGACAAATTTTCGTATTTTTCACCGTATCTCACGAACCAATGAATGAAATTCAACCAAACTTGGTATATAGTTGGAACCTGACGGGGCATGGTGCTGATTAGATTTGGGGATCAATCGTCTTTCAGGTGGCGCTGTGATCGCAAAATTTCGTATTTTTCACCGTATCTCACGAACCGATGAATAAAATTGAACCAAACTTGGTATATAGTTGGACCCTGACATGAAATGGTGCTGATTAGATTTTGGGATCAATCGCCTAGTAGATGGCGCTGTGATCGCATTTTATGTAATTTTTTAACATGGCAGTATAGGACAAAATTTCGTATAAATGTACATAATGAGCGTTATTTTAAACTTGTGATTGTAAAATTAATATAAATTATTGATAATAGTAGTAGTTAACTACGAAAAAAATTTTGTGCATGTTGGGGCACCGGTTTCCCCATGGGGGGGGGGGGGGAAGTACCCCCCCGGGGTGGGTAAATTTTCAAGATGGGTATCTTTCGAAAGATCTCGTCAATACCTTTAAAACGAATGGTTGAACTATAAATCTGTGATAATTTAAAACAAAGTTATCGATTTTTTTTTACTTTTAACAAAAAACAAAAACCAAAATTTTTTTTTTTAACAAAATTTAACCAAACTTGGTATTTAGTTGGTCCCCGACATAAACTGGTGCTGATTACATTTGGGGATCAATAGCTCAACAGGTGGCGCTGTCATCGCATTTTTTCTAAATTTTTAACATGGCAGTATAGGAAAAAATGTCGTATAAATGTACATAATGAGAGTTATTTTTAACTTGTGATTGTAAAATTGATATGAGTTATTGATAATAGTAATAGTCAACTAGGAAAAAAATTCTGTGCATGTGGGGGCATCGCTTTCCCCCTGGGGGGGAAGTACCCCCTCGTGGTGGGTAAATTTTCAAGATGGGTATCTTTCGAAAGATCTCGTCAATACCTTTAAAACGAATGGTCGAACTATAAATCTGCGATAATTTAAAACAGTTATCGATTTTTTTTACTTTTAACAAAAAAAAAAAACCCTTAGAATTTTTTTTTTTTTTTTTTTTTTAATATTGTTACTGATTGAACATGTATATAGGAAAATATAGAAGAAAGTCTTGTGGTGGCCACAACATACTAGTTTTTCCTTACTGTACTTCCATATTTCAAACAGAGTTTTTACTGCAGCACCGTAACTAAGATTCATAGCTGGGTTTAAAATTAACATATAATGATTCCTGTTAATTCTGTGAAATTATCTTGTGGAATGACAACTAGTTCAGACACATTTTTATGTAAGTATGAGTTGTGGAAACGGCCCTCTGAACCGTCATTATCATGCGTTCGTTTGGGAACGCACTTTTCTATAACTTCTTTTCCTAAATTCTCGTGCTTCAGAAGAATATAAAAAGCTTTAGAAGATATTTGAAGCTTACTTACATTAAATAATTTACTCCGTGATTTCTTCAAACTGTGAGGTGCAAATGACTATGGCTCAACTGGATCATGTTTACAACTGAGGTCAAATGAAAAACACAAGATGCAACGGTAAAGTTCAAATAATTATTGAAAAGTATTCAGATATAAAATTTAAGTCATTAAAAATAATGTGTGCAACATGATACATGTCATCAATAATTCAATGGCGATGATGGTGACGACTCAGGCAAGTCGTAAAGCTTTGAGCTGTAGAATCACAAATGCTACACGAGTGGAAATGCATACATCAATGATTATATATTGAACTGTTCGTACTTTGACAAATGTTGATGTACCAGCTTTGAAATCTACGTCAATATGAGGAAGTTGTACATCTATATCATTTAAATTCTTTTTAATCACAGATTGTTTGATTCTTTAAATTCCCCCCCCCCCCCAGATTTTACCGATATCCGATATTTATGATTCACTTTTCAAATGTTAATACGCAGAAAATTAAATTTCATTTCTACCTCGGAGATTCTAGTGATGTTCACACGTTTGTGCAACAACTATAACGCCATGTTCAAAATTACTTAAATCTTCATAACGTTTCATTGTAGCAGCAAAAACTCATCTGACAGCTTTGACAGAGACCTGTCATCTTCTATAGGTGCTTTCAATCGCATCGGATTGTGCTGATAGATTCATCATTTGAATGCATTCACCTATACCTATTTATTCAGCTCTTCGGTGTCTTTTACAGTTTTTAATGTTAAAACCTTTTAAGATTATATGACTATCTTATAGAAAATTTATCGATAGTTAATTCAAGATAATATAAAATGAAAATATTCATTTATAAAATGTACTGCATATTATATAAAATATTAATTGAACAAAATACATAAATATACATACATTTATATATATATATATATATATATATACATGTATAATATATATATAATGCATAAATGTTTATAATTAATAAAAAAGTAGATGTAGAGGAACAATAAAAAATTCCTTTTATATAAAAATATAAATAACTGAAAAAAGAAAAAAATATTATTAATGAATATGTCAAAACCATAGAATTTACTTGGTTAATGAACCAGTTCTCTCTCAATTACAAAATTTATTATTTAATTATTTATTTTTATATATTTATTTGATTATTTGTCATATCGTGATGAAAAAATACATCTGAAAAAATATTCGCTATGTCATTTAAAACCTCTTTTAAAAAGAATAACGCATTATTAATTACAGCCTAATATTAAATAAAATAAGTAAACATTAATTAATATTCCTTGTCAACCCATTGTATTCATGGTATAAAAACCAAAAATTAAATAAAAGTAACTGAAATAAAAATGTAATATATATATATATATATATATATATATATATATATATATATATATATATATGCATTAATCCAAAGAAAGTTTAATCCATTAAACACTGTTACATATAAAACAGGACAAAAGAGACAAATCGCACACCTGGATAACGCAATGATACACCTATAAAAAAACTCATTTTATTGGCCACATTATTCACTTCTACGAAAATCAAAAAAAGAATGTTGTTCAGAGTTTATACTAGGAAAAATGTATAACAATGCCATTTGTTGTTCTTTTTATAGAGGAACTAGGCGTATCATAATTAAAGATAACTTTTAAAAGAATTCTTCATGGTGTAGTGAATCTAATTAAGGTAACGAGCAACTTTAACAAGGTAAAACGGCTGCTTAAAACTCGTAATTATGGTGTTAAAAACAAACAACAACGACACAAGTCTTGATATTGATTTAGTGTTTCTGACAGTTTAATTTTTTTCTATGAAATAAAAAATTAGGTAGAAATTTATAAACTACTTAAGCATATTTTTATAAAATATTTATATTTAAATAGGAAGCTTAATAAAAATAGTTCATTTTTGAATATTTATTCTATATTTTTTGAAGTGAAATAAAAGAATTAAATAAAATTAATAATAAGCAGAAATCTTGTGAATAAATTTTAAATAAAATTAATAATTATGAATAAAATTATTCCTTTATTAATCCAATGTGATTCTTTTTTCAGTATATATCATTTATTTATTTAGATAAATTGATATAATAATGCTGCGGACTAATTATCTTTAGTAATTAAAAACATACATATGGGTCATTCTACAAAAAACGTAATATTTCTGGTTTGGGGTATTTAGTTTTAAAAATAATTATTTTAAAGTATTCTCTTGAGAGATTTTTAATATTATAACATTTTGTTTAATTAATTAATAAAAACTGGTGATGCTTTTATTTGTTTTATTCAAAGAACGGAGGGATACTTGTATACCTCCGTTACATGTCACAACATATGTTCCTCCATTTACTCTTTCACTTATTTGTTGAATCCAAAAAAATATAATATTTAATATAGAGCAGTTTCAGTCATTAGATAGTTTTTTCACAGTTTAAGTGATTTTTGCTGCAAAAGAAAAAAAAAAAGTATTGCATTATTTATCCTTTGAATTACTGTCACAGTTTTTCTTGTATCCTCAGTTCAGAATGCAATTAAATACAAGAATTTCCGATAGATGGCTATACTGCCAACTCATTACAGAGATTTAGAATCACAGACAGCCATTTTCAATATCTGTTCCTCACAGTGGAGCTAAACATCTTAGTAGGTAAGAATTTATGTATTATTCTCTCTGAAGTCAAATAGGTTCTTTACATTGTGTATCCTGCATTCTTGATTTTATAAAATAAGAATTGTTTATTTATTAAAATTATTTTCTCAGTTAATAGTTCATAACTTTTTACGTAAACTGTATCAGCATGATGTGTTAACCCTAAATCAACAGGATATACAAAACAAAACATAGCAATTTGTATATGTATCCTCCGTTACAATATAAATGTAATGGAGGATACACAATGTGTAATGGAGAATGCAGCTTTTTTAGAAAATCAATTTTAAAACTAATATAACATTTTTAATTAGTCTAAATTATGTTCTTAATACAACATTTATTTTTTTTTATAAAAAGTTCCTGAATATCATTAAAAAATAAATAAATTTAACAAATTACTTTACTATTAAGGTTGTAACATTTAAGTTCTTATTCTTTTTTTTCAGCTATTAATGAAGACGTAATAAAAAATGGCTTAAGCAGTGCAAAGATAGGACCAAATAACTATGTGATAATCAAATTAGCTGGCAAGAAAAGCTTCAAATTTTATGTAGCTTTAATTATATCACAAAAATCTCAATTTACTGTAAAATTCATGCAGAAATGCTCTAATGACACTTTTATTTTCCCCGAAAAGGATGATATATCAGAAGTATATTTAAGTGATGTTGTTGAAGTCCTGAAACAACCTACTATGAATAAAAGAGAACAATTATGTCTTTAGTGAAAATTTGGCACATATAACTTAAAATGAAAAGTGTTCAATTTAAAAATTGCAGAAACTGTTTCTTTAATATGTTTTATAATAAAGCATTTTACATGAGCAATCAGTGTAATTAATTTAATATACAAAAGCAATATGTACACATTCATAAAATGTTTAAATTGTAGAAAAACATCATAAGGGTGTATTCTCCGTTACATGTATGTATCCTCCGTTCACGTTCAAAATTTCAATTACAAAAAAAAAGATAAAAAAGAATCAAAAAGAATGTGTCCAAATATATGAGGGTAGAAATAAGTATAAAAAGAGCAAAATAAATTAATTAAAAAAAAATGTGAAGAATTTTTTTTTTCTAATTTTGAAAACCTACGTTTTCTGTAGAGTGACCCATATATGTTGAAGGTTTGTAAATGTCTTCCTTTTAAATAGAGAAACTTAACTTAAATCTTTCTTTCTACTTTCATTATTTTGACAATCATATAAAACATACCAGCACATTATAAGTCACGCTTCACAAAAAATGTATATACTTTCATTTAACATTCCCTTTATGACTTAAAATCCCTTAAAATGAAACATAAACCGCCAATTATTTGGGGCTAATTATCTATATTAATACAATATAAAATATTTAAAATAATCTTTTTCTATGAGTAACGGCAGAAAAAAGGGCGAATAAAGAAAAAATAAAAATAAGATTAAAAAACTTTTTCCATTAAAATCAGAGACCAACTTCGTCGTCAACTACTCTTCAACTAAAATCAGCCCGGTGTTGCCACACTGATAAACTAAAAATCAAACTTTTAAGGTAGAAACAAAAACAGTAATTTAACATTGATGATTCTGAAAAAAAAAACATAGAACTTAAAAATACTATACAATTAAATTGTCTAAACACGTTTAGTTAAAAATGCTTTATACAAAAGACAGAACCATTTTTGTGTTTTACACTTAAAAGAACTTCCAACTTTTTATTTATTAAAAAAAAAAATAAAAAAAAAAAAAAAGACAGGTTCTTCATCTAGTGAAAAAACTAAATTCAAGTACACCATCGAAGCAGCAAGGTGCATTCACTAATTCTAAAAATTTAATCTGACTTCTACACATAGGATTTCCTTTAAAATATACTTTGCTAAAATTTTGTGAAGCACTGCTGAACAGGAAACAAATAGAAGTTTAAAAGACTATTAAACAATTAAAACGTATTGAAAAACTGTTACACAAAAAATCTGAAAATATTAGATTATATTGCGAAACCAATGTACTTTAAAGTTTTAAGGGAAAATAACAAGGGAAATTTTCAGCAAGTTCAAAGAGCAATAAGAAGAGGATTTAAAATTGGTATTTTTGTCAGTATATCAGTGTTTTACCCATTGAAGGAATCCAATCGACACTTAATATTTAAATAATATTATAGTTTAAAAAATTAAAGAACACGCTTGTATAGAAATGTGAACAAAAAAGCACAAAATATCTATCTTAGTATTAAAATGCAGGGTAAGAGAAAATCGTGTGAGTGACACACCATAATATTCACACACATTTAAATCTTTAATTAAAATAATTTAGAATTAAACAAAAACCATTTTTAAAAAATCTCCCCTGACTGGGCTCGAACACTAGTTCTTTAGGTTCGTAGAGCGGAGCTGTACCTCAACGCCACGGAGTTCACGTAGGGGAGTCTTTTTTTACAATATAGATTTTTTGTTTGCTCCCAGATCGGTTACAAACATACAAACATACATACATACATACAGGTGAAGCTAATAAAAGTGTGTTAAAATCAGACAGTTGAACATAAAACATTACATTTTTTGCGCAAAAAAATGACTTTACAGTAACCTCCAATATCACTTAGTTATAAGGAATACAGTCGAACATATCTTAAATATTGATTATTTCCAAAAGAAAATGCCAAATATATTACATTAAATGAATGGATTGTATTAAAACGTGGTTATTTGGATACCTGAACCATTGCTGTACTTGATTTTTCAATGCTGTACCCATTGAGCTGACATGTCGACACATGGTGTAAAAAAGTATCTTCAGACATTTTAATTACATTCTCAAATAAATTTAATAATTAAATACTATATTTTCAATAAATAAAATTTCTATTAAAATAGGTAACGAAATCCTAAATTATCTGTTATGTTTAATCACATTTGTATCTCTATAAATAAAGATCTTAATTCTAATAATATTTTATCTGTTAATCTATTAAATAAATCTGATGAGAATAAAAAACATATTCTTTAAAATTAATAATTTTATTTCTGCTTGTCTAAATGCCTTCTTATTAAATAACTGTATCTCGGAATTCTAATCTCTCAATGCAAAATCATTTAATAAAATAAAATGTAAAGAATATTATTTTCATCTATTAACCGTTTCCATATATTACAATACATTCTTTAAGATTACGCAAGTTTTTATTATAGCTATATTGAGCAATAAATTTCCGTTAGTAAATATAATACTTCTGTTTATATAAAAAAGTTATTATTATTTTCTAGCAAAGGACAATATTTCTAAAGATAGATTTTTTAATGATTTCATGACAACATACAGGCGCGGATTATAAGCCCATAATTTTATCGTCTGCGTCCGTTAGTTCGGTTGACAGCTGGTATTTAATTTTTATGCCAAATTAGTTTGACTTTTGTAACGGCAAATTACTTTCAAAATTTTTGTATTAAATTATTCGGGAGACAAAGGATTGTGTTTGGCTATAAATTGGCGATATTTTTTCTAACTCTTGGCATATTTCACACAGTCTGCAAGAGAATGTCGCTAAGCGAACTACATAATTCGCTCCTAGATCGTTGTTAAGTAAATGTTAAGTTAACCCTCCTTTTCACCTCGTGCCTTTCCATTCTCGAAAATCACGGACTAGATGTACTTTCACTATAAAGAAATGTTGAATTCCTCTATGAAGCTTCTCCAAAATAAAATTATATTATATAGTATCACGTTGTATGTTTTACTCTATCGGCCATCTTTTACAGCAGTTTGGACCTGGACAATGTAATGTAACAACTTATACAAGAATCCCGGAACTACTATTTAATACGTGGTCAATACAATTATCACAATTGAATATTTGAATATACATTTCATTTGCACATAATGAAGCAAATATACCGTTGAATGCTTTAATTCCAAGAAACTCTGATTATAGAGGATATAGTAAAAAATAAATGTTATTATATTTCGCCATATTATATTTATTATTATCTATAACATAATATATTATTATATATATTATAATACATTAATATATATTATATTTATTTATATATTTCGTCATTCAAATACATTTATTTAAATATAATTATTCAACGTTTTTGAAAATTTATATTTAACTATAGTGATCAGGGAATGGGCAAAGCCTGCTAGCAATAAATAATTTTCTTGCTACATTTTTCATAACGTAGAAAAGCGATTTCAAAATAGATACTTTACACAGGTTTCAAGTTATAATTGTATCCATGGTCAAACACTTACTATTTTTATTAAAAACTTGCAATAATTTATTATAAGTACTAAAAACTGTTACAATTGGTTTCGAACCTGATTCCTTGGCTTCATGTAGAGGATGCTCTACATATTGCACTCATTTTCTTGATACTGGGCTATTAAGATCATTTAGCATTAACATTTTGAAATTTTACCTCTTATGTGATTAATGACAAAAAATTAAATTAAATTTAAATTTAAATTTCAAGAAACACTCGCGTTTCTGCATTACAACGTATAAAGTTAAACCAATGATTGATTCTGTCGTAGGATTTTTTAAGAAAAATACTGATTTTTTTTCTTTTTTTCTTTTCTTTTCTTTTTTTTTTAAACTTAAAGTGCAAATACTGTATCTAATGAGTTATTAAAATCTAATTCAGAGCATAAGGTTGGTTGGTTGGTTGGAGGATTAAGGCCGATTGACTCCTTATGTGTCCTAGGCCTATAGGGGGAATGCCCTCCGTGGGGGTCTTTCTAAGGGGTCCTAGCCCGTATTTACGCGAGTTTCGGAGGAAACCACGGAAAACTCCGAACGGCTAGGTCGATGAGCGCGACCTGGGATCGAACCCGGCACCTCCCATCTACCAGCTTTGAGCGCAGAACCGCTCGGCCGCTGGTGGGCCTCAGAGCATAAAGATTTTACTTGTTTAACATTTCATCTAAAAATCTTAAGTAATATTAAAATGTCATAAACAACTATTCAAGGATTTAAAAAATTTTTAAAAATATGATTTCTTTAATCGGTTTAAATTTGGGGAATAAAAGAAATATATTACATATTAAAGTAATATAATAAAATCATATTTTTATTTGAACTTGATTTCCTAGTTTATTTATAAAATAATACAATAAAATATATTTTTAAATATATATACTAGTTATATTCATATTTGTATACATAAATTTCTTTAATTTAGGCATTTTTGTTTCTTATTTCTTTAATTTAGACATAATTTTCTTTAATTTACATTTTCTTTATATATAAAACCAATAAAAGATTCTCATATCGAGTAGGTTTTAAAGCCACTGGGTTAAAAACTATTACTGAAAACATACTTTAAATAAGCACTAAATACACGGGGTGTTTCAGGAAGGTCTCTAAATCTGAAAATAAATAAATCGGAAATGGTTATAGATACAAACATAAAACCAGTATTATATTTATTAAAAGAAAAAATTTTATTGCAAATTGCGCCGATAGAAAGCGCTGCAGAAATCATTTTCATCTGAATAGTGTCATTAACAGACACAATTGCTGATTTTCAGGTACCGAAAACACACATTTATTTCACACACGACTACTGCAGCGCCGAAACTTACCGTTTTGGCACCAATCTCTGCAATGACTTCATCGAATGCTTATTCTTGCAATAAACGATTAAGAATGACCGGTATATTGTGCTTTTGAAACATGTTTACGCCACTTAACAAGCATTATACAATCAACCAAATGGAGAATGGGGCAAGATGAGGGTCGCCCACACCGTATATAATATGTTTTTGAATTTCTGGGTGAAGAATTCTGTGATAAAGTTAAAGCGTTAAATTATTCGACAGTTAAGGAAAAAGGCATAGAATGGCCTCAATGCTCACCCGACAACCTCCTTTCGACTAATGTCTGTGAGACACAATGAATAACATTGATTATCACAACAATCCTTAAACACTCGACAAGCTAGAGAAAGCTATTTGTCCAGCTTGTGGGTAGATTTACGGTGACACAACAGAAAATCATTGACAGCTTCATTCTTCGTTTGCGGGATGTGTATTGCTTGAAAGAAACACATTTTGAGTCACTTTTAATGTGAATGCAACAAGAACTTAAGATGCTCGTTATGTACAGCCTAATTATTAAAATGCCGACTGCATTACCAATTTCTTAAAAAATATGTTCCTAAAATTTGCATTTAGTTTCCAACTTTGAGCTTTTTAATAAAAATATTTCTTTCTTTCTATTTTTTTTTTCTTTTTCTCTGTTACAAATATTCTTTTCTAGTACACACGCACACACACACACACAAAGAAAAAAAAAAAAGGCAAATTATCTGTGAAACGTTGACAAAGTAGTTTACAAAAATTTCTTAAATGAATCACAATATATTATAGCTCATTAAATTTCACAGAGTTCACGAGTTTTGTTTTTGTTTTTATCATTGAGAAGTTTTCGTTCAGTTCAAAAATTCAGAATAAAATCAGAAAATCTTCACTGTATATTGTTGCATATTCTATTGTTATATGTATAGGAAATTTTTAAAGCTAGATGTTTTACTTAAGAAAATATATTAGAATACGGTTTGTTTTTTTAATATTAACATGGTCAGGTTATCGTGGGTCGTTGGAGACCTGAATAATTTTTCTTTTGTCTCATAGAATACGCGTATAAAGGAATTACCACAAACATAAGCATTTATTTTTTTCCCCATCAAGTCTGTGATTTTTCTTTACAAATAACTTTCTTAAACTTTCTTATGCAATTTGATTTTCTCAAATATCTCAGTTTGATTAAAAGTTATAATTTTTTAATTCCTGCCTTTTTTGGAGGTGGGTGTGTTTATGACGAAAAATAAAATATTTGTTTAAACTTTTTTGCATTATTCATGATCTGATTTTACAAGAGAAGTATTTAAGGATATTACAAATTTTATTAGATTTTTTTCTATACATATTATCTGTTTTAACATAACTCAGGCCTTCAGCGACCCACGATAGACTGACAAGGTGACGAAAGAAATACGATAACCCGATCGGATTAAATTAAAAATTTAATTATTGGCATTTGTAAAAGTAATTTATATATAAAGAAAGTTTTAATATATAGTAGATAATGTTCTTGTTCTCTTTATTTCGGGTAATGTAGAATAGAAATAGTTCTGCATATAATAAATAATATTGTTAAAATATTAATTACGAGTAAGTCTAAACAGTATAAATATGATTGCATTGTCTTCATGTTTTAAAAATTAACCATGATTCATCAATATTTTGAGATATAGTACTTCAAATTAAACTAAACATTTATTTTAAAATAATTAATCAACTGTTAGATATTTTATTACATATTTATACACACACAGGGAGGGAGAGAAGCATTTTTAACTATAAAACCAAAGCAGGTGTAAAATATTTTTCTCTTTTCACAATGTTACTTTATTTACTACCAAGTTTCAAAACCCTTGGTTGTATGTCATCATGTTTCAAAGCATCTATTTATGTGGTGTCATATTGCAAAGCCAATATGTATATGATGTCTTCTTGCAAGACAAGTTTGTGGTAACATGATGTGACACTATTATTCGGAAATTATTGTACTGAAATACGTTTTCATTTGCAATAACTATATGACTTTATATTATACAGATATTCAAATTATGATTTACGTTTTACAGAGTTTATTTTACAAAAAAAAAAAAAAAAAAAAAAAAAAAACAGAAAAAGAAAAAGGAAAAGAAAAGAAAAATAAATAAAAATAAATAAAAATAAAAATAAATAAATAAGAAAGAGATTTATCAATTAAATATATTGCTGTTCTGAAATATGAAAAAAAATCGTTTTTGTATTTGTACTATTAAAAAGTACTTTACACTCTCAGAAATAATATACTCAATTCTGACGATTCAGACATCCTCGGTCTTAATTTCGTTGTTTTTGAAAACCATTTGATCAAGCGATCACGTGATTTTTGAGGAAACGTGAATTCTCAAATATTTGACAAAACTGTTTACTCACAATAACATGTGCTAGCTTTCATTACCGTCATATTGGTTTTTTTCCTGTGTTCTTTCCACTTTACGTTACAATGATTTTTATTTGCCGGACTGGTGGTTCGGTCGGTAGGGCGTCGCTTTCTGGATTCACACGTCCCGGGTTCAAATCGCGGTGCGGGCATGGATGTTTGTGATGTCCTACGTCTAAAAAATATTGTGTGCGCTTGTTTCTGTGAATTTCTGTAAAACTATGGATTAATTGAGACAAAAATCATTGTAACTATAGGTCTCAAAGCTGTCAAATAAACGTCCAAATGATTTTTATTTGTTTGCTCTGTTTTATTTATATTTTTATTAAATATAATTAGGATTTAATGCCTAAAGCAATGAACTTGCAAGTAATTTTATAATTCTATAATTTGTATTTTATTCTATTTCACGAAACCAGGATGAAATAATTTGTCTTTTCTTTTAATAAAATTCGTATTTTCAAACAAGTGACGAAAGAAATTTTCTCAATTTGACAAAATAAGAAGGAGAAAATATTTTTTTTATATTTTTGACGGAATTCGTATTCTCAAATAGGTATCAATTTGACGAAACGTTCGCTCGGAGCATATCCCTAGAAAAACTTTCGTCAAAAACTTTGTGGAGAATAGTACTGTCTATGTTACGTAATTGACTTTAATGAAAAAATTTCTCACTGTTATATTACCTGAAAAAAATCACGAAATCTGTTTTTTATTCTAATAACTAAGAATAATAGAGAAACTTAAATTCTTTTGCTCAACAATTCTAATTTATATATATATATTTATTTTTTTACAAATTTGGTATCTTTAAATTGCTTTTTTTCTGTTTACATTTTTTCTTGAATTCATGATTTACAATATGCTAAAGCCTCTTCAGATATTTAAGAGAAGAGTTACTACTCTTTGAGGATGTTTAATAGAACCTTCATGAAAGAATTATGGATGGATTTTGCAAAATCTTTAAAATAAAAAATGTTGCAAAAATCTTGTTGTTTTGCATTTTTACATAAACATGCACATTTACATTCATTTCTCGAAAACTAATATTTAAATTTAAAACTCTATCCTTAATTCTCTTAAGTTGGTTCTATTAAACAACCTAAAAAAATAAAAAAATAAATATGAATTTTCTTAAATATCTGTAGTAGTTTTAGCATTTTGAGAAACATGAATTTGTGAAAAAATGCAATCTGAGAAAACACAATTTAAAGATTTCAAATCTGAAAAATGTATAATAAAATCCACAAGAATTGTTGTCTGGGTATATATTTTATTGAAAAATCCAATATAGTTCAATTTATAAATATTAAATGGAAAAATTAACCTTTATATGAAACCTTCGGTGGTAGCAAGTCAAAGGTGCAAATCTTCTTAAAATAACATTAAATGCACAAATTATTAAATGCAGCAATTTTTTATGTATTTTTTCAACCATACAATTTTATTTAAATTATATTTCTGATGAGAAACTTTATAAGAAAACGATACAGAATTTTTTCTTTCACTGACAACTGTTATACTTACTTTAGTATAATGTCAGCAATAAATCAGAAAATAAGGTAAAGTTCTTTACATGAAATTCTTTATGCTGCATTTTATGAAAATGAAACACATCTTTACAAATATTTTATAATCCAAAATTACTTCATTCGAACACATATATGAAAAGCATTTTTATGTAGAAACACAAAATTATTCTTTATCCAGGATTTTTTTTACAAAACTACAAGTTATTTACAATAACTAAATTCCTTTAAGATTTATACTATATTATTTATCTTGCAGCCAATTTAAAAAGATTAAATTGATTTTGAGAAACAAAATTTTGCCCTTTCGTTAGAAATGCGCCTCCATTCTAATTAAAGACAACATATTATCACTCTTCTTCAGAAGAAGTAAAAATTTTAACTTCTTAATTAGAGTAATGAGTGTTTAAAATACGGAAGAACATCGACAGAAAAGTCTGTAATTACGATGTTTACACGAAACGGTTGTACTGTGTGTTATTAAAATATTCTAGTTTTATTGCTCACTTCTATTATTTTTATTTTACTTTATTTTACGCACTAAAAATTTAAAGAAAACAAAGTTTTTATATTGATCTAAATTTTAAATGCATAATTGAATTGTTTCTTCATTATTTCATTAAATATTTTTAATACTATAAAAAAGATCGTTTAGTAATATTACTAATAGTTAAGGTGGTTGTTAGACTAATGATTTGCTTTTATAAAATGGTTTTAAATAATAATTTCCTTATCAAGTGTTTAATACATAGTATTTTATGTAAGAAAGTAAATAATTTTTTAGTACGACAGGACTATAACTTTCAGACAGTAGTTTTGAGTTGTCATAATTTATTGTATTAGATCTTGATTTTTTATTTTCAGATTTAGATAATACTTAATCGAGAAAATAGAAAGTGTGCATGGAGAATGAAACATAATGATACTGGATAATTTAGTTTAATTTAATTTATAGAGATATCAGGGATCTAATAAAAATTACTTTCTAGAAAAAACAATTGTTTTTCTAATGATAAACAGAACGGAAAACAGGTAGTATTTTACATTGAGACATTATTTATATTTATACCAATTAAATAAATGTATTTCCTTTTCACATTAAGTTAAGAAAATTTATAATAAATTTGAGAAAAATAATACTAAAGCGATGTAACAGCTTGTACCTTATGTCAAAATTTGAAATATCACACCAAAGTATATTGAATGTTTCTCACCAAAATCTAGATTTAATTTAATTCATCACTGCAAAATACCACCAAGGGGTCCTATATATATATCTGTAACTAAAATAATAATAATAATGATAACAAATGAAAGTAGACTCCGTTGCTAAAGAACGCAATGCAGTTACCGCATGTCTTTATAAGGAAAAACAGATCAAAAAATATGTCTAGTCTTAATAATTAAATTCTGTTTTCTGCAGAATTATATATCTATTACTTAGAAAACCAAAATAGGATTCGCATTTTTTTCTTGTTTCTTTTCTTTTTTTTTTTTTTTTTTTTTTTTTTTTTCCAAAACAAATCAAAAAGGAAAACGGGGAAAACCACAAAAGAAATTAGAAAATTGTGAAATAAATACAAACTGGTATGTAACTTCGAAAATTATCTAAATTTATATTACTACAATAAATCATCCTTAAAATGTACAATTTCCTTTATCATACTAGTCGGCTTCGAATTATTCTTAATAATTTTACGCATCGGTATCATAAAGATTTAATTATTACTAAGTTGTTGTTCTTGATGTGGGGATTAAGGCCAATTGACTGCTCTAACGTCCTAGGTCAGAGGGCAAGTGTCCTCCGTGGGGGTCTTTCTAAGAGGTCCTAGCCCGTATTAACGCAAGTTTCGGAGAAAACCACGGAAAACTCCGATCAGCTAGGCCGACGAGCGCGACCTGGGATCGAACCCGGCACCTCACGCTTACCTTCTGCGAGCACCGAACCGCTTGGCCACTGATGGGCTTTATAATTATTACTAAGATGTATGCAAGATATTCGGATAAAAATTATTTCTAGATATTATTTGATTCTTATATGAATATTCTTGTAAATTTCAGATATTAAAGTTAATTGGCTTGCTTTCCGAATGTCGGACATGGGATTGAACAAGATCCACTCTGTTTCATAATGATATTCTTTGAAATTTCGAGAAATACTTTGCAAAGTCTGAATGACACTAAACCTTTAAAATATAGAGACGGCTTAAGAAAGAAAGAAAAATTAATTTCTGTCTCGATTATTTTTAGTAATAATTAAAAAAAATCTTAACTCTCTTGTTTGTAGACTAATACAAATGTACAGTTAAATTCAAATCTTAGGATCTCCTCTGATTTCAATGAAAAATGAAGGTACAGCTAAATACATTTTAGAAAATAGCACATGGTACTTCTTTTTACACTTGTAAAACAATTTTGTACAGTAGATTACTTAAATATATGACATATTACATAAAAGAATCTATCTGAATATAACTTGCTTCGGATTTATAAAAAGCAAAATATGTTACATCGAATTTTTTTTCTGTTTGTTTAATATTTTTTTATTGTTTCTGTTCATACTTTTACATCACATACTAAAAGTATATAATACATAAATATTTAATTATTAAAAATAGAGTAAAACGCGTTTTCGCAATAATATATATTCATATATAAAATAACACATCCTTACATCACTTAAAATAAAATAAAAGTTTTTTTTTTTTTTTTTTTTTTTACAACGTGTCACACCCAGTTTAAAATTAAATGAACCGAACAAGAATCAATGTAAACCGATAGAATGAAATGAAAATTGTCAAAGAAGCAGAATTTCCAGACAAAAATCAAACCTCATGAAGTATGGAGACCACCATTTAGAGACAAATTGGTTTTGATAGACTTTTATCTTCAAGGACATTAACTTTTTCATGTAATGAGACTTGAAAGAAGATCATTACCTCTTGACCAAGTAGATGTTAGATAAAAGATTTAGAAATAACTCATATATGAAAAAGAGTAGTCATAGACAATTAATTAGAAAAAAAAAAAAAAAAAAAAAAAATCTGTTATATTATTAAATATGTTTATTAATAAATTACATGAAATGTATACGCGTGTGTTACAAATTGCAAATAATTAATAAATTTCATTTTTGAATTTTTAAATCTGTGATTGTATTATACAGGAAATGCCAGTTAGTACTTCTTGTATTCTTGCCTTCCTAGATTGTCTGAAAAAATATTGTAATTTTATTTCGATCTAAAATAGTGGTCCCGAGTTCTTTGCTGTTTATGGTGTTTTTTATAAAGTTTCTTATTTATTAATACAAGGATGTGTTTCAATAGAATAATACACAAAATATTAAACAAGACAACAAGTGTTAAAGCAATATATTAAAAAACAAAGTCGTACCTACAAATGCTTTATTATTATTATTATTATTATTATTATTATTATTATTAAAATTTTAAATTTCGTGACCGCTTTAGAAATTAATTTTAATGATGAAGAAAACAAATGTCTTGAAATTTACTTTGCATACTTTAATTTTGTATTTTATATACATATGGTTGATAATTTTCCACTACATATCAATGCTACTTAATAAAAATTATAGTACCAAACATTAATAAAAGGACATATCCTGTACCTTTAAATTTCGAATTATTCGCGCATAACTAAGTCAATATCAAACACAAAAATTTCATCTTTAACATTAACTAATAATTTCTTTTCAATGGTAGATTACACAGACAACAGTTGACGGAATAATAAGTCAGTAACAATAACGTAATAAAAAAAATTCTGATGAGGAGACCACATAACTTCCTTATACAACCTTAATAACTCATTCGTAAATAAACAGGCAGGTTCCATTCCACGAACATTCCTTAACGGCCCTCTTCACCGTTGCCGGAAGCCCGAGCCAATGTTAATTAATGGGGAAATTTTCTTTACAAATAACTTATTAACTAATACATATTTTGAAATTCTGCTTTCACATTCAGAAAATTCCCAACTGTTAAATTGACGAACCTTTTTTAAAAATGTATTTTTTTTTTTAATTTTTAATATTTAATTTTGAAATTGCAAAATTAAAAAAAAATCACATATTGAAAATTCGCATTTTGCAGCTTCAAAATAAAATATAAAAAATTAAAAAAAAATAATAATTTTTTAAAAAAGATCCGTCAATTTAGCAGCTGAGAATTTTCAGAATGTGAAAACAGAATTTAAAAATATGCTTTAGTTAATAAGTTATTTGTAAAGAAAAATTTCCCATAGAATAACATTAGTTTCGGCTTCCGGCGATGGTGAGTAAAGCGGGCCCTTAAAGAAAAAAAAAAAAAAAAAAAAAACCTTGCTACTTGGATAAAAAAAGTCACGATAATACGGCTATATATGTCTCCGAGGCAAATGTACTATTACAGAATATCTCATTGGCAAATGCACAATTTAGAGTACAATTAAAATCATTCGAGTATTGATGGTCCAGTTTTGTTCTCATTGGCAAAAATTAGAGGCGGGAAACGATAAATTTTACCAAAATACTTAACTCAGTTAAATTCGAGAAAGAGTTTTTGGCTATCCTGAAAAAACATTTGGAGCAAAATTTTATCGCTAATCTCGCCGTACCGCAAATCAGTAGCCAACATAGATTTTTGTTCTTGACATCGAATTTGGCGACTTGGCGAACTGATTTGGCGAAAATTTGTAGTTTATTGTTGCCAAAGTTTGGAAGCTTTAACTTCAATAATAACAAGTTCTGAAATATTTTGGAAAAATTCATTTGTATAGTGTGCAGAACTAAATTCTTCGAAAATTCTATAAATGACTCACAAGACTATGAAAAAGAAAAAAAAATATATTGTTGACGATTGTAGACTAGAACTTGCCTATATCTTTATGTGTTACTTTCTACACTGTAAAAGTGTAAACAAATGATTTTTTTTTTCTTGTCTACGAAGGTGGGCTTTGACTTAGCGTCAAATTAGGCATTTAAATGGGGCGAAAAATGGTAGTAAGGGATTTACAGAATTTGGAAACGTTACGTCAATAGGAGTCTAGTTCTGGAAATTTTGTAATGACGCATTGGTTTCTCGCGCAGAACTACATTCAAAATTCCATAAACCACTGACAATACTTTCGATGAATTCAAATTCCATTCAGACTTCGAAATATTCGTATGTTCCTGATTTAGCGAAATTTATCTCTGCGGTGTATTTAACAATGTTTACTTGATTTCTATTATAAAAACGGCCATTTCATTGGATAGTTTCACAAAAAAGAGATTTATTAAATTGTTTACTGAATATTTATTAAATAAACTGCATTCGTCTACTAGTGCTTACTTATTTCTTGAAGAATTACTTTCTACACGGTAAAATATCGACAGTTTTTTATCAATACCATTACAGGCTCTATATATGGCTGAATATTCCTTAAATAAAATACACTCGTCGACTAGAACCTACTTGTATCTTAAAGAATGAATTTCTACACGCTAAAATACCGTCAACTTTCACAACAATAAAATTACGGGTATTATCTATGGGCTGAATATTCATTAAATAAAATGCATTCGTCGACAAGAACCTGTTTATGTCTCTAAGCATAACTTTCTACACTCAAAAATGTCTTCAACTTTCATAACAATATCATTATTAGCTCTATCATTAGCTTCTTTTGAAATCTCTATGATTCTAGGTCATATATAATGGCAAAAACCTTTGTATTTCCTGGTCATTATGAATATAATGTTCCTAAATATCTCCAAAACGGAAAATCATCGAAAGTCAAAAAAAGGCGGTGCACACCTAGATATTAAACCAAACTCCAAACCTTTGTACCAATTTGCAACGTTTTACGTCCAACCGTTTTTGAGTTATGCGAGATATGTTACAGACTATATCTACGGGCTGAATATTCATTAAATAAAATGCATTCGTCGACAATAACCTGCTTATGTCTTTAAGCATAAATTTCTACACTCAAAAATGTCTTCAACTTTCATAATAATATCATTACTGGCTCTATCTTTAGCTTCTTTTTAAATGTCTGTGATAATAGCTCATATATAATGACCAAAACCTTTGTATTTTTGGTCATTATGAATATAATTTTCCTAAATATCGCAGAAACGAAAAATCATACAAAGTTCAAAAAGGGAGGTGCACAACTAGATGTTTATACAAACATATATACCAATTTGTAAAGTTCTACGTCAAACCGTTTTTTAGTTATACGAAATGCACACACACACACACAGAAACCATTCACTAAAAACATGATTTTCGTATTCAGGGTACCTCAGAACATGTAAATTTTACAAAAACTCACTTTTGAAAATTTGACCCTAAAACAATACTTTCTCTACCGTAAGGGTAAGAGAAAGTAAAAAGCACAATTTAAGCACTTCTTAAAACCTTTTTCGACATGAATTCGTTGAATGCAAAAAAGATACTAGTATATCAGCATATTTCGGCGGTCATACATAAATTAAAGTGTTACTGCATAAATAAGCATAATTAAATAAACTAATTTCTTTTTTATTTGTGACTAATCACTCAATAGTTTTTCTTCAACATATCTTTACAACTTTGCATGATACAATATAATATTGAAAAATTATTTATATCACTTTACTAGGATATCTGGAACATTTTATCTCTGAAAATTCTTGCATATGAAGATGATAAAAAAAAATTATTCTAAAATCTGCATCCCATGAAATTTTGTTCGATTTCATAAAATTCTGTAGTAGTTCGCTAAGTAGTTTTAGTGAAAAGCAGGTTTGCAAAATAACTGTGCCCTTTTATTTTGAAAAAGTTCCTGTTCTAACTTATACCTCTTTCTTATGATTTTTTTGGAAGCAGTTCTTTCAAGAACTTTTACATTAAACCTTTTATTATAAAGTTTTTTCGAGAATTTTTACATCAGAACTTTCAAACTAAAATTTATTTTAAAAAACATTCAAAATAACTTTTAAAACATACTTTTACAGTTACTATTTATCTAAAAGTTCTTCCAAAAAGTGTTTGGCCAGGTAGTTTATAATAAGCTCTTTATTTCCAAGTCATCCTGTTGTTTCTAAATGGTGGAGATAAACAAAAGATGCAAAGATGCAAAATGTTTCAAGTTATTTGACTCTTTAGAAAGGAGGAAGAGGGGAAATTACTATCTGCTATACGTGGCAATACATTTCATTTTTGTGTGACGGTGTGTGTGTAAATGTTTTTGTTATGAAAATATATAAAAATAAATAGTCTGAAATTGCATGTAAAATAAAAATAAAAAGAATGTGAAGCAGTACTAATATTAGTGAAACTTCGTATGAAGAGGAAGAAGATTTTTTCCCTCTCCCTTCATCGCAATGAAAAATATAAAGATTTGACTAATAAAGTCAGTTTCTGAAGTTAATTATTTTGTTGCTAATATTTTTGTTTCAATTTTTAAACTGTGAAGACAATACTTTTTGCCCAGTGAAAAATGTTTTGAGAGGCTTAGAACAGAGACATATAATTGAAAAAAAAAATTAATAATAATAAAATAATATGAATAAAATAAGTTTTCTTTTGAATTTAGGTGTTCTCATTGAGCACTTTGAATACTAAATGATTATGTCACTGAAACAAATGTCTCTGAATATTTCTATCCAATGATCGCACATCAAGCTCTGAACCATAAGTTTGTAAACTTATATCTGAGAACATATAGTTACAAATTTGTTCCAGTTGAAACTTCTATTATGAGAACTTTTATAAAAAGGAAAAATAATTGTGATGATAACTTATATTTACTGAACTTTTACCGAAAAGTTCTTCTGATAATAAGTTTTTGGGGATGTTTTATCAAAAAATTATTTTGCTAAAAGGTCTTGTGCAACTTTTAAGATAGAACTTTAATTGTAAAAGTTCTTGTAAAACAGTTAAACTGAAAATTTTTAAAAACGTTCGATAACTGTTTCGAACCCTGATGAAAAGTTAATGAACCCAATCCGACCTTCTGGAATTTTGTATTTATTTGTTTATTTATTTACTTTTTATTATTATTGTTTTTTTCATTCTTATATATATATATATATATATATATATATATATATATATATATATATATATATATATCTTTGTAATCTGTTATATATGTCCAAGATCAGTGTTTAAAGAGTTAAGGACGAGGCAATTTAAAAGAAAATTTTTTCGAACACATTACATATTTCACTACGGCGCTAAAATCAACATTACTTGTGTGATTTCAAATGGCAGCAAGTGAATATAAATAAATACCGTGTTACGTCATTAATATTAATATGTCAATACGTGATGTAACTGATTATGAATATGACTTGAAAAACTAAATATGACTTGATGAAATGTGATAAGAGGCTAATGATTCTTTATTCCGTTCATGTCCGCATTTGAGGGAGTAAGATTATTTATTCCGTAATTGTGGGAGTGAAATTGCGACCGAAATAACTCAGCTGGTATTGTTTTGAGACATTAAGAAAACTCCTCCCTATCGTTGCCGGAAGACAGGGGAAATTTGTTTACAGAATTATACTTTAGCTAATGTATTTATTTATTTATATATTTTAATTCAATTTTCTCATTCTGAAAATTCACAAATGTTAAATCTGTACTCATTTTTAATACTTTCACTTTGAGTTTAAAATGTCGTTTCAACGTGGTTCCTAAAACTTTTGGCACCCATTGTGGTCTTCCCGAAGAAATGGACCTGCCTCACCTTTATAGATGCCCTTCTCTTCCTCGGACATCTATATGAGAACGCTACTGGATAGCTCGCTTGCATTTATAGATTTATTGTTATACCTTTCGATTCAAGTGTTATTTAATGTGCCATTGAAAATAATAATAACAATAATAATAATAATAATAAAACTTTCAGTTAAAAAAAAAAGCGAAAAATTAACTAACTGCATTTTTATTCTTTTTTGGCTGTTACATAAAGTATAAAAAATTCAAACAAAATTTTTTTGGAAAACTAGTAAACATTTAACAATTCTGAATTTTCCGAATGTGAAAACGAAAAAAAAAAAAGCATTTGATAACGAGTCAGTCTATGAATAAATTTCTTCCATAGAATAACATGGAATCAGGTTACGGAGACGGAGAGGTTAAGGAAGAGACAGAGGAGTCTTAACTAAAAGACCCAAAGATCAAATCTTAGTCTGGGTTCCTAGACAGTTTTGTAAAAATCTATTCGAACATTCGAGCATTAATATTATCAATGATCGAAATTACACATTTCAATTATTAATACATTGTCATTAAATTATTTTTCTGTACTAAACAGTAAATTTTGTCTTTTGGCGTTTCTCTAAAATGCTACGTTACTTAATAAAATGATTTTTAGGTATCCATGATTAGATAAATTAAATTTTATTATCACACTGAGAAAAAGTTCTGTATTTGACATCTAGAATCTAAATTGTGGCTCTAGAAAAATAGTTCGGTGTCATCCTTATAAATTCTAGTCCCCTTTGAAAGCGAGTTCTAGAAGCCACTATTAAAATTCTAGAGCGTTTGACTATATTTTCGAGGGCAAATTTATTTAAAAATCTATCCAAATAAATGCGAATACAAGAGGCGGGTTTCAGCAACTATAATCTTGGTTTAAGACCCAATTCTAGAAAATCAAGCGAAACTTTCTCGTAATACAAATGATTCAAAATATTCAGAATTTTGTTTCACCATCTAGAAATGTCTAGACTAGAAATGCTTGATCATTTCGCCTATTCAGTTTATTGGCGCGCCTTATGCGCATGACTCAGAAATCTATATTTCGAATTAAGGGATTTACAAAATGACCGCTTATTCATTCTAGATGAATGCGGTATAGTTTACCATGTTTTTAATAACTTCGATTCTTCTTTGTTTGTCCAGTACAAATCTTGCAATCGATTTCTAACCTTTTTTCACTAACTTCCCGACTAGCTAGACATTTGAAACTATCAGGATACCTCAGAACACGGTGACAATACTTTCTAACATTTTTAATCAACTGTTTCAGCACCCTACTGCCTTCGATAGCGTTTATATGATTCGACAGAAAATTTATTTAACTAACTTCTCGACTAGCTAGTCATTTGAAACTTTCATAGTAGTTCAGAACACGGTGAAAATGCATTTTTTTAAATACTTTTAGACAACTGTTTCGGGTTCCTGCTGCCATCGTCAGCGTTACCAGTACACATCTTGCAATCGCTTTTTAACTAACTTTCCGACTAGCTAGACATTTGAAACTTTCAGCGTAGCTCAGAATACGGTGACAATACGTATTTAAACTCTTTTAGTCAGCTGTTTCATCCCTACTGCCTTTGACAGCGTTTATATGATTCGACAGAAAATTTATTTAATTAATTTCCCGACTAGCTAGTCATTTGAAACTTTCAGATTAGTTCATAATACAGTGAAAATGCATTTTTTAAATACTTTTAACCAGCTGTTTTGGGTATCTGCTGCCTTCGGCAGCGTTACCAGTACAAAGCTTGCAATCCATTTTCAACTAATTTTCCGGCTAGCTAGCTAGTCATTTGAAACTTTTATAGTAGCTCAAAACACAATAACAATGAAATTTTTTAATACTTTTAGCTAATTGCTCCTGGTTCCCGCTGCCTTCGGTAGCGTTTATATGATTCAACAGAAAATTTAAAAAATAAAAAAGTTTTTTTTTTTTTCTTAGTGCAGCAAACAATGCGGTATATGCCATTGTCGTACTTATATACCAGTGCCCAGCACTATATGCCAGAAAGCCATATAGTAGTGCTTAAATAATTACGTAGGTTTAGAAGGCTAATTAAAGCATATTCTCCCTTTCTCTTTTTTAATATAATAAATATTTTTTTTATTCAAAATTTTGATCACATAAAAATTTTGAGAAACATTTAATCAAAAAAAAAAAAAAAAAAAAAAAAAAAAAAAGGGTTATTTCTAATAATTGGATGACTTTAATAAAGTCGGAAGGTCCTGGTTTCTGGAAGCCTTTCCAAAGAGTGGTGGGCACCGTTTCTCAAAAAATAACGAGCCGATGTTATTGTAATTTTGCACACTTTTTTCAAAACAGAATCGAGTAGTACTTGAACGAAAAGCTTAAAAAAAAAAGAAATTTGAATTTTTGGCACAATGCAATTTTTGATTTAACCCCATGTATAGCCTTGTAAAATTAGTTGCAATCGATTAGTAATTAAAAAAAAAAAAAAAAAAAAAAGAAAGAAAAGAAAAAAAGTCCTTTAAGATTTAATTAATTTTATTTTGAAGAAGTGTGCAAAATTTTATGAGTTTAGTGCATTAGATTTTTGGGAAATCGTGCCCACCTTTTTTCTGAAAGGGGTTTCCGAAAAATAGAACCTATTGACTAAATTTTCCGAAAGTTTTATAAAATATTTTTTTAGGTTCTTTTATTATCACAAAATTTTGAATAAAACATCGTATTATGCTTAAAATATAAGAGAAAATGTGATTTTTTTAAGTCTTCGAAATTCATATATCCTTTTAACATGAGTACGCAAAATCATATTTTAAAGTAAAGTCTTATTTTAGGAAAACGCCTATTGGCGGCGCTAATTTATCTTAAAAATGTAATTGTACGTGTCCGTCAAGCAATACGTTAGAGCATTATTGTTGCCAAAAATAAAAGTATTTAAAGTATTTAAAAATCATTACGTCTCGAAAAATTTTTAATAAAATTTAATTACAATAAAATTTAAACTTATTATAATTTAAAAATATTTAAAACATAAAACGTATGAGATAATGCATGAAATATGACACAAAACATAAAATTAAAAGTTTCGAGTTTTTTAGCTCTTTATCAGTACAGACATAAAAAAAAAAAAAAAATACTAGTATGATGTGGCCAACGCATGATATGCTTCTGTATAATTTTACACAAAATTTATTCGATACAAATTATTTATTAAGTTATCAAATTATTTTCCATTATAAATGCAGGCGATTTTTATCTGACAGTATTATATTATCACTAAATGCCAAACGATGTCAATTAAGATTTTTTTTCCAAGTTTTCTTTCGTTAAAAGATTAAAAAATCGATAACTTTGTTTTGAATTATCGCAGACATATAGTTCAACCTTTCGTTTTAAAGGCATTGACGAGATCTTTCGAAAGATACCCATGTGGAAAATTTACTCCCCCCGGGGGTTACTTCCCCCCAGGGAGAAGCGCTGCTCCCACATGCACAATTTCTTTTTCCTATTTAACTACAACTGTTATCAATAATTCATATTAATTTTACAATCACATGATTAAAATAACGAAATTTTGTCCTATACTGCCATGTTAAAAATTTAGAAAAAGAAATGCGATAACAGCACCACCTGTTCAGTAATTGTTCCACAAATATATTCAGCACCAGTTTATGTCAAGATCCAACTAAATACAAAGTTTGGCTAAATTTCGTTCATAGGTTCGTGAGATATAGCGTCCAGAAAGTGCGTCATACACACACACAGACTGACAGACATTTTCTAAAAACAGTCAAATCGTGTTCAGGAGACCCCAAAACGTGTAAATCCATCGAAAACTGGAGTTCGAAAATTTTCACGAATCCAATACTTTCTCTATATTACATATAGAAGAAAGTAAAAAAAAAAGTCTGGAAATTTTGGAAAAAAAAAAAAAAAACTTGTAAATCCATCGAAATCTGGAGTTCGAAAAATTTCACGAATCCAATGCTTTCTCTAAATATGCATATGGAAGAAAGTAAAAAACGAACAACTTAAAATAGTTCAACATACTCTACCGGCTCAGTGAATGTCTCATTCAGAGGAATGCCTCCAGAATAATAAAGGAATGGTACTCAGAACAATTAAAACAGTTTTAATACTTTCAAAATCAGGCAAAAAATTGGTCTCTATGGCCGTTCATTTGTCTGGTGCCTTTACTGATAAGAAGCTAAAAAAGATCGAAATGTTTAAATTTATGTTTTGTGTATTATTTTACGCATTATCTCATATGTTTTATATTTTAAATGCTTTTAAAATGTAATGCATTTGTCTTATTTTGATTATAATTAAGCTTTCTTAATAATTATTGCTTCATGTGATAGGAAAATGTTTTTAAAATGATATATAATTGACTAAATTAATTGCAATAAGTAAACGACAGTCATTTAAAGTTGCTTTTTATTAACTATATAGTTCACGATTTTTCCTGAAATGGTCTAAATAACAATAATTTATGGCTTTTTCTAAGCTATACAACGTCTTAATTAAATGAAATAATAAAAAAATGTCGATGCAATTTTGTAGCCAATACTGTCCATTCTGGATAAGGCTTTCACAGAATCAATATTTTTAAATTTCACTGCTTCAGTTTTACATTTTCTTTCATATTCAACATAACGTCTCATGGATTTTATAACGGTTTCTGTGTGTAATACATTACATATTAAACTCTGTTGGCGATGCTTCACTATTGTTTGAGAGAACATTTCTTGTAGTGACGAAAAATTCAAATTATTACAAAATACTTCATCTGAAGATTCAGTTTCTTCTGGAGGTGGAACTGAATATTGGGTAATTTCATCATTTTTCATACTAATCTCAGAGGTATCAACTTGACTGGTTTTAGAACTTAATGACTGATTTTGATCTGAAGATTCAGTTTTTTGTAAACATGGCAGTGGGTATTGAAACATTGCATCCTTTTCCATACTAATCTCATAGTTATCAACTTGACTAGCTTTTGAACATGACGGACTTTGAACAAGAGATTCAGCTTTCTCTGAAAATGGAAGTATGCATTCAGGAATTTCAGCATTTTCTATGTTGATCTCATGGACGTCAGATCGATTAACTTTAGTGTTTCTATTGGTATTTGGAAGAAATGGATTGTTTTTTCGGCATTTTTCTCTGATAGGTTTTGATTTGAACAGTTTGTCCCATATCCATTCCTTTTCTGCTAATGATCCATCGTTTTCAAAAAGTTTGTGATTTAACAAAACTCCAGTTGGTGGCCTTGATTCAGGGGCAAGTCTTAAACAAGCTCTACAGAAATTTCTTGCTATCTTCAGCATATCTAAAAATAAATAAATAAATAAATAAAAAGATAATTTATTAAACCAAAACTATTACACTTGTCACACAAAAAAATTGTGACATTATAAATATTAGAATATTAGTTCATTAATAACCCCACCTGTTGGCGAGAGGCTCTGCTCCCAAATATATATGTGCATATATATATACACACATATATATATACACATATATGCATATATATATATTAAAAAAGGAATATGATTAGTAAGGTTAAAAACAAAAATTAATAAAGTAATAAAAATAAAGACAACATTTTTTTTTTTTTTTAATAAATAAATTATGTCATAGGTTTTATTATTTATATGAATTATGGTGCATATTTAAAAACAATACCTTTGTATTCAGTTTTTAATTTTTGTTTTCTAAACTGGTTGGGTTTCTTTCTTTTGGTAAGATGTAGGGATTTAATCTACTTTTAAAATTATTATTATTACTATTATTATTATTATTATTATTATTATTATTATTTACTAGTAATTCTTAAAATATTCCTGCTCTCTTTCCACCCTGCTTCCTTGACAATGTCCTCAATGTTTTCGGTTTATTAATATTTTTTGTCGACTTTCAATTTTGCGTTTTTTGCTTGTATTCATTTTCAGTTTTTCCATTACGTTTATAAAATGCAGAAAGAGTATGAAATTTAATTCTACCTTACTGTATTATTTTTTCCCTGCAATTATGCATACTATTATATTTAATATTATAATTAATAATTTATGTACAAACATGCATATCATAACTAAAAGGCTAATGTCCGGTATATAACATTGAAATAAAAAAAAAATGCAACATATATAAATTAACAGAAAGAATAGGTGACTCAAAGCAGTAATTTGAAAATAGATTTTCTGCAAAATTTTATATTCTTTCCATATAATTGCATATACTATAATAATATATGAATCCAGTTCTTCACCAATCAATGCGATCGAATGCAGAGCTGTCAACCATTACGGCAAATTCATACTACTATAATATTAAAGTTTTCCGTGACTTACATAATCACAGAATTTGCGCTAATATATAAAGTGGATGTTTCGATAAAAAATTACTGGTATACAAAAATCCAACAAGTTGGCTAGTCTACTAATGCATGTCTTGAAGTGGATTACCGTTCAGGTGTTTCTTGAGCTCTAAGAGGTCCATATATTGAAATTATTCTAATGAATTTTTCAAAATATTATAAATTATCTTTCCTTGTTTGCGTTGCGCTTTTGATGTTTTTCTTTTTGTTTTCGAGCTACAACACCATCTATGAACCTAATTTGGAACGAACTTTTTTATTTGCTACACAAAACTTTTTATCATAAGAAATGTTGTAACACGAATTCTCATATGTCAATTACAGTCGGCAGCAAAATTATTGAAGCACACATCTACATTTTTCATATATTGTTTGATTGCTAATTTTTACCATCAACTTACTTTTTTTTATAAACAGCATAAAGACTAATGACACGACAAATGTTTACTTAACAAAACAGTATCAGGTGCATATTATCTAAATACGAATTATTGCTAGCGCTTCAATAATTTGCTACATACTATACTTGATTTTATTTTAAAGAATAAAATATGTTTTTTTTTTTTTTTTTAACCCTTTCTCTCTGTATGTGTGCATTTTTATCAACTATGAATGGAAGGAAAACTACAAATTTAAACAGTGTGTACATTCGGTAACAAAAGTCTCCGAACACTAGCAAACATTCCTATGTAAAAAAAAGTACACTTAATAATGTTTTGTTAAATAAATCCTTCTCGAATCCTGTTCTTAGTCAGTCTAAAAACAGGATTCGACAAGGATTTATTTAACAAAACTGTATTAAGTGTACTTTCTTTACATAGGATTTTTTACTTGTGTTCGGACACTTTTGTTACCGAGTGTAAACGCAAACGTCCTAAAATAACAACAATATATATATATATATTCTTACTTTCAAGATTTTAAAGATTAGTGGATACATAATATCGCTCCAACAGCACACTTCATCGGGAATATTTCTTGACAGATAATTGCCAGTGAAAACTTCAATTGAAATCATGCTTAAACACCACAGATCAAATCCTTTCTCTTTTACAGGACGCTTACGATCCTCAGCTGAATAACATTCAGGGGGCAAGAATCCTTCGGGCATTTCGTATCTATAGGAGAAAGAAAACTAACATTTTATTTAAGCAAGACGAATACCACACGTTTCAGAAATACACAATGCGGTGTCACCAAAAAAGTTTCCATAAGGGGGCAAACTTTAAATTCGTAAATTCAGTTCATTTAACTATTTAGCTAGATTTATATGCTTGGTTTATTAGTAGGAGGAGACGATCAAACAACACTAACTATAAGCATCTACTAATATATATATATATATATAAACAGGATTCATGCTTAAAAAAATTGCCTTTTTTCTCTCTGTCTTTCCCCATTATTTTATAACAATGAACTCACTGTTAAATTCATTAGTTTATTTTATGACGAAAATTGCTATTCAAAATTAGTGTGAATGACTCTGAAAAAATATGAATACTGTATAAACCCTGATGACATTTAAGACGAGAAATTTTATTTACGCAAATTATTATCATGTTCCAATAAATCCGAGCCAGATAAACTTATTGTTATGCTGATTCGACAAAAAAAAAAAAAAAAAAGAGCAAACTTGACCCGTGGATCGAATCAAGTTGATTCTAATTGGCTTAACGATATAAATTTTACTCTACATAATTATTTAAACTTAAATGACATGGTTTTAAAGTTTTCAATAAAATTTAAGAAAAAATAATTTTTACAAACTAGTATCTTTAGGAGAGGGCAAATACCCCACCCTATTGTTCCTATATGCCAACGCCCATTTCAATAAACAAATGATATGATTATATAATATTTTTAATCTGTAGTGTTTGTATCGATTTTGATGTAAAGGTTTTCTTCACAATTAAAATTAAGAAAGATCCCAAAAAAGTTTTTTTTTTTTTTTTTCGTTGTTGTTAATATAATTTTAAGATTTATTTATATATATTTTTTTTTAACCAGAATCGCTTGTTTATTGGCTCTTTACAGAAAGATCTATCACGTTATTTACCGGTCTATCCAATCAAAATGACTCTTTATTTTCAACCCTGTGCTCTTGGTCATTCGAAGCAAGTTGGTTCGGTTATCGGTGCAAAATTATTGTTAGAGTGAGAAAATAAATCCACAAAATCAGTCAACAAAATAAATTTGGCTTACCTGTGAAAACATCTTATTTCGGTATATGTAAGAGCATAGCTAGGAGCACTATTTTTGCTTAATCAGGCAAATAAATCAGGAAATAAAACTGACTTGTGTAAAAGAAAAAACGCATTATGTCGTGTGGATGGCAGAAACCAAATCGGTGAAAATGGCACGACTGTGATGTTGGTGATTCATTGAACATAGAGGAATGTTTCTAGCACGCTTTGCAGACATCACTAGTCGTGCAGTACTTTTATCTTATTTGTCTGTACCTTGTTTCTGAACATTTTTGCGTCCAAAACTTAATCAACTTCACATCCGGTGGTTGTTTGCCACAGCGAGTTCAAAACTCTCACTGTACCATTATCAACGATTTTGTCTACACTAATCACGTGATATACATGTGATGACATACATTTCTTGTGCAGAAACGACCTCAGCAATAGCCGAATGGTTCTACTCACGAAATTTCAGACGGAAAATGCCAAGATGGATTCCAGGTCGCGCTCCTCAATCTAGATATTTGGAGTTTTCGGTGGTTTTCTCCAAAACTCTAGTGAATATGTGCTAAGACCCCTTAAAAAGACCTCCATAGGGAGCAAACACTCCACTCAGGCGTTAGGCACAGGTCCCTTGTGCAGACAATTGACCTTTATTCCGTACGCATGCAAACATGTTATCACATTAAACAACATAAGAGTCTTTTAGGGATTCGGTATCTCCATATTAAGAGCGGACAATACCTAATCTCGGCGGCAGCTATGACCCATGTTATTCTATGGGAAAATTTGTTTACATAATTACTTATTACCTAATGAATATTTTTCAATTCTGTTTTCACATTTAGAAAATTCATAAGCGTTAAATTAATACTTGTTTTCCAAAAATTGATTTTTTAAAATTTTAGTATTTCATTTCGCGAGTAGAAAATGAGAAAAATGCATTTTGTGAAAAATCGCATTTTTGAACTCAAAATTAAAATGTAAAAATTAAAAAAAAATGAATTTTTCAAAAATGAGTACTCATTTAACAGTTATGAATTTTCTGACTGCAAAAACACATTTAAAAAATATACATTAGGTAATGTGTAATTATCGCAACAAATTTTCTCATAGAATAACATTGGCCACGGCTGTCCGCGGGATTAGGTATTGTCCCCTCTTAATTTCGGATATTAAGACAAACTTTATGATTGTTCCAACGTATTTGTAAAAGAAATTCAAACACACATACACCGTGCCATTACTAAATATTAAAAATGATTCTAAACTAATGGTAATCAATTGTGTACTCATCCTATATAATAAAGCCATCTAAATGTGTCGGAATGAGAAATCAAGAGAATTTACGTATTTAACGACCTTTGACATCTTAGAGAACATTTTCCACATATATTTGAAAATAAACATAAGTTGCATGTGTTTATGCAATATTTAGTCATTACTTTTAATGAATTTCAAATAGAAAATATATTTATAATTTAATGAATAGTTTATAAAAGTTTTTTTTTTCTCTTTTTACATTCCCGTACTCATATATATGGCATGTATATGGTAGAAAAAGTATTATTTTTGGGTGAGATTTCTGAAATTTAGTTTTGAGGTTCACTGAATTCGAAAATTATGTTTCTAGCGGTTGATCTGTGCGTGTGTCTGTGTGTCTGTTATCAGCATATCTCAAGAACAAATAAAATAGTAGCACGAATTCCAAACTCGGTATTCTAAATATGTTAGTGTAATAATATCATATATTGATATTACACTAAACTTTTCATTGAGATCGAGTAAATGTTCTGTGTACAAAGACATTCAAGAGAATTCAAATAAATTATGTCTAAGGAGAAAAATTTGTGCAGTACATCTATAGTACAGTGTATCATCTACAAACTGCCCTAAACAAAATGGAATGAACATATATGCTTTATATGCATAAAACATTGTTTTGTATAAATTGCAGCATGGAAATCATTCATTTATGAAATCATTCATATTATCACTGAAAGTGTTTTCATATACTGGGGCTATACTTAGAAATTGCTGGAAATGTATTTCATTTTGTGTTAGGTATTTTTCCTATAAACGCAGTGTGATGTACATATAGTTTATAGACAATATACAGGGCTACCCAAAGTTAAAAAAAACGTTCTTTTTTATTGAATTTAATTGATGGAAGTGCGTTGCTGCATTTTACTATGTCGGCGACTACTACTCAGGAAAGAAACTTGTTTTTTGATATTCGTACTATATATATATATATATTTAAAGCTCTAATTTAAATTTTATTTTATTTTGTATAATATCAGTTTTGAGGTACCATGAATACGAAAATCCATATTCATCTGTTATCAATATAACTTAGAAACAAATAACTGAAGGGAATTCAGAATTGATAGTTTGAAGTTCGTATTAAGGTGTCACTTAAAAAATTGATCAAGATTGGCAAGTTTGAAGGCAAATTAATAACAGCCTTGATACATATATATATGTTCCTGCTCTCTTTCCACCCTGCTTCCTTGACAATGTCCTCAATGTTTTCGGTTTATTAATATTTTTTGTCGACTTTCAATTTTGCGTTTTTTGCTTGTATTCATTTTCAGTTTTTCCATTACGTTTATAAAATGCAGAAAGAGTATGAAATTTAATTCTACCTTACTGTATTATTTTTTCCCTGCAATTATGCATACTATTATATTTAATATTATAATTAATAATTTATGTACAAACATGCATATCATAACTAAAAGGCTAATGTCCGGTATATAACATTGAAATAAAAAAAAATGCAACATATATAAATTAACAGAAAGAATAGGTGACTCAAAGCAGTAATTTGAAAATAGATTTTCTGCAAAATTTTATATTCTTTCCATATAATTGCATATACTATAATAATATATGAATCCAGTTCTTCACCAATCAATGCGATCGAATGCAGAGCTGTCAACCATTACGGCAAATTCATACTACTATAATATTAAAGTTTTCCGTGACTTACATAATCACAGAATTTGCGCTAATATATAAAGTGGATGTTTCGATAAAAAATTACTGGTATACAAAAATCCAACAAGTTGGCTAGTCTACTAATGCATGTCTTGAAGTGGATTACCGTTCAGGTGTTTCTTGAGCTCTAAGAGGTCCATATATTGAAATTATTCTAATGAATTTTTCAAAATATTATAAATTATCTTTCCTTGTTTGCGTTGCGCTTTTGATGTTTTTCTTTTTGTTTTCGAGCTACAACACCATCTATGAACCTAATTTGGAACGAACTTTTTTATTTGCTACACAAAACTTTTTATCATAAGAAATGTTGTAACACGAATTCTCATATGTCAATTACAGTCGGCAGCAAAATTATTGAAGCACACATCTACATTTTTCATATATTGTTTGATTGCTAATTTTTACCATCAACTTACTTTTTTTTATAAACAGCATAAAGACTAATGACACGACAAATGTTTACTTAACAAAACAGTATCAGGTGCATATTATCTAAATACGAATTATTGCTAGCGCTTCAATAATTTGCTACATACTATACTTGATTTTATTTTAAAGAATAAAATATGTTTTTTTTTTTTTTTTAACCCTTTCTCTCTGTATGTGTGCATTTTTATCAACTATGAATGGAAGGAAAACTACAAATTTAAACAGTGTGTACATTCGGTAACAAAAGTCTCCGAACACTAGCAAACATTCCTATGTAAAAAAAAGTACACTTAATAATGTTTTGTTAAATAAATCCTTCTCGAATCCTGTTCTTAGTCAGTCTAAAAACAGGATTCGACAAGGATTTATTTAACAAAACTGTATTAAGTGTACTTTCTTTACATAGGATTTTTTACTTGTGTTCGGACACTTTTGTTACCGAGTGTAAACGCAAACGTCCTAAAATAACAACAATATATATATATATTCTTACTTTCAAGATTTTAAAGATTAGTGGATACATAATATCGCTCCAACAGCACACTTCATCGGGAATATTTCTTGACAGATAATTGCCAGTGAAAACTTCAATTGAAATCATGCTTAAACACCACAGATCAAATCCTTTCTCTTTTACAGGACGCTTACGATCCTCAGCTGAATAACATTCAGGGGGCAAGAATCCTTCGGGCATTTCGTATCTATAGGAGAAAGAAAACTAACATTTTATTTAAGCAAGACGAATACCACACGTTTCAGAAATACACAATGCGGTGTCACCAAAAAAGTTTCCATAAGGGGGCAAACTTTAAATTCGTAAATTCAGTTCATTTAACTATTTAGCTAGATTTATATGCTTGGTTTATTAGTAGGAGGAGACGATCAAACAACACTAACTATAAGCATCTACTAATATATATATATATATATAAACAGGATTCATGCTTAAAAAAATTGCCTTTTTTCTCTCTGTCTTTCCCCATTATTTTATAACAATGAACTCACTGTTAAATTCATTAGTTTATTTTATGACGAAAATTGCTATTCAAAATTAGTGTGAATGACTCTGAAAAAATATGAATACTGTATAAACCCTGATGACATTTAAGACGAGAAATTTTATTTACGCAAATTATTATCATGTTCCAATAAATCCGAGCCAGATAAACTTATTGTTATGCTGATTCGACAAAAAAAAAAAAAAAAAAAAGAGCAAACTTGACCCGTGGATCGAATCAAGTTGATTCTAATTGGCTTAACGATATAAATTTTACTCTACATAATTATTTAAACTTAAATGACATGGTTTTAAAGTTTTCAATAAAATTTAAGAAAAAATAATTTTTACAAACTAGTATCTTTAGGAGAGGGCAAATACCCCACCCTATTGTTCCTATATGCCAACGCCCATTTCAATAAACAAATGATATGATTATATAATATTTTTAATCTGTAGTGTTTGTATCGATTTTGATGTAAAGGTTTTCTTCACAATTAAAATTAAGAAAGATCCCAAAAAAGTTTTTTTTTTTTTTTCGTTGTTGTTAATATAATTTTAAGATTTATTTATATATATTTTTTTTTAACCAGAATCGCTTGTTTATTGGCTCTTTACAGAAAGATCTATCACGTTATTTACCGGTCTATCCAATCAAAATGACTCTTTATTTTCAACCCTGTGCTCTTGGTCATTCGAAGCAAGTTGGTTCGGTTATCGGTGCAAAATTATTGTTAGAGTGAGAAAATAAATCCACAAAATCAGTCAACAAAATAAATTTGGCTTACCTGTGAAAACATCTTATTTCGGTGTATGTAAGAGCATAGCTAGGAGCACTATTTTTGCTTAATCAGGCAAATAAATCAGGAAATAAAACTGACTTGTGTAAAAGAAAAAACGCATTATGTCGTGTGGATGGCAGAAACCAAATCGGTGAAAATGGCACGACTGTGATGTTGGTGATTCATTGAACATAGAGGAATGTTTCTAGCACGCTTTGCAGACATCACTAGTCGTGCAGTACTTTTATCTTATTTGTCTGTACCTTGTTTCTGAACATTTTTGCGTCCAAAACTTAATCAACTTCACATCCGGTGGTTGTTTGCCACAGCGAGTTCAAAACTCTCACTGTACCATTATCAACGATTTTGTCTACACTAATCACGTGATATACATGTGATGACATACATTTCTTGTGCAGAAACGACCTCAGCAATAGCCGAATGGTTCTACTCACGAAATTTCAGACGGAAAATGCCAAGATGGATTCCAGGTCGCGCTCCTCAATCTAGATATTTGGAGTTTTCGGTGGTTTTCTCCAAAACTCTAGTGAATATGTGCTAAGACCCCTTAAAAAGACCTCCATAGGGAGCAAACACTCCACTCAGGCGTTAGGCACAGGTCCCTTGTGCAGACAATTGACCTTTATTCCGTACGCATGCAAACATGTTATCACATTAAACAACATAAGAGTCTTTTAGGGATTCGGTATCTCCATATTAAGAGCGGACAATACCTAATCTCGGCGGCAGCTATGACCCATGTTATTCTATGGGAAAATTTGTTTACATAATTACTTATTACCTAATGAATATTTTTCAATTCTGTTTTCACATTTAGAAAATTCATAAGCGTTAAATTAATACTTGTTTTCCAAAAATTGATTTTTTAAAATTTTAGTATTTCATTTCGCGAGTAGAAAATGAGAAAAATGCATTTTGTGAAAAATCGCATTTTTGAACTCAAAATTAAAATGTAAAAATTAAAAAAAAATGAATTTTTCAAAAATGAGTACTCATTTAACAGTTATGAATTTTCTGACTGCAAAAACACATTTAAAAAATATACATTAGGTAATGTGTAATTATCGCAACAAATTTTCTCATAGAATAACATTGGCCACGGCTGTCCGCGGGATTAGGTATTGTCCCCTCTTAATTTCGGATATTAAGACAAACTTTATGATTGTTCCAACGTATTTGTAAAAGAAATTCAAACACACATACACCGTGCCATTACTAAATATTAAAAATGATTCTAAACTAATGGTAATCAATTGTGTACTCATCCTATATAATAAAGCCATCTAAATGTGTCGGAATGAGAAATCAAGAGAATTTACGTATTTAACGACCTTTGACATCTTAGAGAACATTTTCCACATATATTTGAAAATAAACATAAGTTGCATGTGTTTATGCAATATTTAGTCATTACTTTTAATGAATTTCAAATAGAAAATATATTTATAATTTAATGAATAGTTTATAAAAGTTTTTTTTTTCTCTTTTTACATTCCCGTACTCATATATATGGCATGTATATGGTAGAAAAAGTATTATTTTTGGGTGAGATTTCTGAAATTTAGTTTTGAGGTTCACTGAATTCGAAAATTATGTTTCTAGCGGTTGATCTGTGCGTGTGTCTGTGTGTCTGTTATCAGCATATCTCAAGAACAAATAAAATAGTAGCACGAATTCCAAACTCGGTATTCTAAATATGTTAGTGTAATAATATCATATATTGATATTACACTAAACTTTTCATTGAGATCGAGTAAATGTTCTGTGTACAAAGACATTCAAGAGAATTCAAATAAATTATGTCTAAGGAGAAAAATTTGTGCAGTACATCTATAGTACAGTGTATCATCTACAAACTGCCCTAAACAAAATGGAATGAACATATATGCTTTATATGCATAAAACATTGTTTTGTATAAATTGCAGCATGGAAATCATTCATTTATGAAATCATTCATATTATCACTGAAAGTGTTTTCATATACTGGGGCTATACTTAGAAATTGCTGGAAATGTATTTCATTTTGTGTTAGGTATTTTTCCTATAAACGCAGTGTGATGTACATATAGTTTATAGACAATATACAGGGCTACCCAAAGTTAAAAAAAACGTTCTTTTTTATTGAATTTAATTGATGGAAGTGCGTTGCTGCATTTTACTATGTCGGCGACTACTACTCAGGAAAGAAACTTGTTTTTTGATATTCGTACTATATATATATATATATTTAAAGCTCTAATTTAAATTTTATTTTATTTTGTATAATATCAGTTTTGAGGTACCATGAATACGAAAATCCATATTCATCTGTTATCAATATAACTTAGAAACAAATAACTGAAGGGAATTCAGAATTGATAGTTTGAAGTTCGTATTAAGGTGTCACTTAAAAAATTGATCAAGATTAGCAAGTTTGAAGGCAAATTAATAACAGCCTTGATACATATATATATATATATATATTTAAATAAATGTAGACATTATAATTGAATGGGAGGTTGATGGGGGACGGTAACCCCCTCCCCCCACCACACACAGAATTTTATGTCAAATAAACTGTTTTTAAACGTATTTTAGGATTTATTTTTTAAGTAGATTGAACTTGAATATTCTACCGCATTGATCTTAGGCTTTAATCTGCAATTTATGTTTATTGTATTGCAATGCAAAATAAGAGAATGTCGTGTTGGTGATACACCAGACTATTCGTTTTTCAAAATATTTATCTATCTCAAATTAAAAAGTGGTATTTTGTGGCCATCAGATTTTTTTTTTAAATTCTAAATAACAGCCCTACCTACCGGTTAGCATGTGCAAAATTTAATTAACATAGCTTCTCACAATAAATATTTTTTATATACAGTTTCGTGCAATTTCAATGAACCGACACTGAGACATAGCCATATGGAAAATAGCATAAAAGCAGCGTTATTTGTCGTCTTATACATTGCCAAATCAACTTATCATTCTTTTTCCAAATGGCCATTTCACATATTAAGTTAAGTGCACCTATAAACTGTAGAAGTTGAGATATGTCTTCCCGTGTACGGGTAAAATTGCAGTATTGCAACGCTACCTGTTAGCCTTTACGCACTAAAGTTCAATCAGAATATTTTTCTTAGTGGCCTATTTATATATGAAGATTTGTGCTATTATACACTATAGAAGCTGAAATACAGCTTTTTAGCAGATGGAGGAAATTTCAGCATAGCAGCTCCACGTATTGGGTGGCGATATTTGTAAATAGTTGACAGGTACCAATTTATGTCAAGGTGCATTTAAATATCATATGTTTGAAATACTGGGAATTAATTCGCAATCTAGCGCTGCCACAATATTTTGTTCACACATAGACAGGCGGACATTTTGTAAAAATTGTTTAATTGGGCTCAGGACATCTCAAAAGGTGTAAATCCCTCTAAAACTGAAAGTCAGAAGTTTTTATGAATTCAATGCTTTTTTATATGAATATAGGAAATAATAAATAAAACTTTATTACAGCTTTATTAATTTTTTTCCAAATATTTAAGTAAAGTAAAGTATAATAAAATGTAAAAAAAGTAAAATAATAAATTCATTTTTTAAGTTGCATTTTAAAATTTGAATTTGCTAAATATCTGTAAATTGGCTATGACAATTGTATACTATAACATTTAAATTAAGAAAATGTTTATAAAATAGAATTAACGTATGAAAGACATTTTTTTAATACTTTTTAATCATTTTGTTGATTATAAGACGGAGAGTTAATTTTATCTTAAGCATTCAACTGGAAGCAAAATGCTCCTACATAAACAAACAAACAAAAAAAATTATCCTGAATGACTATTATAAGCCAAATTTTTATTTTCACAGTAGATGGTAAAAAAAAAAAAATCCATATTGTGTACATCTATATGAAATTTTGTCCTGTAATGTCATTTTAAGGGTCATGATAAAACTGGAAGACAGTGCCACTTGTTGAGCAATATACATCAAAATTTCATGGACTCCAATTAATGTAATCTAAATATCAATACGAAAAACCCTTAACGGGTTAAAAGTTTGTGACGCAGCTATTTTATGTCTATAAGAATTTCAAATATAGGTCTTAAAATTAATGATATCAAATTTTGTGTGATGCGTTGGTCTTAATTAAAATATACACCAATTTTCTTATTTTGTCATTTACTTTTTTCTTGTATTTATATTCACAGTGGAAATATATTTTCAACATAAAAAAATTTATGAAATTTACTCGCTGACGCTTTTTTATCCGCTTCTCAAATTCAAAATAAGGGTTTTAAAAGAAATTATATCAAAATTCCTGTGACGCATCGGTGTTACTTTAAAAAATTTGTTTTTAAATTACATTATAATTATTTTTGTTTTATCCTATAAAGTATACTTACACACTGAAACTACGATTTAAATTTTCAAATATAATGTCAATAATCATTTATTCACTGAGTTACATTATAAATTGAAATTGCTTATTTCAATAAATGGATTTGTCTTTTGCGTCATACTATCCAAAACGGTAAGCAAAATTTGAGTAATTTTTTTCTTTGATAACACTATCCCTTAGCAGACATTTTCACTTAGATTGGATACTATGACACAAATTAGCATTTACATAAATTTTACTTAAAGTTTTGTATTCAATTGGAAGCAAAATGCTCCTACATAAGAAAAAAAAAAAAAAAAAATCCTGAATGACTATTATAAGCCAAAATTTTCAGTTTTAAAATAGATGGTTAAAAAAAAAAAAAAAAAAAATTCCATATTGTGTACATTTATATGAAATTTTGCCATTTTAAGAGTCATGATAAAACTGGAAAACAATGTCACTTTTTAAGCAATATATATCAAAATTTGATGGACGATTAACGTAATCGATTAATGTAATTGCTTTGATTATTGTAGTCGAAATATAACTTTCATGAAATTATGTTCCTTATTTTTATTTTTTTAATTTTTTATCTAGAGCTGCTTTAAAAATTTTGTCACACACATCCAGACATGCATACAGACGAACATTTTTTAAATATGGTCAAACCATGTTCGGAACATCTCAAAAAGTGTAAATGGGCCGACAACTGGAAGTCAAAACTTTTTACGAATCCAGTACATTCTTCTGTACTCAATCTAAAAGAGATTAATAAACCAACAACGATATGGAATTGTAAAAGTTTGATGTCAAAAAATACATACTCAGTTGTGTATTTTTCAATCCCGTTCATGCGATGAAATCCAAAAAGTTTAGCACTTTTATCGCTGCATATCATTACATTACTCAGTTTCAAATTCAGAAAACTCAACTTCTTTGTATGTAGGTAATCAAGCGCCGACGTTATTTCTTTTATCCATGAAACTGCAAGCTTAAAATTGATAGATTCATCGAAGATTACTTTTTTCTTCAGAGCATCTTCTAATGTCAAATCAACACGTTTAGATATAAACCATGTCAAACCAAATACTGAAAAATCAGCGGTATCCAACAGAGATAGCACATTTTTGTTACTTAATTGCCCCCATTCCTTTTCTTTCGGACCTACGTCTTCAGTCAACACAATTTTCATTGACAATCCTTTGCCACCATCTTCATTCCATACTCGTAAAACTGTAGAGACTGATCCTTGTCCAATTACTTCAGTGAACTTAAAATTCAAAGTTTTTCTGAAAACATCCGTTATTTCTTTGTGGTATACATCTTTAGATATTTTTTGATTTTTGCGAAGTTTTTTCAATTCTGATATAAAATTCAAACTTTTTTCCATCATGAAAATTAAAATTGAAAAGTATCGATGTCGTATATAAAAAATGACTGAGGCTTATTTTAATTAAGATAATACTTTTGTCATACAAATGGATAAACTAATTCTTTTGAAACACAGTGAAATAAATATCTACATATTGTTTAATTTAAACAATGCAGTTATGTTTAAGATTTTATTACATTGTTTAAAACAACAAATAATGTACATTGTTTAAAATATTTTCATACATACATTGAAACAATGAAAGAAATTTCTTTCAAATTCCGGTAACAATACAAAAGTGAAAAGATTACTCTAATTTTAATTTATTCTTGTCCATGTATGATAAAGTACAGTTTTTGAGTCAGATTTTTCAAATTTACTTTTTCTCATATTTACATATTTTGTGGTTCTCTGAATCCGAAAATCGGGTTTTTAGTGGTTCACATGTGTTTATGTCCCTTACAATCATAACGCAAAGACAAATAATAGCCGGAAGCCCAAACGTGATTTTTCAAATTTACATAATCTGGGGATGCTACACGAAACATTTTATGGGGATTATATACATAGTTCGTTTACAGGTACATATACGTAGCTGCCAACTTTTGAGCTTTTTAAATCAGGTTTTGAAAAAACCCAATCGCTTGGTCGACACGACTACTAACATTAAAAAAAAAAAAAAAAAATGAAAAAAGAAAATTCTGACATGAGTCAAACATGTGTTTAGTAAAAATAAATGATAATAAAAAATAGCTTACTCTGGTATTTCGTTTCGGTAAGAGTTATGTATGTTAGGAAAAAAATCAATAAAAAATACATTTATCAACAAAAAACTGAAATTAAATTTTCATGGTATTTAATTACACATTTTAACTTCTATCATACTTTTATTTTATTTACTTTCAGAATGATAAATATATATATATATCTTAAAGAGTATGCCTATATATTTCATATAGTGTAAATAAACTTTCCATATCTTACAATACATTGTCATTACGAATGCCAGTTTAGAATATATTTACTTATTTATTTAATTATTTTTACTCTTGAAAGAACATATGTTTAATTTACATGTAAAACTTTACTTATAGTGACACTTTTAAATGGAATACATAAATTCAAATACTACGAATGGTATCAATTCGTTTATTTTAGATAATTCTAAACAATAATCTGAAATAATTAACGTAACAATCAGTAATTTAAAAAAATATATTTTCTTATACTGGTGTATAGAGTTTTATTTTAATACAACTGCAAGTATGAAGGGATTACATAAAAATTTAATTTTTTTAGATTTAAAAATTTTAAATCTTATAGTAGTAAAAATAGTCTTCTTTTTCTAAATTCTCGAGATTCAAAAGAATATCATAAAAAAGTATTAAAAGACATTTGAAGGACACTCACATTCAAATAAACGAGAAATGTAAACGTATTTACTCCGTGATTTCGGAAAATTGTGACGTGCAATTTGTAGCTCAACTGGATCATGATTACAACTGAGGTCAAACGGAAAACACAAGATACTATTCGTTCAAATAATTATTGAAGAGTATTCAAACAAACAAACAAACAAAAAAAAAAAAAAAAAAAAAAATTAAGCCATTTAAAAAAAGAAAAAAAAAATGTGTGGAACGTGTTACATGTCATCAATAATTCAATGGCGGTGATTGAGAACTCAGGCAAGTGGAAAAGCATATATCGAGGATAATAATTTGAACTGTTCGTACGCTGACAATTGTTGATGTACCAGCTTGGAAATCTGCAGCAATTTGAGGAAGTTGCACGTCTATATCGTTTAAATTCTCTTTAATCGTAGACTGTCTCATTTTTTCAATTTTTTTCTTCCATCCCCCTCCCCCTTTGGATTTTACATAATATCCGATATTTATGCTTCAATCTTAAAATATAAATACAGAGAAAATAAAATTTCATCTCTACCTCGGAGATGCTACAGATGTTCCAACGCTTGTGCGTCTACTACAACGTCGTGTTCAAAATAGCTGAATTCTTCATGAGGTGTCATTGTACAGTCGGCAGCAAAATTATTTGAGTGCTAGCAATAATTCTTATATAAACAATTTCATTTAATAAGGCTTTGTTAAATAAATCCTTGTCGAATCATGTTCTTAGTCAATCTAAGAAAATGATTCGACAAAGATTCGAACAAGATTCGATTTATTTAACAAAATGTATTAAGTGCACTATTTTTCACATAGGAATTATTGCTAGTGCTCGAATAATTTTTCTGCCGATTGTAGCAGCAAACGCGCATCACACATCTCCGATAGAGTATTCTCATCTTATACAGCAGCTTTCAATTCCATCGCATTCTGATGAGTGGTTGAATAGATTCGTCATTTGAATGCATCCACCTATACCAAATTATTCACCTGTCTTATTCAGGGGGATGTGCGTTCCGGATTTTTTATTTTATTTCCCACCCGTAATTACGATTTGTATTTTTGGCCATATATAATTGCTAAACATTACTAAAAAAACTACAAATAATATCACTAATAAATATTAGTGGTGCGAAATAAAATAAAAAAATCTTTAACGCAAACATATAGAAATATTCGCATATAGAAAAACGCATATAGAAATATTCGCAGTAGTTAAATTAGGATGATATAAAATGAAAATATCCATTTTTTAAAAATGTACTGCGTATTATATAAAATGTTATTTGAAAAAAAAAAAATGCATAAATATACAGATATATATGTAATACATATATTGTTGAATTAATAAAAATTTAGATTTATAGGAACAGTAAAAAATTCCTTTTATATAAAAGTATAAAAAAAAAAAAGAGAAAAGAAAGGAAAAGAAAGAAAAAGAAATAAGAAGGGAAAAAAAAACAATATTATTAATGAACATGTCAGAGACACGGAATTTACTTTGTTTAAGATCCTTTTCTCTCTCAATTACAAAATTTATTATTATTATTATTATTATTTTAATTTATTTGGACATTTGTCATACAGTGATGAAAAAAAAAACTGTTAAAATATTCGCTGTGACATTTCTTTTCAAAAGAATAACACATCATTAATTGCAACCTAATATTAAACAAAATAAGTAACCATTAATTAATATTTGTTGTCAACCCAATGTCTTCACGGTATAAAAACCAAAATCTAAATAAAAGTTACTGAAAAAAAAAATATATAAATACAAATTTACATTAATCCAAAGAAAGTTTATCCCATTAAACACTGTTACATATAAAACAGGTCAAAAGAGAAAAATCGCACACCTGGATAACACAATGATACACCTATAAAAAACTAATTTTATTGGCCAGATTATTCTCTTTTATGAAAATAAAAAAAGAATGTTGTTTAGAACTTATGCTAGGAAAAATGTATAACAATGCCGTTTGTTGTTCTTTTTATAGAGGAACTAGGCGTATCATAATTAAAGATAACTTTTAAAAGAATTTTTCACGGTATAGTGAATCTAATTAAGGTAATGAGGAACTTTAATAAGGTAAAACGGCTGCTTAAAATTCGTAATTATGGTGTTAGAAGCAAACAACAATGGCATAACTCTTGTTATTGATTTTGTGTTTCTGACAGTTTTTTTTTCCCTACAAGGTAAAAAAGTACATAGAAATGTATAACCTGAATAAGTATATATATATATATATATATATATATATATATATATATATATAATAAAAAGTTTATATTTGTATACGAAATTAAATAAAAATAGACGACGTTCACTGCTTATATATTTTTAAAATATTTTATAAATTAAAATGGTTGTTAGACACATGAATGATTATAAATATTTAGGAAGACATTATTAATTATTTAATTTTTAATTTTTGAAACATTTTTAGTTTGGAACATTAACATGGCTAAATTCGAATAGTAATTACTTTGATGTATAAATAACTTTCTATGTGAAGAACTCTACACTAGAAATATCATAAACTCCTAACAGTTGTTTCAGGCCAAATTTATAGCCCATATTTTCATGAGGTAAAAAAATTGGGCACGAATGCACCAACAAATCAGATAGGTAAATTATCCCCTTCTAAGATATATAAAGTGATTTCTATTCATGGCTTCTTCAAAAAATCATTTGTTAAAATTTGGAGTAGGGCTTCTGTCTACTGAACAGAAAAGAAACAAAAGTTAAAACAACAAAAATTTTGAAAAAAAAAAAAATGCTTTAAAAGTTTTAAATATATGGCTTCATTTAAAAAAACAATGAACTTTACAGGTTTAAAAAAAAAAGTGAAATAATTACACTGGGAAAAATGAAGTATACCGCCTTCCTCTATAATGAATAAGTGGCCATTTTCTAAATCCCTTAACTAGAAATATAGATTTCCGAGCTATGCGCGTAAGGCACGCCGGTTAGACGAAATTATCGAGAATTTCTAGTATACATATTTCTATATGGTGAAACAATATTCTGAATACTTTAAATATTATGAATCATTTGTATTGAGAGAAATTCTCCCTTCATTTTCTAGAATTTGGTCATAAGCCAAGATTATAGTTGCTGAAACCCGCCTCTTGTAGTCTCATTTATTTGCAGAGATTTTTAAATAACTTTGCCCTCGAGAATATAGGTAAACGCTCCAGAATTCTAATAGGGGCTTCTAGAACTCGCTTTTCAAGGGGACTAAAATTTATAAGGATGACATGGAACTATTTATTCTAAAGCCACAACTTAGATTCTAGATGTCAGTTACAGAATTTTTCTCAGTGTACAACGCTCAAAAATTAAGAAAAAGAATAATTAAACGTGGTATCTTAGTTCCCCGTGTCCATGTATCAGAGCAATTGAAGAACCAAATCGCCCTTGATACGTAAAATTTGGGGAGTTCAAGGATTTTCATTTGTTTTACGAAAAATGACTAACACCTACAGGCGAGAGTTTCAAATTAAAGAATATTCAATGTCGCTCCCCATACAGCACAGAATGTTTCAGTTATGTTGCAAAAAGCTTACAATCTTTCAAAAACGTAACACGTTTTAGTATGCTCTCTGATAGCTTTCTGAAACATTCGCCCTTTTTGATTTTCTATCTGTTAAGTTGTTGTAACGTTTCTGTTACGTATCTGATTTTTTATTACGATCGCGGACGTTTCTACGTTTTTGAAACTAATTGGAAAGCAATCTGAACGTTTTTAAACGTTTCGGAAATGTTTATAATGTATCAATGTTATATGATTGTTACATTTCTGGAACATTTTGTGCTATTAGGGTCATTTATGAGGAATGCAGTCTAATACATCCAAAATGTCGAATATTTTTTAAAAGAGAATGACAAATGAATCATATTAAATGTCTGCAACAGGATTAAAATTGGGTTTCTTGGCTTCTCGCTTTATTGCTGTACGTAAAGTGATAATGATCCACGAAATGAGTTGACACAGTCAACATTTTATCTGTAGAATTATCAGGAACATTCATTTCGTTTGCAAATGATGGCTCAAATACTAAAAACTACTTTAAATGTTTTCGATATTGTTTTTTTGGCTTCATATGACAATAGTCTCATTGAAACCACTTGTTTGACACTTGGCGGGTTCGTATATTTAGTATTGAAAATTGGCAATTTCATCTGTTCTGTAAATAATGAAAAAATAATAATAATAATAAATACAATAAAAATTTTAATTCCAAGAAGCACCATTGTTTTTGAAATGCAATGACTGCAGTTTAATCTATGACCAATTCTAACCTGAGATTTTTATAAGTGTATTTTATATTCATGAAAATTCCTGTATCAAAGACTTTATCATTTATGATACTTTTACCACAGTATTTTATTGAAATTTTTGTAAAAATTACATTTAATATCGAACTTTGAGCTTTTAAGTAAAAATATTTCCTTTCTTTCTTCTCTTTTTTTCTAATACAAATATTCTTTTGTAGCAAAAAAAAAAAAAAAAAAAAAAAAAAAAAATTCATGGCAAATTGTCTATGGAAGAGGGACAAAGCAGCTTATTAAATTTTACTTAAATGAATCACAATAGCTCATTAAATTTCACTCAGTTCACAAGTTTTTTTTTTTTTTTTTTTTTTTTTTTTTTTTTTGATTAAACAGTTTTTCTTGAAAATTCAGAGGAAAATCATAAAATCTTTACTGAATAGTGATGCATATTCGATTGTTTTATAAATGCAAACTTTTTTAAAGCTAGATATTTTGCATAAGAAAATACCTTAGAACATGGTTTTCCGAACATTAAATTAAAAATTTAAATATTGGTATTTGTAATTAAAATTAAAGAAAAAGTTTTACTATATATTTGGTAATGTATTTGTTGTCCTTATTTCAGGTAATATATGATAGAAATATTTCTTCATATAATAAATAATACAGTTATAATATTAAATAAAAATAAGTCTAAACAGTATAAATCTGACTGCATTGTCTTCCTGTTTTAAAAATTATCCATCATTCAGTAATATTATGTGATATTAATTCGCGAATTAAATAAAACAGTCGTTTAAAAATAATTCATTAAATACTTGGCCTATTATTAAATATATATATATATTTATTTACACAAAAGCATATACAACTATAACACTAAAGCTGGTGCAAAAGTTTCATCTGCTACATTATTTATAACCACATTTCAAAACCCTTGAATATATGTCAGCATGTTTCAAAGCTTCTATTTATGTAGTGTCATATTGCAAAGCCAATATGTATATGCTGTCTTGTTGCAAGACGATTGTCTGGTAACATGATGTGACAATATCATCCGGGAACTATTGTGATGAAACACGTTTCTATTTGCAATAACTATATAACTTCATATTATACAGATTTATGTTTTTTAAGAAAAATATGTTCACTTTCAAAAAAAAAAAAAAAAAAAAAAAAAAAAAAAAAAAAAACTATCAGTTTATTATATTACTATTCTGAAATTCAGAAACTATCATTTTTGTAGTTGTATTATGAAAAAGTAGTTTATGAAGTTTGCTTTGTAAAGACAAGTAATGTCTGTGTTACAGAAATGATTTTAATAAAGAAATTTCTTTCCATAATATTATTATCTGAAAAAAAAAAAATAAATAAATAAATAAATAAAATCAAGAAATGCCTTTTCTATTGCAATATTTAAGAATAACCCTAAAATTAAATTATTTTACTTTAAAAAAATCTTAAAAGAACATAAATTACACAAATTATTAATTACAGCAATTTTTTTTTCTTGTAGTATTTTAAACTTACAGATTGATTAAAATTATTTTTCTAATACGAATCTTTATAATAAAGTAATACGGATTTTTTTCATTGAAAACTATTATACTTACTTTAGTATAATGTCGGTAATAAGTCACAAAATAAAAAAAAAAATGTTCTTAACATAAAAGTTTTTATGTTGCATTTTATGAAAATGAAACAGCTCTTTACAAATATTTCATATTGCGAGAATACTTCATTTAAGCGAATAATAGAAAGAGCATTTTTATGTAGCAATACAAAATGGTAATTCTTTGCCTCAGTTCTATTTCACTAAACTATAAGTAATTTATAGTAACTGAATTTCTTTAAGTTTTACACTATATTATTTATCTTGTAGCCAATTTAAGAAGATTAAATTGATTTTGAGAAACAAAATTCGGCCCTTTTGTTAGAAATGTGCCTCCGTTCTAAATAAAGACAACTTATTATCACTATTCTCTAGCAGAAGTAAAGATTTCAACTTCTTGATTAGCGTAATGAGTGTTTCAAATACGGAAGAACACCAACAGAAAAGTCTTTAATTATGATGTTTACACGAACGACTGTACTGTGTGTTATTAAAATAATCTAGTTTTATTGATCACTTCTGTTATTTCTATTTTACTTTATTTTACTCACTAGAAATTTCCAGAATTTTAAAGAAAAAAAAGGTTTATAGCTTTTTCTAATTTTTAAATGCTTAATTAAATTGTTTCTTTATAGTTTCTATAAGTATTTTTGATACTATAATAAAGATCGTTTAGTGTTTTTACTAACTGTCACGGTGATTGCTAGACAAATGTAATAATAATGATTCCTTATCGAATGTTTTATACATAATATTTTATGTAAGACAGTAAATATTTTTTTAGTACAACAGCACTATTTCTTTCAGACTGCGGTTTTGCGTTGTCGTCATTAATTGTATTAGACATTATTTTATTTATTTATTTATTTATTTAATTATTATTATTATTATTTTTTTTTTTTTAAGATTTAGATAATACTTAATTGGGAAAATAAAAAGTGTGCATGGAAAATTGGATTGAAATGATATTGGATAAATTAATTTAATTTAATTTATAGAGATACAATGATCTATTACAAGCTATTTTCTTTCTGATGATAAACAGAACAGAAAAGGGATAATATTTTACCTTGAGACATTGTGCATATTTAGACCAATTTAAAAAAAAAAAAATGATTTTCTTTTTTTCCTTCTCACATTAGGTTAAATTTTTTTAAATAAAATTGAGAAAAATCATGCTAAAGCATTGAAACAGCTTGGACCTCATGGCAAAAATTGAAGTATCACATCGAAGCAGCTCGGATGTCTCTTATCAAAATCTAGATATGCGCATTTTGCGATAGATAATTTAATTTATTACAAAAAAAAAAAAAAAAAAAAAAAAAAATCCGCCAATAAGTCCTATATATGTAACTGTAACTAAATAAATAAATAAATAAAAATAACAAACGAAAATAAACTCCGTTGCTAAAGAACGTGATGCAGTTACTCCATGCATTTTTATGGAAAAATAGGCCAAAAAACATTCCGTTTCGTAATAATTAAATTCAGTTTTTTGCAAGATTTTATATCAGTTACTTAGAAAACCAAAATAGGATTCGAATTTATTTTATTATTTATTTATTTATTTACATATACAAGGTCTGTCCCGAAAGTAATATCAGTAAGTCTATTAAAAATCATTTATTGAATTTATCGTTACAAGTAAATCTTCAAAATAGTCTCCTTTTGCACCGATACATCGGCTTTAGTGGAACTTCCAGCTCTTCAATCCGTTGCAGAAGTCCTCCTCCGGAATGTTTTTTAATTCTGCGGTGTAAGCTGCTTTGATCCCGTCCACTGTCCGAAAATTCTTGCCCTTTAGGGGTGTTTTGAGGCGTGGAAGCAGAAAAAAGTAGGGGGAGCCAAGTCCGGGCTGTACGGGGTCTGGGGAATCGTTGGCACTCCAAGTAGTCGGTGACGATGAAAGCACTGTGGACCGGCGCATTATCGTGGTGCAACTTCCAGTTGTCTGCAATGTCTGGACGGATGCGTTGAACCTTGCGTTTCAGTCTTTTGAGGATTTCCACATAAAATTTGGAGTTCACAGTACCCACAACCAGTTTCAACCGTGCTCCGACGTACAGTCGCGTCACAATAAATTCACTGACATTAGTTTCAGGACAGACCTTGTATGTATAAACTTGATTTTGCGTATTATTTATTTAACTTAATAATAAAATATTGCCATCGCTTTCAGTGAGGATGGATGGTTGGATGTTTGGGTTTAACGTCGCACTAGTGCTGCGCAGATGGGCAATTGGCGACGGTCTGGGACACACCCCTAGAGGTGGTCCGGAGACATGCCATCACAATTTTGATCCTCCACGGAAGGGATAGCTTTCCCGCTTCGGTGACCCCCAGAGGTATAATTTTTGATGGGAACATGGAGGACATTGAGGCCACGACAGATTTTACGTGCACCAGCCACCATTAGTGTACACGACGGTCTTTGGCCGGCTCGAGTACCGAACCCGCAATCTTCCAATTGCGAGGCCGGCGCTCTACCGACTGGGCTACTGCGGCCCCGCTTTCAGTAAGGAGACGATGGATTTTATTATTTATTTATTTATTTATTTTTGTAAATTGCTTTTTTAAAAATAAAATTTTGCATCTATGTGTATTAAAACATAAAAATATTAATTATATTAAACATTCTTTAAAACTCTTTAAATAAAATAAATAAATAAATAAATAAAAAGTTTCATGTATTTTGAAAAAAATTCAAGTACTCCAATCTGGCTATTTTATTTCTTCACCTTGAATGTCAAATGATTATCTATCAAGCATATATTCTGAGCATATTTGTGAATTGTTTCGTGTATGCATTGCTGAGTTAATTTAAAAGCAATATTTCTATGTTTGAAAGTTAGAATTAAATGCGTTTTTGAGGTTTTTTTCAAAGCATAAAATTGTGCTTTAATTTTAATATCAACTTTAAAATTATATTATATTGTATTAAATTACGACCATTTTAAACTTATAAATAATTAAAACTGTCAATTTATAAATTCTTTGTTTTACATGGAGATTTAAATTAATTATAATAAGAAAAAACCTTTTACATACTCCATGATGATAAGCTGTAACGCGTTTTCACCGGGGTACCCAGGCTTGCTCACCAGCATTTGCGGTGTCAGAAGCCTGCCACTTGTAGTTTCTGTTTACTGTACTTTTAAGCATGCATCTCTTCTGGTCATCAAGCCCCGCCGCATCGTTGTCATTGCAAGAATTATTGGAATAAATAATCTCTACAGCTTCGCGGTATGCAGGATGTTTGTGGTAATTCGCAATTTTAGTAACATTTTGAAAATGAATATTTATATTGTCTTCTTGATTAGCTTTCATTAACGCGGTTGTGATTTTGTTTGAGGCTATCTGTGTTCCTTGATCCTAGTTTTTATTTTTATTTTTGATTTACCTGTATAACATTTATTATTGCCTTGGCGGTTAGTGAATAGTATTTTATATATTCCGGCTGTTTCTAAAGGATGGATGGGGTCTTTGTCATTTCTTATGATTTGGTATATATTAATGGGGATTTTAAGATTATTTTTAATGGCGATATTTTTAATTTTGCAAGATACTTCGAGGTCATAAGGAATCGAAGTTGTGAATTTTACGGAGGGGGGGGGGGTTGATAATCAGAAATATTTTTGCGGGTTTTAATTCTTTTTCTGTACATATTATAAACTAAATTATCAGGCTAATAGGCTTTTTTGGTGTATTGCTTAATAGTAGTTAATTCTTCTTTTAAATTTTTAGGTTCGTTACAAATTATTATGGCTCTGTTTATATAAGATTGTATAGCACTAATTTTGTTTTTATAGAGAGGGGGGGGGGTTGCTTTCTAATATATAATTTTGTTACGAAATTATGGCAGGCGGGAACAAAGAGCATACAGCCTTACTCTAAAAGTCCACGAGGCGAACTGAGTATTGATAGGATAGGGAAAGGTCGTCTGTGATCGACTAACGCCACGTGTCATCACTGGGATTAAGCCCATTTTTATGGCAGGAACGGCAATTGACATGTAATTTTTTTTCCCCTTTACGCTCAAGTGTTTGCCGGCACTGTATGTTCAAAAATCAATTATTACTATATAAAATATCTTAATATAATTTCAAATTTCAAATTTGTCAGAAAATTGTGAAAGTAATATAAACTGGTATGCAATATCTAAAATTATCGAAATGTATATTGCTAGAATAAGTTACCCTTGAAATGTATAATTTCCTTTATCGTACTAATCGGCTTCCAATTATCTACATATGAATAAATAACAAATAACAAACTTATGCAATAGTGTGAAAAATATACAAACAGATGATTGTGATGACTTTTCTGTCCATAACAGTGTTACGTATGGATATCATAAAGATTTAATTATTGTCTTACTTATTTATAATATAAAGATTTAATTATTACTAAGAAAAATGCATATCTGGATATAAATTATTTCAGCAAATTATTTTATCCTTATATAAATATTCTTGTAAATTGTAGCTGTTAAGGTTAATTTGCTAGATTTCCGAAAGTCGTATAAAGGATTAACCAAGCTCCGCTCTGTTTTACAATGATATTCTTTGAAATTTCAAGAAATACTTTGTAAAATCTGAATAACGCTAAAAATTTAAAATATAGAGAAATCTTAAGAATGCAAATAAGAATTAATTTCTGTCCCGATTATTTTTAATAATATTTAAAAAAATATCCTAACTCTCTTTTATGACATATAAATATACAGTTCCGAAAATTCAAGTCTTAGAATCACCTCTGATTTTACGAGGGATGAAAAATGAAAGTACAGACAATTACATGTTAGAAAACAGCTTTCACACTTGTAAAACAATTTTGTACAGTAGATTATTTATATACATAACATATTATTAAAATAATGTCTGAATATAATTTACTTCACATTTAAAAAAAGCGGATTATGTTAAATAGAATTTCTTTTCTGTTTGTTTATTATTTTTTATTGTTTCTGTTTATATTTTTGCATCACGCACTAAAAGTAATATAATACATAAATAATACTTATTCATAAAAATAAAATAAGTAAAATATATTTTTGTAATAATATATACGTATAAGAAAAATTAAATTACACGTCCTTACTTAGTATAAAAAAAAGAAAAAAACGGATTTTTTTTTTTTTTTTTTTTTTTTTTTTTTACAAATTGTCACACCCAGTTTAAAATTAAATCAACCGGAAAAGAATCAATGTAAACCTTGTGAGGTTAGCGAAATGCTGCAATTAAATTTCGCACTTCACAAGTAACACATGAATGCGGATGTTTTAGGATTTGATAGAGTTAGTTCCGATCCTAAGCTGAAATCGTAATTGACAATATGCTAATATTTTTAGAAACTGAATTGTATAAAAGAACGAAGATTGCTTTTGAAAGGAGTCAGTAGTACGGTTAGTTGTCAGTCAGTTGTTAGTCAGTTGGAGAGAGTCAGTTGGAGAGACTATGATGAGAGTGAGTTGAAAGGAGAGTTAGTAGAAGCTAGCGGCTAAAGGTTAGTAGAAGTAATTCAAGTAGATAGCGTGGTCAGGGAATCCTCCCGTTATCGAAAAGTTACTGAGCCGCGAGGTTGAACGAAATTAAATGTGGTAGTTAAAATTATGGTGATTAGTTATGTAAGATTAAAGTAGTTAGCATGGCTGCCCATCTTAAATTATAAAGATATTAAATATAAAGTCCAGCGCCCACCTTTCTTATTTTAAGCTCTTAATAAAAGCTCATTATTTATTTTACATATCTGACTTTGTGTTATTTCATAACTTCATTAAGTAATTAAGTAAGTAAGCAGTATTCAGCTTCAAGTTAAAGGATGGCGACGAGTAAACGTTCGCCACAACCTATAGAATGAAAAAGAAATTGTCAAAGAAGAGGAAATTTCCGGACACAAATCTCACCTCATAGAGTATGGAGACCACAATTTAGAGACAAATTAGTTTTGATGTACCTTTATCTTCAAGGGCATGAACTTTTTCATGTAATGAGACTTGAAAGAAAATCATTACCTCTTGACCAAGTAGATGTTAAATAAAAGATTTAGAAATAAGTCATATTTGAAAAACAGTAGTCATAGATAGTTAGTTAGAAATATGTATAAAAAAAATAAAAGAAAATAAAAGAAAATTTTATTTTACGTTATAAAATATATTTACTAATAAATTACATGAAATGTATATGCGTGCGTTACAAATATCAATTAAATTAATTCATTATTAAATTTTTAAATTAGTGATTGTTGAGGAAGTAAAGGTCGCCAATGGAATTTCGTATTGGAGTTATTTGCAAATGACAGTGATGAGTTAGAACATTGGGTTTAGTAAGTAAAGTTCGCTAGTTGAATTTAGTATTGAATGTACTGCAAAGTGGTAGCGTCGAGTTGGGTTAGAATGTTTGGTTGGGAGGGTAAAGGTCACCATTTTAATTCAATATTGAAAGTATTCTAAAGTGATTACGTCGAGTCAAGGTGAAATGTTCGGTTGAGAATGGGAAGGTCTCTGGCTGGATCCAGGATATTTTGGCGATGTTGTGGGTGAGATAGCTGGATGAATTTGTCGAGTGGAGGTGCATTTGGGTTAGCATGAAGTTTTTCTAGTTATTGAAGTGCTTGGACAATTTGGAAAGAGGATCGGCGTAGATTGAGAAAGGTGTGTAGAAGTTGAATGTGGCCAGTCTTATGAACAGTATTCTGGTAAAATGAAAAAATCGTATTTTCTTATTATGAGGACTTTAAATAGAACACTTAATGGAGCACTATTATGTTGTTAGCGTTGTTGGTGTCATCGTATGGTGAGTCATCCTGACAGATACATCTACATTACCAGAAGAGCATAGTCTTTTGCTCACTCGGAAGGTCCTCGGATTTCAGCTGATATTATTGCAAGCAGCATTTGTGAGATAATTTTGATACAATCTAAATTATTTACTTTAAGTTCGTTTAGTGAGTTCTTTCGAAACACCAATGCATGTTTATCATTATGTGTCCGTGCAGCGCCTTTTCTCGACGAAAAATTTAACTATTTATTCCTCTTAAAAATAAATAAATAAATAAATAAATAAATAAATAAATAAAAGAGAGAAAGAGAAATTCCCTTTTAGGAGAATACCTTTTTCGCAAACCGTGTCAAATTCTACCAATTCCTTCAAATTACATGTACGTATATATATATATATATATATATATATATATATATATTAAATGTCTACAGATTTAAACCCGGTATAAATATGTAAAATTATTGTTAATTAGTTATAAATATAATGTATTCATATAAAGAATTACATAAATTCATATATAAATGACTTTGTCAGCAATTAATACGTTTTCTAACATTGCGTTTTATGGATTATTAAATGCTTAAAAGAGTTTTTAAGCTTCTTCTTCCTTTATGTATTTATTTATTATTATTATTATTATTATTTAATGATGTATCATGATTTGTAATGCTAGGGAAGCAGGTATATTTTTTAAACCGATATAAATGATATATTATATAATTAAAAATTGTTTTAATATTTTAAAAAGTAGTTGTTATTTATTACATTGTTATTAAGAATTCAATTACACTAGCGAAAACACATTTTGCTTTATAAAATAATTTTTATCGTATTTAAAAGTATTATTCTCTCCCTGAAACAAAAATAGAATCAAACGAGGCGACACTGTGACTTTAACTGTTATTATATTATTTAAAAAATAATTAACGTTTTACAAACATGCCTTTCTTATATAAAGATTTTTTTTTTCAGTGTTTTTCAATTTTTTGTGATTCAAATTAACTGAAAAAAAAAGTTATTAAGCTGCCCCACAAAAAATGAAATATAATAATTTAAAATAAAATACACTAGTATTTGTGTGTACATCCACATGGTATGTCAAAAAAGTTTTTTTCTTTGAAAGATGTTTTTGTACATTTTGGGAGAAAAATAATGAAAAGTTACATTGCTTTGTATGAGTAATGGTTTTTAAATCTGAGGTGGTAAAAATATAATAAGTTAGCTTTGTTTGGTATTTTGTCTAGGTAAATATATCTTCGTTTCCGCAAAATAAATTAAAAATGGATTTATCAAGATAAAAATGAAATTAACGCAATACTTTCTTTAAAATTTACACCGATTAAAAAAAAAAAAACTTTTTCAGGAAATATTATCCTTTTTTAAAAGCATTTCTATTAAATCTCTTTCACAAATATTTGTCGGTTTGATGTTTGAAATATAAAACAGGTGATAAATTTTATTATTTTGACAGTTTTTATCACTGTGGAATTTGATGCTACGTTGCATTTAGAAACTTTGTTGCTATTAAATTATTTTTTAATGCTAGAATATTTTTTTTCTTTTTTATACAATATTACAATCTTTTATTCGAAGATTTTATTCATTAATATTCGAAAAAAAAAAATTTTTTTTTTTTATTATATTGATGTATTGCTATTATTTTTATAGTCATTAATTTTATTTTCCTTAATGACTTTAATTATTTACTTTTGTTAAATAAATAAATAAATAAATAAATAAATAAACGATAAAACAAAAAATAAAACTGCTGCATAATTCTCCTCCTCACTAAATTTTGAGAAATTTTGTTAAAAATTCCAAATAAAGTTTTACTACCTGGCATTTAAAGCAAGAGTAAATAAATAAACAAATAAATAAGTAAATAAGTAAATACTACTTCCAAAATTTTAGAAATTTGCACAAATTTAGGAGTAATAAAGAAATACAATTATGAAATTCTGTATGCTTCTATTTTTTAAACCAAATTTAGCACAGTTATGTGGAGACCCATTATATATACCTTCCCATATAACACTGCATAAAATATTACCCATTTATGGTACATGCAGCTACAAATTTTGTCGCTGTCCCCTGACCCACACTGCAAATAAAGGTGTCTTAAAGTAAGACAAAAAAATGTCTGAAAATACATTTCAGACACGTAAATGTCTTAATATGAAGTGCAGACATAATAGATATCTTAATTTAAAACACTTTTGTGTCTTAATAAACTGGTAGGGCAAAAGTGTCTTAAAGTAAGACATTTAAAATAAATCATTTCACATTTCATCGTTAATTATTAGTAGTGGCGCCATTTATCAGTAAAAATCAAAATCATCTTCGTCTTACTCGTTTTTTTTTCATATCAAGATACTATTTTAAAACAATGATGATTACTTTTAAGAATTTTTTAACGAAGCAGCGGAATTTTTATTTTTATTTTTTTTATTTATTGAAATTATAATGCAAATATCAAAAAATTAAATCTCTCCGTCTCTTTTTTTTTTTTTAAATAAATAAATAAAAATTTTTAATAAGTATTTTTATTTGTGAGATTTTTCCGAAAATCATGTCAAGTGAGAAAGGCTAATCACTCTGATTTTACTTCTAGTTTGAGATTTTTTCAATTCCCTTAAATAAAATAATTTAAATATATCAAATTTCAATAAATAATAGATAAAAATACTTATTTTAATTACTTTTATTTAATTAAATATGCTATCTACTTTTTTTTTTTTTTTTTTTTTTTTTAAATAAAGCTTAAAATAATAAAATAAATTACAAAAATAGCGTTATTTAAAACGTTTATTTGTGAAATTTAAATAAGCTTATTAGAAATTTTTTATATTTAACATAACAAATATGCATAAATGGTAAATGTCGTTATCTTATTTGCGTGGAATTATGCTTGAAATACGTAATAAAAAGCATTTTTCGGAGCAAAAATAATTTGGTTACAAAATAAATAAATATGTAAATAAAAAATGTTACTTTTTATTTAAAGCTCGTTCATTTAATTGAATGAAAAAACAGTAAAATAGCTGCTTTTTTTAAAAATCTTTTTCGATTTAAAACTCTTTTTTTTTTTTTTTTTTTAACATTTTTACCTGTACCTGGAAGTAAAACAAAACTTTTCTGGTTTTTTCATAATCATATATATTTATTTTTTTTTTCTTTCAAATAGCAGTTTATAAAAAGAAATCGTTTTCAAAACATCACAGTCTGAGGTTTTGATATATTATTCGTTTATATTTTACGAAATTCTAAACTTCTATACATAAAATTTAATAGAATTAATATATATTGAGCTTTAGATTTAATCTGGATAGTTTTAAGAAAAAGAAAATACTGATTATGTTCTAACACTATAATTTATTTCGCGAATATTAAAATATATATATTATCCACACTTTCGGTGTGCTGTCGTGGCGTGGTTGGCAAGTACGCTCCTCTGTGGTACCGAAGATAGTGAGTTCAACTCCAGGGACTGGTAGTGATTTTTTTTTTTTTTCTTTCAATAATTATTATATTTTATTAGTGCTCTAGATAATTCGAAAATATATTTTTAACAGAAAAGCAGAATCATACGCCACCTTTATTTATTTATTTATTTAAAAAAAGGCTTTAAAAATGGCAGATATTTTCAGCCTAACATGGCGGTGTTTTTAAAACTAAAAAAGATGGCGGTTTTTTAAGACATTTGCAGTGTCTTAATTTCAGATGCAGAAAGTTGTCTTAAAAAGTAAGACATATTTTTTTCGCTTAAAAAATGACCATCCGTTTAAGACACTTTATTAAATGAATTTAAGACGTTTTCATTTACAGTGCACTGGTAGATCACGGGTACCCCAAAACATATCTGTCATTGGGGGCTATGATGAAGTTTTAGGTGTTGATTATTTTAATTATGTATTGTAACATTTTCTGGAATAGTTGATGAAACTCATATTTTCTAGTCTGTAGGCATATAAGACGCATTTAAGACGATCAGAGTACGTTCAAATTAAGTTAACTTCAGAGACAAACACGTCATAAACAGGTTGTTGGATGGTTCGATGGGTTTTACGTCGTACTAGTGCTGCGCAGATGGGCAATTGGCGACGGTCTGGGACTCACCCCTAGAGGTGGTCCGGAGACATGTCATCTCAATTATGATCCTCCACGAAAGGGATAACAGGTTATTGGAAAAATATTACAAACAAACATTTTATTTTAAGGTAATTTAATATCACATAGTAATATCCGCCACAGAAAAAGATTAAATTTCTTATTTTTTGTCTACCACCATTCAACTTGCATCACCTTTCCGTATTCTATTTGTTACCTCTGTTTTTCAGAAGTAAATTTTGGTTATCTATACATCATTTTTTATTTAATTTTTACTGTAGATTTTTTAATAGGATTGTGATTAATTTTAGAAAAATATTTTGAAGCAGAAATATCTTATTTTATAAATAATACTATAGTTACCCAGAATTTAACCTTTAATATAAAATATTAGAGCAGAGGTACAAGTGTTGTAAAAAAGGTAAAGTTATACATGAAAAATTAACGGGCCATCAAAAAATTATTCTAAGACAGCTATTCCTTTTAGACTGTCTTTTTAAACCAGTATTTTGCATTCTGAACTTACATATGTAAGGAAATTATTATAATCACGATTTGTGGAACGAGCTTTGTATTTCGCATACCACAACAGAGAATGATCATAGAATTTTACAAATTTACATTTGTGACTGTCAGGATGTCTAGTTGTACGTCTCCAACTTTGATGTTGACACGAATCCTTATTTAGCGATATCTACGATTTTACACGACTTTTCGTGTTTTCTATGCGTGTGTGAGAGAGTATACAAATTTATATTATATATAGACATATATGTTTTTTATAGATTCCTAATTACATTGGTAAAATCTTTGCAACAACTTAAAAGCAAAAATTGCATTGCAACTACCCAGGTAGCACAAAAATATCGGCCAATATAAAAATTTGATATTGGCCAACGTAAAATGAACCCCCCGTAAAAGATATCTAGGAATATTATTTTTTGACATTTATTAATGTTGGCCAATATATACAGACATTTGTAAATATTATATTTTGACATTATTAAATAACATTTTCAGATATTGCCTGATATTATATTTTGTTATTCCTGAATATTTTTTTTAAATGTTTAGCAATATCTATTTTATAGATTTTTGAATATTGGTTCAAGATATTTCTCAATATCTTTTTCTAATATTTCAGAGTAACATTTTTAAATATTTGGCTATATTGATTTTTGAGATTTTCAAATATTGCTTCTGGATATTTAGAAATATTTTTTTCGAATATTTCTGAATAATATTTTTAGATATTCAGCTATATCTATTTTTGAGGTCTTTGAATATTACTTCATGATATTCTAAAATATTTTTTTCAAATATTTATGAATAACATTTTTTGATACTTTTCAATATCAATTTCTTAGATTCGTGAATATTGTTTCCGAATATTGATATATATTTTTTGGTGATAAACAGTCGGCAGAAAAAGTATCCGAGCACTAGCAATAATCCCTGTACAAAAAAGGTACACTTCATACTGCCTTGTTAAATAAACTGATGTCGAGTTATGTTTTTAGTCAGTCTAAGAACATGACCCGACAAGGATTTATTTACAAAACAGTATTTAGTGTACTTTTTTGATGTCGGAATTATTGGCTAATGCTCGGATAGTTTTGCTGCCGACTGTATATCACCAAAAAAATGTATATCAATTTTGGGAAATCTGAATATATATTCAGAGAAATGATTTTTTTTTCTAACATTTCAGAACATCAGAATTAATGGCTGTATGTCAGTCAGTTTCAACCATTCTTCCACATATTATTCAATGGAACTTTTATTGCTTAGTTTGATGAGGGTCGCTCACTCAAAAATGAAGCTTTTCATATTTTGTTTAATATTCAATAATTATTGAATTGAGTAATATTCTATAACTAACAAATATTACTCTTTGAACATAATCAATGAGCATTTTTTTTAATCAATTGATTTTTTTTTTTTTTTTTTTTTTTTTTTTAGCTTATTAAGCTAAAAAAAAAAGTTCAAAGAATAACTTTAAAAAACTTCATTTTTCAATGACAGATCGTTATAAAACTAAGCAACAAAAATCCCATAGGATAACATACGGAGGGAGAAACAGGGAATTTGATGTGCAACCTTAACGGCCCTCTTCACTGACCCTCGTCGGAAGCCTGAGGCAATGTTATTCTATGGCAAATTTTCTTTACTTATAACTAATTACCTAATATATATTTTTAAAGTCTGTTTTCACATTCAGAAATTTCCCAACTGTTAAATTGACGCTCCTTTTTTAAAAATGAATTTTTTTCATTTTTAACATTTTATTTTGAAATTGCAAAATGAAAAATTTCACATATTAAAAATTCGTATATTACAGCTTCGAAATAAAATAGTAAAAATTAAAAAAAATATGTTTTTGTTAAGAAAGAGCATCAATTTAACAGTTCGGAATTTTCTGAATGTGAAAACAGAATTTAAAAATATGTATTAGCTAATTAGTTATAAATAAAGAAAATTTCCCATAGAATATTAGCTTCGGTTTATATGGCGATGGTGAGTGAAGTGGCCCTTTAATGAGCCACATTTTGCTTCTGGAATATACATTAGCATTGTAATCATGAAAAAAACTGAAGTTAGATTTTTGCTGTATCAATACCTTTTGATGTCTTCTTAATTCCTCATTATTTGCTATTTATATACACAATAGCATAAGAGTGATTCTGAATAAAACAAAATTTTATAAACTGTGCATAAAATTTTTTGAAGCTATTTCATAGATATACATTTTTATTTAGAAATTTTATACATCAACCTTGAAAATTCATTTCTAGTAGATTGGTGTGAAAGGCTGATTTTTTATACCAATTATGTGAAAAATACCAGAGACGGTAATCGAACCTAGCCTTCTGCTTAAATAAACTAATGTGTATCACCAAAAAAGAGGAAGGCCTGTGTTCAGTTTCTGGCTCTGGTATTTTTCACTCAGATAGTATAAATAATCAGCCTTCCACTCCAATCTATCAGAAATGAATTCTCAAGGTTGATGTATAAAATATCTAAATTAAAATTTTGTGGCCTATTGGAGTTGTGCCATGATCAATTTGTCACTTGAAATGGCTGCGTGTTTGCAGACTCTGTGACCTTGCCAACATATATTATGTGAGAAATGCCGAGCTGGTTATCAGCCAGGGTAGCCCAATTGTTAGAGCATCTGCACGTTAAGCAGAAGGCCCAGGTTCGATTAACAGGTTTTCCCCTTCCACTCCAATCTATCAGAAATACACATATATACTGTATGTATGTTTAGTCTATTTTGAATACAAGCTGTAAATTAAAATTTATAAAAGTAAATGAAAATTAAGAATTAAATAAAGAAAACCTATAAAATGAAAAAGGTTAGTTATTCATTTGAATCAAAATAAAAAAAATTTAAATCTTTTGATTAAGTTAAAATTTTTTTGAATTAAATAATTTATGCTTTCAATATTCCATTTACCTGTTCTTTAAAACAAAAATCTAGACTTAAATCAGGGCCTGAAATTTCAACTCAAATTACACTCGCAAAAAAAAAAAAAAAAAAAAAAATACTTGTCATAAAATAGATTTTTTTTTTTTTTTTTTAAGTATTTTGGATTTTTAAAAATGTATTTTGGGTTTTCTTCCCTTAATTATTTGAAATGTTTTTACAAATATTTAATTTCAATTTAAAATCTATGGTTAAAGCAGGGCATCAGCAAATTTTAAGGAAGTTTGGTAACACTTGGGTACAAATGAGATTGATTATGCCTGAATAAACAGAAATGGATAACACAAAGATTCAAAATGTGCACACAAAGAGATAACTTTAAACTTTCTTAGCACTGAAAGTTGAAATTAAAATTAATATACAAACAAAAGTCTGAAAGTACTAATGCATGCATTTATTTCAAAATATGAACAAAACAGATAAATATTACAAATACAATATGAACAATAAAAATACAAAACTTTTTTTTTTTTATTTCAGAAAAAATTCCTTTTTTATTTACATAAAGTTTTGTATCAACACATACAAATGATATAAAAATAAATATATTATAGGCTGTCTCTAAGCACACTGGAAGGCTCAACATCATCAGTGCTCGAATTCGACACTTCATCATCAGTCGTGTAAAACAAGTCTACTGGAAACATTCACTTGACGTTGTCGAGATCTTTGTCCAATCTTTACCCACTAACAACTCCTTAAAAAAACAAAAAAACAAAAAAAATAACTATTTTAGAAAAAACATTATTTTTTGCCTTTTTCATTTTTATTTAACAGTTCAGCATATGTAAATAATTGTTTAGTCAATTTCTTTGTTACTATGTTTAAAAGGTTTGATTTTTCTCTCTCTTATGGTACACTTATATACAGGGTCCGACTAGCAAATTTTTATGCCCAAGATACTTTAAACTTTTCATACCCCCTTTGATGATCCACCCCCCACCCCCTTCCCCCAGAAAATAAAGTTTGTTTGTACTATAAAATTATCTATAGCAGGCGATAAAACAGACTGACTGGAAAAAGTATTTGTGCAAAAAAATAATGTTTCTGGCTTTAATAAAATTGCTCCGCTCACTCAAACGATATTTTATTTTAAAATTTTATTCATATGAATAAAACACAGTTGAGTTAGAAAACATGAAAAAAAAAAAACTTGGGGATTTAGATAAGATATTTTTAACTATAAGTAAAATTTTGTGCTCAGGTACTGCTTATACATGCTGAAAAATTTATATATATAGGCTTTAAATGCTTTTTTGACTAAAAAGGTAGACATTTTTACATACCTCAACTTATACATTTTACTTCAAAAAAAATAAAATAAAATAAAATAATAATAATAATAATAATAATAAAATAAAAAATACAATCCAGAATATTATAATTTTTTTTTTGTGTGTATGTGTGTTGTTATTCAGTTAAGCCAAACAGACTTTCATAAATTTGGACTTAACTTTTTTTACTTTAAACATTTATAGTAGTAAAATTTAGAAATATTTATTTGTAAATTTTATATAACATGTACAGCAATAACTGGAACTTGGTCATGAATTTTCGTAAACATGCATTCAAAACTATACATTTAAAAAACAATTGCAAAAATATTTAGTAGATAAAATTTGGACATAAGATTTTCCAATCTTTTTCGATGATTACATGTTAAAATGGTATTTTTCTATGATATATAAAGGCATCACTTTGTAAATAATATATGCATTATGCAAGATTGCATAAAAAATATTTATGTAAAAAAATGTAAATAGATTGACAATATTAAACATACATATAAAATATATATATATATTTTTAATAATATGTGCAAAAGAGGAAAATAAAGAGCAAAAAAAAAAAAAAAAAAACAGTGATTTTGTAAAAACTATAATTACACTGACAATATTTATGTTACCGTTAAAGCTCGAAATCCGTTAACGTGCAGATTACCTAGCTAATCTGCAGATTAACTAAAATGACCTGGAATCAAGACCCCGGAAGTGCGGAATCAAGAGTTTTCCGCATTTTAACTAGGTAATCTGCACATTAGCGGCTTCTGTGTCGTTAAAGTTCAAATGTTTGTTTCGAGCCTTAGTTTTTTTATATTCACTATGACGTCAAACAGTCATGCGATACAGATACGTGAATGACCTTCAAACACAAACTAAAACTTTTATCCCTTCCACTCCGCTATGATAAACCAGTAACCATATGTGAAAAATGGCAAAACGTGGAGCATCGAAGCCATGATTAAGTTTCTTATTATGACTAACACAAAATTTAAAGTAACAAGTAAGTTATAATTGTTTTAATTTTGATTTTATTTCTTCTCTTTTTTAATTCTGTCAATATAAGTTTAATAAGGGTCTGCATTTTATTAATGGAGTCTAATCTTAATTAAAAACTCTCTCTCGTGAAACTTCATTTTGAATTATGAATATTAAATTTATAACACAGTAATTATTTCCTCCTGAAATAAAACTATTAAACCACAACTTTTTAAAACTAATTTATTACTGATACTTACTGAAAAACAAAAAAAAAAAAAAAAAAGATGTATTAATTTTTACTCTGAAAAATATGGCATTCAATATTATGGCATTATTTAATAAATACTTACCGTAAAATTCCGATAGTAACCGCCCCTCCCGATTATAACTCCTCCTCCTTTACCTTTGGCGGCTAAGTTCGCCATTCTTTCTTTTTTCTCATGAGCGAAGCAAACGTATATTTTTTTTAATGCTGAAGTCTTGCATGTTTATTTAGAAACTTTAATTTGCATGTAAACGTATATCCAAGTGTTATTTTTACTCATTTTTTAAAAGTAAAATAATTCCAAATATAAAAATGCAGTGTTGTTTACGTTCTTTATGCTCCAAAACGTTAACTGCTATTTGCAAGTGGCCGTGGCTTTCGCAATCTTGCTTATGCAACTCTGTTTTTCTCTTTTCCAAATTTTAAATTCTCTTTTTAATTTTAAATCATTAAATAGTGTAATAAATACGTAATAGTACTAGCATACGTAACTTTAATAGTTATCATTCACCCTGTTTTGTTTTTGCATATTAGTTAATAGCAGTGCAATTAACTCTTTTTTTTAACTGCTAGCGAATCTTCTAGACGGTTTCGATTCACGATTTCTTTATCACATGTTCATGCTTGTTATTCAAAATAAGTTTTCTTTTGTGAGAATTGTGTTATCGCTCTTTTTTTTCATTATTTAAATTATTTTTATTTCATTATTTAAATGTGATGATTAATTTTTGAAAGTTTTTTAAAAAGATTATTGTTAAAATAAAAATTTAAACTGATTAATAAAAATTGTTTATTATTAATAAAATTTAATAAACAATAATCAGTATTATTATATTGTTAATACAGTTTAGTAACCATTAATATGTATTATAATATTAAAATAATATATACTTTAAGAAAAATATTGTGAAATTTCCGATTCCCCCCCCCCCGATTATAACCCCCACCCCTTCCTAAGTCGTCGTACTTTTCCAGAAACTTCCGATTATAACCCCTCCCTTAGTTTTGACAAATTTCCCCTTGAAAAAAGGCGGGGGGGGGGGGTTACTATCGGAATTTTACGGTAATATGAAATTTTTATGCATTTTTTAGCATTTCATTACAATTTTTTTTGTTTCTTTCAATTTCAAGTTTCCTTTATGTATTTTATATATCATGATATTTTTATTTTTTTAATTTTGTTTGCTTTTTCAGATAATTTCGCTCTAGTTTATCACAAACTGTGTTAATAAAGTTTTTTTTCTTATTTATTGTAAAATTAATATATTTGCTAAACTTGTACAGATGCATGCTGCAAAATAAAATTTAATAAAGCACTGGAAAACTGTTATTTTAATTTTTACATGTTCTAAAAATTACTAAAGCAGTTTTAATTACTTGAAGTACTTCTTAAATAATGCTTCTGATTTAATATTTCTTTAGCAAATTAAAAATTGGTGTTTTTTTTTTTTTTTTTAAGGGTTAAATATTTTTATTTTGAAAAGAAATCTTTACGGTATTACAATTCTAACTTTCATTTATAAAATAGAATTTATTGAAAGCTATTAAAGTTATTATATTTCATATTAAAAATGCATAATATCTTCAAACTTATATTGACAGAATAAAAAAGATGAAAAAAAAAAAAAATAAATAAATAAAGCAATTATAACTTTAAAACGCATAAAAATTAAAACACATACAGATTAAAATAAGTAAAGAAAGAAAGAAAAGAAAACTATTTTTTTTTTTCTCGAATGAAAAAAACAAATACAACACAGCGTGCTGTAAAATTACAACACCAGAGATCTTATTTTCACTTTAACGTGTACCTAGTATATAATGTGCAGATTATCTAGGTAATTCGCAGATTACATAGGTAATTTGAGAAATGAAACAATTTTCTTCACTTTAACGGATAACCCTTGTTAATGTGCAAATTACCTAGCTAATCTGCAGATTAACTTATTTCTGCATTTTAGCGGTAACATTTACATATTTCAAAATCACAAATTCATTTTCCCTCGAGAAGCTACATCATTCACCATAATTTAATATCATCTTCTGGACAGAAATCTTTCAATTAAGAATCGGCTCAGTTTGATTTGATCATCAACAAATTGTTAACTGATACGATTTCTTACATCAGCTTTAATTAAGTTGAACTGAGTGAACCCAATTTTACCTTCGGAAGTATTCAATGGTAGAATTAACAAGCACTGTAGAACTTTTCATATATTTACATATAGTTCGGAGACAGATTCAGTGTCATTTAGAAATCTCAGCCAAGCTACTTGTCAAGAGAGCATAGCTTTGAAAAGTCTTTGTGAACTTTATTTTAAACGCCAATCCTCTATGACTCCAGTAACAGAATTGAGGAATACGATGAAATAGACTTGTTTTTATGGAACTATCTGATGGGATCGGGAAAGTTATTACATAGGATAAAGGGGAAAAAAAAATTGGCGACAAATATGGCACCTAAGATTAGAATTCTAGGCAACAAAATGAAAAATCTGGTCGCAAAATACACGAAATGACCGCTTATTTCTAAACTTGCTTCCATAGGTAAGCGATACCTGAAAAGCAAGTGCGTGACTGATTTTTTTTGGAGGAAAAGTAGCAAGACTAAATTTTACATGATTGCATTTAGCACATCTTTTGAAATATGTTAAATTGCTAGCTTTTGACAATGTGGCAGGTGTTGTGATGTGTTTCTTGAAGCCTCATTCTGGAATAGTCGACTTTGTGAAATCTGCAACTTTTCGGACCAAGTCTTTTGTAGATTACAAGATTACTACTTTTTAGTTTACATACCGGGTGATTGTAATTCAACTTGGTCCAACCACAATACTCTGTAGCTATAACTAATATGCAGAATGAGGTGAGAATTTGTATATACACAATTTAAAGGATAAGCTAAAAAATTCAGAAAAAAGTTTAAAAAAAAAAAAAAAAAATCTGCTAGGAGCACAATACATCAAAATACAAATTTTAATAGGGGGTCCCATCATTCATTTGTGTGCATCCGATGAACATTGACGATCAACAGCTGACTGCAACTGATCACTAATAATCAGTCCTGTTGCACATTGTCCTTCACGTCGGTCAGATTTTCATAAAACAGTTTCATAAAATATTTCAAGTTTTCATAAAACAATAAAATATATTGGTTGACAATGGCAACCATATTTCACAAGCACTGTACATAATAGAGAATCATATTTTATAAGGGAAAAAAATTCAAGTTTATCTACCATTAAAAAAAATAAAGCAAGGGAATTATAAAAATAAACAAGTAATATGATTAGAAGCTAGATTAAAACTTGAATGACATTAATGAAAAAAAAATCCTTTAGTACTTACATTAAAATATTTGAAATTCAAGCCATCATTCTCATAGCTTTGAAACAGGAGGCCAAGGCATGGTAAAAAGATAGCAAAAGAAAACCTATATAAAGAAGCATTAAAAATAAAATTAAAAAGAAATATTTACATGTAATATTTGTTTATGTAGCTAAAATTTATTTAGATTGTATTATTTATAATTTTGAATTCATATATTCATAATTTAATACATCATTTTAATTTATTTAAGCTTATGGAAGCACTATTAAAAATAAATAAAATACAGGAAGCTTTTTTATAACTGGTACCATAAACTGCCTAAAACGCTTTGACATTTTTAATGATTGACTAATGAGTTTTTACTACAGTCTTAATGAATATTACTTACAAATTACAAACTTTGAATAAACACCATAAAATGCAATAAACTCGCAACAATTGTTTCGGGTCGAAAAAACACACGACCCTACATTAGGCTAGAGGTCTGCACGGGCCGGAATTTCGAGGGCCGGGCCCGGCCCGGCCCGTACGAAAACTTTACTTACCCGGCCCGGCCCGTTATGAAGTCGAAAAATGAGGCCCGGGCCCGGCCCGGCCCGTTTATTTTTTAGTGGTTTATGGCCCGGCCCGGCCCGGAAAAAAACGATAAAATCAGGCCCGACCCGGCCCGATCCAAAAATATGTAAAATAACAACAACAAAAAAAAAGAATGCCTTTTTATAAAACAGATTTTTAGTATGCGTTTTGCAGAGGTTTTATATAACCAAACAATAGTACGTTCTTTAACAAAACTGCTGAAATTTTACAAGACAATTATAAAAAACAGAAATTCATTATTATAGACAAGGCACAATGACAAACAGAAAGTCAAATCGAAAATATTAGCATTCATCAAACAATATAGGAAGGTATTTAAAATGGTTAATACTACTGAAAATGCACTTTCAACTATTTTCTCTTATATACAATAATGTATCCGAATCTTTCATGTGCTCAGGTAAACAAAACTTTAATGTTAATCCAACCATATTGAATAGAAAAGTTGCTTTTGCCAATGATAAAAATGATGCTACTTTCGTCCACTGGAGAAAAGGAAAAGGAGCCTTAGAGAAAAAGTTACAGCGGAAAGATTTTTATAGCCTTTATACCACCTAAACTCAACAGATCATAAGAAACAAACCCTTATACGCAGTAATGTATTTAATTTCTTTTGTTATGTACATGTACGCAAACTGGTAGTGACATGCATACTATTTTGAATAGGAAACCATCTAATATTACTTTAAATAAAATATATTAATTTCGAGGCATGCTAAAAATATTTGCGGAAAATCAGATTTCGGACAGACAGACTGATAGACACATAAATTGACGTCACAGACACTTTTTTAACAAAATAGAACTTTATGTGACACACAAGACTGCAAAATTACATAAAATAAATGACTGAAGAAATAGTTTATCATTTTTCTTTTTCGTTGATTAACGAGGAAACCAGAAAAAGATTCGGGCCGACACGGCCCGGAGAAAATTTTATTCAGGCCCGGCCTGGCCCGGAGAAAATTTCATTCAGGCCCGGCCCGGCCCGACTATACACAAAAAAACCTAGCACGAGCCCGGCCTGGCCCGAGTCTGAAAAATTTTTTTAAGCCCAAGCCCGGCCCGGCCCGAGAGCAAATTCAAAAATTCGGCCCGAGCCCGGCCCGAGAGCCGGGCCGGGCTCGGGCTCGGGCTCGGGCCGGAAGCCCGGCCCGTGCAGACCTCTACATTAGGCGAATAAAGTAAGCACGAGTGCTGCAGTCAAAGCAGCGAAGTTGTGCGTTACCGCTTTGACTGCAGCACTCGTGCTTACTTTATTCGCCTGATGTAGGGTCGTGTGTTTTTTCGACCCGAAACAATTGTTGTGAGTTTATTGCATTTTATGGTGTTTATTGAAAGTTTGTAAGTAATATTTTTTACAACGTTAGTTTTGTGGTGCTTTTTTATTAAATACAGTCTTAATGATTCTCCATACAAAAATTCCAGACATTTATGCTATATAATGAATGAAGGAATCAGCCTTAATATATTTAATTTAAAATTAAAAAGAAAAGGAATACATAAAAACATTTAAAGAGTACATAATTAATTTATTTTACAAATGAATACATGTTTATATGCTCAAGATGTATGGCTTGATTCAACGAGGACTAATGTCTGAATAACTGCAATGAATTAAAAAAAAAAAAAAAAAAAAGAGATAAAATTAATATTTATAAAACTAATACAAAGCCTACAAGTTAATTCTTTAAGGTAAAATTTGACCCATGAGCAACCACTTTAAAACCTGCAGAATCTCTATCCGTCCTCAGGCTGTGCAGATTTCTGGGAGCACATTTTTTCTAAATTTTAAAATGCCGATACTGATACATCCCATTTTTAAAGCTGATAATACCAATAAATATACTTTATACTGTCTGATAGCAATAAAACTTAAGTTTTTAATTTGGTAATTAAAAAGTATCTTAAAAAAAAGAAAAAGAAAAAAAAATCAAAGATTATTATAAAACATCCCAAGTTTATTTAAGTTAAAACTGGGTTTGGCGGGTTTTTAACATGTGGCAGCTTTTGTTGGTTTTAACCATGGTTTAAATCGTCATGTCAAAAACCTCCTTGTCAAAATCTGTCAAAAACCTACATTTAGATAGTTTGTTACATAAAAATATTTTGAAAGTAAATTGATTGATGTTCTTTGAATAACACATTATTATAACATTTTGATTATAGAAAACAAAACTTTAGTCTTTCAAATATCATTATGAATTATTGTTATATTCACTCAAAATATGCTATGATACTTCCATGTATTACTAAGAAATGTATTAGAACAAGGAGGACTATTAGTTTCAATTAGGGTAAAAACATCGCCAGTTTTTGTAGACCAGTTTTGTGTAACACCAGAATAAATTAAAAATATCAGTCCTATCGTTACGAATTCAGTACCAAATGAAAGGGACAATTTTTCTGAACCCAGGGGTACAAACAGTTTTTCGACACAATAATTAATTTTTTTTAAATTAGCTAAAGTATGAAATTTGGGTGGAAACACTTCATTTTAATTCATTTCAGTCATTTAACAAAGTACATGACCCAGTTTTATGGTCAAAAAATGAGATAAAAAAACAAAGTAAAAATTAAAAATAAAAATTTTACAAACTGAAATTAACAGTCCTCCATACTAAACTAAATTCTGTCTTTGACAGAATTTTTACTTTATATGCTTAACCCTTAAACGTTCACTACTTAATTTATTTAAAAAATTACTAAACTAATTTTAAATAATATTATAATTTTAAAAAATTAAAGAACACGCTTTTATAGAAATGTGAACTAAAAAGCACAAAAAATCTATCTTACTATTAAAATGCAGGGTAAGAGAAAATCGTGTGAGTGACACACCTTAATATTTACATACATTTAAATTATTATTCAAAATATTGGCCAATATTAGCAGGATATTGGCCAATATTTTTGTGCTACCTGGGTATAGGATAGTATGACGAGCAAAGAAGTACAAAAATTGGTACTTTCCAAGTTCAAAAGTGGAGAATCCAGAAGCAAAGTATTTCGTCGTTTGAAAGGTGTTTTAAGTTGTGCCACTGTTTTTAAGTAGTGTAATACGATACGATTAGAAGGAGTGACAATATTAAAACATCTCAACCTTCAAACTGTCCACGCATTGTCCGAACCAAAAATCTGATTCAAAAAGTGAAGAGTCGCTTGACACGTAAGAAGAACACATCCGTAAGGAAACTTGCTCGGGAACTGAAAGTATCAGAACGAATACGTACAGCGAATACTTAAAAATGACATTGGATTAAAACTTTACAAAAAACGAATGCAAACTAAACTCATAGAAACCCAAAAGCAGAAAAGAATCAAATTTGCTAATTGGGTGCGACACAATTTCAAAAAAGGTTAGACTAAGAGAATACTTTTTTCTGATGAAAAAGGATTTAAATCCACTGGACTACTCGATTTAAGATGAATTTGTACAGCAGATAAACTGGGATAAAATAAACAGTTAAAAAATACTGATTTCAGAACTAAAACGAGCTGTAAATAGAATAAGAAAGGACGTAATAATGGAAAGTTGTCTAAGTTGGACCAGACGTTTACGTCGAATGGCAAACAGCAACGGGGATGATTTACATAAATTAATATGTTGCATTTTGTTTATTATTCTACCTATATTTTGAGTTCCCCATCATACTATAGGTATGGGGAACTTAGGTAATCGTGAAAATTTTAGACCTCAGTTTTTTTTTACTTTTTTGCACTTTTTCAGGTGTCAGGAATCCGAAAATGACAAAATTTCTATGGTGTCTGTCTGTAGGGTGTCTGTTAGTCTGTTAGTGTGTAAGTCCGTTAGTTTGTTAGTCTGTGTACACGATATCTCAAGAATAAATTGTCGCAGAGAGGTCAGATCAGATTTAAATATTACTTTCGACACTGGCAAGAACCCTATTTGTATGCAACATTCGAATTTAAAAACTTCGTAAGTTATTAGAAATTTACGATTTTCTTAACATGGGAGAATAGGACAAAAATTCACTTAAACGTGCATTAAATGGAAATTTTTTACTGTAAAAATGCCAGACCAGTTTTAAAATATCAGTTTTCTTGCCGGAAGGAACATCAGTAACTATAAATATGCTACTTTAAAAATTTCGCAAGTTATTGGAAATTTACGAATTTCTTAACATGGCAGTATAGGGCAAAATTTCACATAAACGTCAATTTTTAGAGATATTTTCATCGTAAAGATGTCAGACTACTTTTGAAATATTATTTAGGACACTGGTATGAATATTAATGACTATGAATTTTCCAATATAAAAATTTCGTAAGTTATTGGAAATTTACGAATTTCTTAACATGGCAGCATAGAGCAAAATTTCACATAAACGTCAATCTTGAGGGATATTTTCATCGTAAAGATGTCAAACCACTTTCGATATATTATTTAGGATACTGGTATGAATATCATAGACTATGATTTTTCCAATTTAAAAAAATTCGTAAGTTATTTGGAATTTACGATTTACTTAACATGCCAGAATAAGGTAAAATTGAGCATAAACTATCCTTTTGAGGCTCATAAATACATTAGACAACTTCAAAATTACAAAATTACATACTTCAAAATTGAACATGATTGAATACAAATATTCTAATAGGAAAATTTCGTAAATTATTCCTAATTTACGATTTTACCAACATAGCGAAATTGTAAATTTTTCCTATAAATATGAATTTTGAGGATTATTACATTGGAAATAGTAGCATGAAAACTAAACAACGGAATTGACCCTGATAAAATAAATTAATAGATTACAATAAGATAAATATATCGAAGTGAACGGTGGATAACCTATTAGGCGGGGTTTTCATTCTGTCACTGTATCAAGCTTTTGTCAAATTCATTTCTTTTAACATAATTATATCTCTCAAACTAGAAATTTATGAGAACATAAATATGATGGGGAACTAAGCAGAGTCCACCTATGCCAACTAGTTTTATCTGTAAAACCAAGTTGGGATTCACTTAAATAAATTTAGTTATACATCAATTATATCAGTTTATTTTATTCTGGTACACCCGTTACGTATAGAAATATTTAAAATTTACTGAAATGGCCTTACATTGTTAAAGAATT